>JAQMCX010000015.1:1540350-1594136 GCA_029814765.1 Acanthurus leucopareius
GAGATTTGATGATAACAGACACAGAAGCATCTTTTTAAGAGAGCAAGCAAACAGAACGTAACTTCACCCCATTTAACGCACCGTAAACTCCGTGTGTTTGTGAGTGTTTGCAAACTCCAGTGGAGCAGCTGGAACTCTGCTCCTTGCTTGAGTTAGAGACTCCCCAGCTCGCTAAGACAAACGCTCTCCATGTGCAGCCACACACACACACACACACACACACACACACACCGCCTCCACCTTAAAAGGGAAATATCTGTTAGATTTCATGACTTCTCTCTCTCCGTGTCTCCTCTGTCTCGGAGTATTTGGAGCGACATGCGGCGCAGTGTGGGACAACCCTCCAAGGAGTCTGCACACTTTGTTTTCTTGGCATCGCAATCAGCCACACACACACACACACACACACACACTCACACACACACACACACTCAGTCAAAAAGAAACACACAGTGAGTTTTTAAACAGTCTCTTTCCTGATGTGTGGTCCTCCCTCCTCCTCCACCTCCTCCTTGTGCTGCTGATCCTGAACTCATCCTGGCCTGGAAACACCTTCCTGCTGCTGCTGATCCTTCAGCCACCACGACTTTTTCTTTTCTTTTTTTTTAAACTCCAAGCAGACGTTTGTTTGGATTCAGGACAAGCCGGGGGCTCGTGTCTACGTCCGTCTCTACGGTCGTGTCCCAAAAACACACATAGATCTTTCTTTTCTTTCTGTACAGTAACTTTAAATGTGGTTGAGAGCAGCTGAGTGAGCCATTTTTTTCATTAGCTGTTGCACTTTCAAATTTAATTCCTGCTTATTGTTTACATATACGTTTGATTAGCTATTGAACTTGCACATGTGAAGGTTTAAGCTTGCACCCGGTTGCTGGATTGTAGACGTAAAAACGCCACAGAGGAGCTCAATTTTTCGCCTTTTATACAATTTTTCCTTTTTTGGTGCAAACGTTGCCTTCCTGGTACCGATGTTGATTACCATGGCAACATTAGGGGATTTTTAGCAGTCAGGTCAGTCCAAAGTAATCCTTTTAATCAAACATCTGATTACTTTCTGTAACAGTGAAGCAGTGAGCAGAGTAGAGGAGAAAAAGCTCTCTATACACTGGGAGGCATGAGGAGGACCACACAGTTAAATCACACCGGGAGACATCTATTGTCTCTGTTTTTAAAAAAATTAAAGTGAATATTCAAACAATGGGCGCTGTGTGAATAAAAAGGACTGTTACTCCAAATGAAAACAGAAGCTTTTAATTCAATAAGGAGGTAATTTCCCTATTTTTTTTGCGTAATTTTCTGTTGTTCAGTGTTGCGGTGAAGAAGTACACAGCCAAGAGTTTTCCATCTTACAGTCAAAACAAATGGGATTTGTTGGATCTGTGGATTTCTTTTTAAAAACAGCTTACTACAGGAAGCTGATACGAGCACTTTGCACTGTCAGTAAAAAAAAAAGTTAAATAAAAAAATCACAGCCCCTTTTTTTCCAATCGGAAACCCCGGTCGATATTTGGATTTCAGCTGGTCTTTTGATTCAGCACGGAGTCCTGCTCCGTTCGCTCAGCAACACACAGGAATCCCATCCCGTGTCTAATTGGCTGGATGGTATTTCCTCAGCGGAGGGGGAGTGGGATTTTCTACTGGAAACAGGGAGGCAGGAGCAGAGCGTAGACCCCCGAGAAACCCCACAGGGACGGGGGTCTGCTCTACGCCGGACCGGCCCTGCGTGGAAACACGGTCGCTGTAGTGGAAACTGGTTTACCATAACATCTCCTCTCTGCTCCACCTGTCAGCTATGGGGGGGTAAACTGAGGAGGAGGTGGGGTGGGATCTCTCTCTGGGAGCCTAAAAATACACTCCTGTTGAGCTGTTTGTTTGGTTTACACTCGATAACTGGCCTCATAACAGAAATCGCTAAACACAGACAGGGAGAGGTCGGTCAGCAGCTCGAGTAATATTTCATTCACACGCACAGAAAGTCACTCAGTCACTCCACATGTTTACTGAGAAATAAGTATTAGATTACAGCCAGTAATGTGATTATATCTTGTCTAATGCATCATCCAAGCTCCGATGATTTGACAGCGAATACAAAAGTCAGGTTGTATTAATCTCAGCTTTTCGTACGAGCACGAGTTCTGCACACTTCACAGCACCTGCTGCTGCTTAAAGAGCTGTTTGATTTTCCTTCTCTGCTTCTCCAAGTTGGACGAGATACAAGAAGTATCTGTTTCAGACTTTCTACTGAAAAGGAGGAGATGCTTTAAGTCACTTTTGTGTCTCACAGTTGTCTAAAATTATAAGTAATTTGAATGAAATTTGGTGGAAAGTTCGGCTGCGAGCCAAGAAAAGAAATGATTACTTGTTGGAGGAGTTCCAGGATTTTTGCTAATGATTCATTTTTCTTGCAAGATACGACTTTTTCAACAGTTTCTCATGAACTGCGGCGCTTTCTCGAAGGAGGGAAAAATCTGGCACATGTATCCCATTATTGTCTGCCACTGTGTGTGTTTTGATGCAGATCCAGATGCAGATTAAAATTTTCTAAATATTTTTTTATTCTTAAAATAACAAAGTTAAAGGACTGTGCAGGCTTGGCAGGGATACACGCTGTCTGAGCGCCGAGCGCCATTACAGTTTCTGTTTGGAGTCAGTATTGCTGTTAAAAGTGTATCACACATATGAAAACACACCCACCCACACACACACAGACACACACCACCCCTGCAGCTCTCTGACTCCTGGCTCGGCGTTACGAGTCGGAGGAGCGTGACTGCGGCGCTGCATCAGACCGACTCCGGCGCAGCAGCAATTAGCTGGAGACGGACACACTGTGGTGCCGATCGCCACGGCACAAGACCCTTCAGCGCTCAGACACCGATCTGAGGGGAGAAAAAGCATGAGGAGGGGAGGGCAGGAGGGTGAGGGTGGGGGAGGGTTTAATTGTGTAATTGTATAATTTGCCCTCGCTGACGCCTGCGAGCACACAGGCAGATTTCATTACAGATTACACTGAGGCTCTTTGAAGGCACGCTGCCCCAGAGGGCCTGCAGGGACTCAAGGCAAACAAGAGTCGCAGGAATGGCGGCCGCGGAGCTGCAGCATAGCGTGGCCCGGCGTCCGGCTCTCTGCTCTCCTGCCAGGGTAAACAAGGAGGCTGCATAGCTCAGGAGCACAGAACAGCACAGATTAGGCTCTGTTAACATTCCTCCTCCCGACACACACACACACACACACACACACACACACACACACACTGCTCTTTCACATCTCACAGACTCCGAGTGTGTTCACCGCTTTCTCCACTGCAGAAAATACCCAATTTCATAACTCATACTCGACGTGGGAGGGCCGGCGGTGGCTCCATCACTGACCTTTTATTTGCTCCTTTTGCATCTACGTGATCTTTAAACTCGTTGCTGCTAACTGGTGTTTTTTTCCACCGTCAAATATATTCTGAGAGCTCAAAGGGGAGGAAGTTTCAGGTTATTATGAGTCAAAACAGGTGAGATATTTTCTATCATGACTGCATCTCTCCCTCCCTCTCGGAGGTGGTGATATCACCTCGTGTGCGCCTCATAACGTCATTATCTGTAATCATTTTCACTTATCAGGAGTAAAACTGAGTGGAAATGACCTGAGTGCTCTCCCTCACGCTGCCTCTCAGAGCAGAAAGGCCGGTCTAACAGGATCACACTGCATCTGATGTGTGTGTGTGTGTGCTGAACCTTCACCGACTCGCTCAGATTTAAGTGTAAACTGGTGGAAAAAAAACAAAAGTAACAAACATGGCTGCTGTTTTTTTTTTTTTTTTTACTCTTCGAAAACAAAAAAAATGAAACAAAAATCTGGTGTCAATCTTACAAATTGGACAATAATATCGTTTGTGCGAAACATCGTCTCGGCGGGAGTGACTGCGACTCCCGGGCAGGCATCTATCTTCTCCGCCTTCTCCCAGAAGGCTTTGGGAGACAGCTGAGTGAGTTCTGGAGGCTGTTGGTGGAGAATGAGCTCATGACTGCAGCAGCTTGTCTCTCTGTCTGCCTGTCTGTCTGTCTGTCTGCCTGTCTGTCTCTCCTCTGAGCGCAGTCAGCTGTGGCCAGCAGCATCATTTCAACTGGCAGCTCCAGCGACGCTTCAGAGTGACTCAACTCCTCAAATCTCCCTTTTTCTTCTTCTTCTTCTTCTCGCCATCGTCTCTTCTCTCCCTCTGCAATAATCTCTGTCTCGCTGTCAATCAGCGAGGGTTTTCCATCCCCTCTCCCTCATTAACGGCCCGACTCTCTCACCATCTCCACGTCTCTATTATCCGTCTCTCTGCATGTGGATGTGGACGCTCTTCCGCTCACCGACGGGGACTCTCCGTCTGGCTGTGTGGCTCGTCACATGGCTCCTTCCTGCTACAGCCGGCTAATTAGCGGTGGCTTAGCGGACATTAAGCAGCGATAGGGGTTTAACGTTTCTGGGCTAATCCCTCTCCTTTTGGCCAGGAAATCGGAGCCTCGTATGTCATGAGGTAGACTTACATCCAGAGATTAAGTCTGGCACTCTGAGGCTATTTACTGGCATTCAGGATGTCTGCAGTAAGCTGCCGCCGCCACCACCACCGCCACCGCCACTTTGGCCCGTTTAGAAAACACTCCAGGCTTTCACCGCTGCACACTCAAACACATTCAGGTTTTTGCATAGCAGGTGTTAAGCTTATCCACAGCGACTTTCAGCACAAAGACAGCAACAGGAAGCTTTCTGCCGTGTTAGCCTCCATCTCATTCTGCTGCTTTCCTCTGTGAGCTCTCCAGATAAGAGCATCAGCTAAACGCCTCGAAGAAAGAGGCAAGACTGTACGAATATGAAACCAGATTACACGTTTAATCCTCCGACATCTGAAGTGAGCAGGGATTAAAAGCTGCAGTGATAGCACCAAGACAAAGAATGGTAACAGTCATTCCTCTACTCATTAAATAATTTGGCTTTAGAAGGGTTCTACTATAATATAACAGATATATCTATTTTTAAAGGTCACAAAATAAGAGAATAAGGTAACATTAGAGGCTGATTGTTGATTATTAACTCGTCCTTCACTCCTGTTTTCTCCGGGCAGCAGTCATACCAACACTTGTGTCTGTTTTTTGAACAGTCTGTCTGTCTGACGCCACCCTCTGCATGCTGTCAGCAGCCACAGTTCCCTCAGTCAAACACAGATTTCTCGCTTGTCACCACGCGAATCAGGAAACGTAACGATAAAAAACTGCAGAGAGAGGAAAAGCAGCAGCTGCCCAGAACCTTTCGCAATTTCTGACATTATCAGAAATCTTAATAACTTGAGTAAAAATGTCTTTTGTTGCCGTTCTGACATGATGCCTTCACTGACAGATGTTTTTAATGCAATTGTGTTGCTTTTTTTGCCTTATTTTGATAGAAATAAAAGGTGACAGGAAATGACTTTTTTTGTCATTGAAGTAAAAAAATCTTCTGCTGGTCCTTTTGTGCACATCTGTCATTGTTCTGCCGTCCCTTTCTTGTTCCTCGTGTTCCAGCTGTTTCTTCTCCTCTCTTTCTGATTTGTGTGGGCGTGGCTCTAATTTTCCTCCACCTGTCAATCAAACTGCACACCTGCAACCCATCCACCCATCAAGCTCCTGCAGCTCACACACCTGTGATGCTCACACCACAGCTGAACTCAGAGCTCTTTCCATGAACTCCATCTGATCTGTTGTTTGCCTGTTCGTCAGATTCATGACCTGAATCACTGCCTGCCTTTTCCCAGCATCATCACAGTCTGACTCCCAGCCAGCAACCAAGCTGCGCTCACCCCGCGTCACCTTAGACCTCCGATAAACTCTCTAAATCACCCTCTTTGTCTGTCAATAAAAACGACAAAGAATTCCTGCAAGTCATCTCTGAATCCTGCATCCAGCTCCAACATTTAATTCCACACATGTCGATCCTCGCCGTCTAACGACCCGAGCTGGATGACATGAGGCAGAGACGTTAATGGCAGCCATGTGGCATTCAGGCTGCACTGTGAGCCACCGTCACTGTCTCACTATTTCACTCCCGAGTCGAGTGTGACGACGCTGAACTTGGTCGGAGCTTTGTGTGAGCCGTTTCTACAAAGCGGCTTTGATTTCAGCTGGGCGTCTGCCTCTCGCTCGGCTGTCGCTGAAACACTTCCACATTTCACTTCTGGCACCAATTTTTTTTTGTCGAGCAGTTTTTAAGGTGGACTGGGATCCAGTTCGTGACATGACGGACTGTTTGACACTGCTGGCAGATTTTTCACAGACAGCTGCAGTCCACTTTCAAGACTCGTCTAATCGAATCCGGCCTCTAGATTTTGAATTTATGATGGTATGAATGAAACTAATCTTTCCATCAAACTCTCAGTTTCTGCAGGTTTCTCTCAGTTTTTGCATCAGGCTCTCTATTGTCTCCCCCTCGCTTCTTCTCTCCCCCTCTCACCACATTTCCATCTTTTCATTACTCTTATTTTTCCATCTGTTTGCGCCTCACCTTCTGCCGTCTTCCCCCCGTACAGCACAACAAAGGCGGCACAGTATGGCGTCTGGCTGGTCGAGAGCTTTCCGAGGGGGTGGAGACGCTTTCTGTCTCTCCGGATTCATAGCTAGCTGACAGAAGAGAGCGTGTGAAGAGCGCACGCAGCCGGCAGACGCCATCCCTCATCGCTCTTTGTTCACCTGCACCTGAACTCAGCACGCCTCTGAATGCAAAAACAGCTCACATCAGAACAGAGCGAGCGCCGAGAGGGGAGTTACCTGCCCGGGAACCGGGGGCTTCAGATCCGTGAGACAGTGGCGTTTAGTTTATTGCTCTGGGGAGAAGCTTTAATGTGAGCGCAGCAAGACAGCGAGCGCTCATGAGACCCATATAATCCCAATTACAGATATAAACCTGTAATCAGTCGCAGTAAATCCAGTGATAGTCGCTTAATTGCCATTAAAAGCTCCTTTTCTAAACAATTCTGGTGGCTCCTGCAGATTATCTTTAATCACGATGACAAGTGAAATGAGTCCGAACGCAGATTAACTGTTGGCATAAATAATTTTAAAGGGTCTTTTTCTGTTTCACAGCAACACTCTGCTCAAACTTTTCATTTTTACTTTTTCATGTAATGAGGTTTGTTCATAATTCAGGGTTAGAAACACCAGAGTCCCTGAAGTAACCGGAAAAAACAGACTTTGATCAGGAATCAGAAGGTCTATAACCTTTTGTATGAATGTCTGAAGGGAAGCATCATGTTTTGTATTTGCAAACTATTTAAGCTGAAAGTTTTTTATTAAATTGCAGCCAGGTAATCAAAAGTTAACGTACATTTAATGTCCTTTTGTCAACTTACAGCTTATATTGACTTAATGAAATATTTCGCGTGCAGTTTGTACATCATACTGAGTAATCATGGTGTCCGATTAAAGTAAAATAAAGATGCTAAAATTATTGAAAATGAAGCTTTTGTTCAGCTACATTCATGTAATATTAGTTCAGTGCATCAGCATTAATCTTTTGCATCTTTTTTACTTATTATGGGATAAAATTAATCTTTTTATTGCCTTATCCTGACATGTATCTCTTTGGAATCAAAAAGAGAACTAAAGTTGTTAAAAAAAAGGAGAAGTGTGACATTCAAACGAGGTGATCTCATCTTCATCGTGACTCTGACTCTTTCACAGCAGCTCCGCCTCCTCAGTTCGCTCTGCAGGCAGCTGGCAGGTGCTGCATGTTCGGCTTAATGACGCGATTCACGCTCCCTTAATGAAACTCAGGTCGTATTTCTAACAATGTGACATGACGAACTCGTCAAATGGTTCCTGTTCAAATGCTCGAAAGCCTTGTTTTAATTTTAGAAAGAGTTTTTTTGTACATTAAGGAATAACAAGAGTCAGCGAAAAGCAGAAAGTCAAAGAAAGAGGGAATTTTTCCAAAATCAGTGTTAATTAAAAACATAAACCGAGTTCGAGGAACCTTCCAAAAGTCAGGGATTGATTTCGGGGGATAGAAGTGAGGGGTTGATGAAACAGCATTTCGGTGGTTTGTGGTAAAAATCACAGTAAATTCGTACACATTTCAATACAAGGTTGTTTATCATGAGCTCTTTAAGCAACAGGAAACCATTCATAGCATCCATATGTTTATCTTAAAGAAATAAAGTATAAAAAGTGATAAAGAATTCACCATTTTCATTACCTGCATCTTCTGGATCTTCGTCATAATCTTCATCATCTCCAGATGACTGAGAATCTTCAAAGAGAAAACAAACAGAGTTGGATTATTATTCAGATTCATGAATCAAATCTGCACTAATTCATCCGAACAACTTCTTCGTTTTTAATAAAACACCTTTATACTTTGTTCCTGAGGCGCGTTCGCCATCAGATAACAAACATCTCATGTGGACAGCTTGTGGCTCTCAGCCTGTTTGTGCAGGAGGCGAACCAACAGGAACTCTGTGCACGTTTGATGCCCGCTGGAGCTTAAATTGTGTGTGTTCACAAACAAGTATGATTAGACGAATGCACACACACGAATACACACACACACACGCATGTGCTTGAGTGCGTATTAAATCTGCTCATTGAGAAACTCATGAATGAGTCTACAGTTCTGTGTAGCGTGGCAGCTCGCTCAGATATTACAACCCAAACATTTCCACAGATGTTAGAAATGAGCGGGTCATTAGACCTGCAGCAACACACTCAAGTGAGTGTGTGTGTGTTTATGTGTGCAGCACACACACACACACACTCAAAACAACAACTCTATCTATACAACACACACTAACTCTTGCAAACAGTTAGCGTGTCGGATGACGTCTAATTATCCTGCAGCCGCAGATACGACTGTTTAGATTTGCTGCATCACACATTTTCACGGCACCGTTGCGTCGTAATTATTTTCGATCTGACCTTGACGTTTTCTGGTTCAGCTCCGCAGGTCCGGTTAATGAGAGCCAGCTGTTACCTCAACAACCCCGGTGAGCTTAAACTGTCGACTAGCAGGTTTTAGTTTCTATTATTATCTCAGTCCACGACTCCGCTCTACGGATGTGCTGCAGCTCAGCAGAAAGACGCTAGCTGGACTCCTATTAGAGTCTGAATTCAGCTCCACTATTGTTACAGTGAGGCCAGATTTAAAAATATGTAGTTGTCAAAATAAACTTTACAGTTAAATACACTGTGAATGATTATGAAACTGATTAAACAGAGAAAAAAAAGGGTTTATTCTGATGTGAAAACTGGCTAAGAGCTCTGTAAAGCTGCACATGAGCTAAATGCTAATACCAGAGCATGAAAAACAAAAATGCTAACAATGCTAACATGCAGATGTTCAGTAGCGGTAATGACTACCATCCTAATTATCTTTGTTTCGTGTGTTGGCGCGCTAACATTAGTGCAACTACTGCAAAACAGAATCACAGCCGAGGCAGATGGGAATGTAATTAGCTTTGCAGGTATTTGGTCATAAACCACAGTAATTTAAACTAAACCAGATTTACTGCATCACTTATCGAGAGTTTTCTGAAATTATGAAAAAGATAAATGCACAAAAAATGTCAAGTGGACAAAGCCAACTCAAAGAAGTAAACTTGACTATTAGAAGAAATAACATTTATTTCATGAAACAGGAGCTCTAGGTTTTTTCGGGGGGTTAAATATGTCAATAAAAGACCTTCAAGTTCAACAAATTCAACATTTACCTCCTTTTTGCTTCAGTTTCTATAAAAGGGATTCAGCTAATATGGGGATTTGTTCACAACCTGTTGCTTGACTTCACAGGAACAAAAGATTAATTTGTCGAGTAAAAATAGAAAAAGGTTGGTCGGAAACAAGGCTCGACTTGTAACAAGGGATTTTCCTATCAAGTGTTAGAGTGCCGACCGGAGCCAAAACCAACACACTTTAATCTGTATAATCAGCATTAGAAACAACACATTTCACTTTGTTTTTGTCTGCAGTCGATTCTCTGATAAGCCTCCAGCTGTTTATCTTCCATCTGCAAAACCCTGTTAACTAAAGTTGCTCTTTTTCGTGCAACTTCGTGTTGCAAACAACCTCGTTTATTCGCTCACATCGCAGCCTCTTGCTTCCAACATGTGCACTGTGTGTGTGTGTGTGTGTGTGTGTGTGCTTCTGAGCTGGCTGTTCTCGCTGTCTGGACGCCTTCCAGGTGCTAAATCTGATACCACTCCTAAATATCTGACACCTTACTCAAATATTTGAGGGAAAACACAATAGAGCGTGTGTGTTTTAGACGGAGCTGAGGCGCTGTGTTTGGAGTGGAGGGTGGAGAATGGGTGGTACGATGGAGGCAGAACAGGATATCGCCTCCACATACTGTAAAAAAAAAAAAGTAGTTTGAACATGTAGCGAGTGTTAAAATGAGATGAAATGCAAAACAATGAACTCACTTCCTGTGTGTTTTTTTGCTTTGTGAAACACGGCGAGCTGGAGGGTTTAAAGCCGAACACGACTTGGAAAGATGGATGTTTTCTTTCTTTTTTTTTTAAAAAATCACTGATGTAGTGTGTGTGTGTGTGTGTGTGTGTGTGTCCTCCTGCTGTCTGTAGATGATACGTGGGTCCAGGAGGAGAAGCTGTCCACCTCTGATCAGTTCTGGAAAGGCCATTTTCTCTCCGGCTCGCAGCCAAACACGTGTGTGGGTGTGTGTTTGTGTCTGTGTGTGTGTGTGTTATATGTGTGTGTGTGTGTGTGTGTAAGTGAGGAAGTGGGGGGGGTGAGTTCAGAGGGAGCGAACCCTCTCATTTCTTGCCACCCCATCTGTTTTCAATGATGAACTGTTTCGAGCTAATTGCTTTCTAATTAGTTGTCAATAACAGGCTCAGCTGGGGCCCGTGAGTTTTACGAGAAAATGCCGCCAGACTTTTAAGCTCCTGCTCGCTCTCCTCTGACCCTCCCACCCCCCTCCCACCTCCTCCTCCTCCCACCCTCCCCTCCTGTTGGAGCTGCTTGCATCACACACTTGTTTAAGGCTTCGTCATCGCCTCATACGATGATGAACTTCGCCTTTGACCGAGCATCGGCGGTGGGAATCTGTGTGAAACTTGGCCGGCGTGTTAGCTGGTGAGAGTCCGTGATGCTGAGATGCTGTATGTAGTGTGTGTTTTTGTAACACTGTGTGTGTGTGTGTGTGTGTGTGTGTGTGCAGCTTGGCAGGCAGCAAAACCAGAAGCTGAAACCAAACCGGAGGAGGAGAAAAAAAAAAAAACAGAACTTTCCTCCTGAAGCAAGTTTTCAGTGTTTCTCTACAAACTGTTTTAAAAAGCTGTCATGTTCAGACGTCACTGCTGTTACTGTGCGACTGTTTATTCACAGAAATACTTTCATTCCTGTCCGTCACACAGGCAGAGACACCGAGGCGGGTTGATTTTATTTGAGCTCCACAGGGAGCAGCTGAAGTGTCTGCTTCCACCTGAGATCTGCTGGTGACTGAAGCATCGTTAAAAGAAAGGGGAACATCGCTGGTTTTATCTTGTTTTAACGTCATTACAAACATAATCTTAAGTTAACTCTGGTAATAAAGCAGCTTTGAAACAGATTTGAGAGATTTTTGGACGCCTGACGAGAAGAAAGTAGGCAGAATTTCCCAAGAATAAAGCTGGACAAGAAAATTTGGAGGGTGGAAATGAGCAGATGTTCCTTCTTAACTGTTTAAAATCTCATCAGCAGCACTCGTCTGCAAGGTGCCGTGTTCTTTTTCTGATATCTGATTTCCTGTTTCTCTCACCTGTCACCTTGACGGTGGAGTTGCCGAGCAGCGTGTTGCTGATGGCGAGTCGACACGAGTAGACGCCCGAGTCCTCGTGCGACACGTTGATGATGCGTAACATCCTCTGGCCCAGCCGCGTCCGGTTGCTAGGCACCAGCCCCGTGCCGTCCTTGAACCAGACGATGGGCTCTGAGTGGTCTTCCAGGTCACATGACAATTCCAGGGTGTCTCCCATGCCCAGAACATAGTCCTCCAGGAAGGCCGTCTCACTGGACACGGAGTCTGCACACATGAAGAAGAAACAGGGGTTATGAGAGCAGCGCTGAGCATTAAATCCTCCTGACTCGTCTTCTGATTTTAACTTAAAAGGAAAATAATGACGTAACAAGGAGTTTAAATTCACAGATGACTCATAGGAGGCCATTTTTAGTAACGTCGTCTTTCTTTTTCCACACTATGATTTAGAGGCAAACTGAGTTTTTTGCAATTTGAGAAAAGATGCCCCCTCCCTCTGAAAAACAAAGAGGCAGTGATGCAGAATTATCCGGCGACCTGTCGGCGAGCTCTCAGCTAATCTGCCTGGAGAAGTCAGGAACGCTCAACTTTTTTATTCCAGCATGAAGAAGGAGACAGATCGGAGCTGCACGGAAACCAACCCCCCCACCCCCTCTCCGACCTTCACTGTCAAACACCAGCTCATTTACTCCACCAGCTCCATGTGCCAGCTCAGTCCGAGCCAGGGAAAAATCAACATGTTTACCAGCTCTGCTAAGGTTGCCGGCCTCCACCGAAGATGGAGGAGAGACGGAGCGACACGTCTGGGTAAACAAACAGCGAGCGTCCCTGTGTGTCCTCCCATCCTCCCATCCTCCCATCTCTGAGGTGTCGTCTCATCCAGACCTCAATTACACATCGTCGCCATCAGGGAGAGACAAAGAAGGACGGCCTCATACGCACTCCGGTTGCTCTTGGCAACCGTTCAAGCCGACGCCACGGTACACACAAGCACAAGGGAACTTACAGGCGCACAGACGCATGCATGCTTTCACGTTTGCAGGCGTGCAGCACAAACAGCCTCTGTGAAAGTCTGTGAATGAGCTGCTTGGGCAACAGAGTACACAACGCACACTGTTTGCACATACAAACGCACACACACCCACCCATGGGAAAAACGCTGAATGAGGTGTGTTAAGAGTGTGATTTATGATGGCAAATACACGCACTGTTGACCCACCGAAAGGGCAGCAACCTCGCAGACGAGGCTCCACCGACAAGCAGCGAATGTGAACGCAGCCCTCACACACACACACACACACACTCAAACCGAGATCAGGAAAAGGGGAGCTGAGGGCCGAGCTTGAAATCAGGAGCAGGACCAGACGAGACAACCTTCACGGGGAATACATAATAGGTGCTCTGAATTATAGATGGGCCCTTTCAGGCTGCCGCTCTGCAGCCTCGCAGGCAGGCGGAGGAAGCAGTTTGTGCAGGAGACGCAGCAGGTAACGCCGCCAGAATTCCTTCGTAACACATCTGCATGTCGACACATCCGCCGTCCTTAAAAATCAAACTACAGAGGCAGAGTGAACACAGGGGAAAAAAACACTCTTCTGTCACAAAAAGTCCTGACTGGGATCCAAAAATCCACAAAACTGAGATCCAAAATTTAATAAAACCCAGAAGATGTTTCGATTCAGTTAATAAAGTTCTTTAAAACTCTAATCAATCTCTTTTTTATAGTAGCTGAATAGTTGAGGTTACAGTTATTGTTGCATGTAGCTGCTCTGAGCTGGTTAGCTCAGTTAGCCGTGCAGCTAGCAGCCCTATTAGCTTATCAATCAAACTGGATATATGATACTTATAGCTACAGACAAGTGTTGGTGTTTACACTGAGAGAAATGGAACCAGGCCTCTGAGACTGACTGTGGCCCGTTTGACAACCTGACAACAGGGAGTTTACAGTACTGCAGTGATTTATAGCAGCTCAGACTCCCCTGGGGGGGCGGTGAAGACACGGCAAGCTGGGA
This sequence comes from Acanthurus leucopareius, assembly GCA_029814765.1. Classification (NCBI taxonomy): domain Eukaryota; kingdom Metazoa; phylum Chordata; class Actinopteri; order Acanthuriformes; family Acanthuridae; genus Acanthurus; species Acanthurus leucopareius. Next base: position 1,554,117 of record JAQMCX010000015.1, read on the forward strand.
CAGGAGAGGCATGCTGGGGGACGGTCGGGCATCACATGTGGATGTTTGCTTCAAACTCAGTGAATGAGGGTGAATGTATGCAAAGATTTGTGAAGTTTCAGGTTGAAAAAGTTTCAGAAAACTAGGTTGCATATGATTATATTACTGAGACAAAATAAGATGTAACCTATATGTCTAAAGCAGGAAGAGAGGAAGTCTAAACTTTTTTATTTTAACCTAAAAACTGCAAATCAGAGCTTATTGGATTATTTTATGAGCTTATTTCATCTAGAATATAAATTTAAAAATGTGCAAAAAAAAAGAAAGAGCTTTTATACAAATGGAGTGGAGCAAAATGAACAATATTTTCATCAGAATTTTACAGTCTGAAGTTTTTACCAGTGTGCATGCTTCAAATTTGACTTGAGTAAGTGTGTGTATGCAGTGAAAAAACACACGAGCAACTAAAAACGTCTTCTTCTCCGGCCTGTTTCGTCTCAGCCTTTAATCCTTCGGACTTACAGATTCTCTCCTGTGTGTCGCAGGTCTTAAACGCAGCGAATAGATGAGCTGTGAATTGTTTTCTCTGATTTATTAGACCCATTAAAAATGCTGGAGATATTAAGTCAGCGCACTCTCTCTGCTCTGCCTCCAGCTTTGACAACAATATTTACAACACTTTTTTTTATTATTATTCCTTTAAAGCACCAAAAAAAAAAAAAAAAAAAGTCCATTCAGGAGAAGAAAGTGCGCGAGGCAACGCTGCACGGAGCATAAATTCAACCCCGGCATGAATGACTCGCTACCTCCGTGTATTACTTATGACCTCTGCGAAAGAAAAGGAGAAAATCAGTCTTAGAATATCTTCAGGTCTTAAACATGGTGAATTGGGCTTTATGGGGTAGATATAATAATCCCCGGAGACTCGTAGCTCACTTCAGCTTTATGGAGGCTGAGCAATGGAGCACGAACTCCTCTGGCAGCTCCGGACGAGCAGCAGCAGCTCCGGAGAAGGACGAGAACAGTTTCTTTGTGTTGGGCAAACACTGTGTTTCCTGCTTAAAGGGCAAGTTCCCCCTTAAATTACATGAATATATTTTCTAACTTTCACTTAATGGTGCTTAAGCAAACATAAATGGGTTTTTTTATGTTTATGTGAGGTTGTAAAGTATTTGTCTGTTTTCTCTTTCATTAATAATTTGGGTTTACTGCCCCTTTTTAATTTAATAACAGCATTCTGAATGAAATAAGTAATTAAATTCTTAATTAGAGTGAGAATAAATTTATTTGTAAGTACATATTTGGCACCGAATTAGCCTCGTTTGAATAAATTTGTTATTCTTTGTATTAATACATGTATTCCAAGCATATTGTGGCCTTGTTATGGGAAATATGGATTAGACATCACAGCTTATTTAACATGAGTTTATTAATAGCGTGTGATCCCATTGTAAAAGGAATATGTTGGCTTTGATCCTGGGAAAACAGATAGGAGGAGCGTTTGTGCGCCGCTGCAATGTTTACACTGCCAGAGGCCGAACATATGCAATTTACCGTACGAACAAAACCAAACAAAGATATTTCCCTCATGCATTAAAAAAAGGCTCCATTTCTCAGGTGTCACACAAAAGAGCAAAGCCTCCTTTCTGTGGTCACCGTCAATGACGAAACATCCGTGTGTGTGTGTGTGTGTGTGTGTGCTTCAGATCCTGCACTTTGAAATGCAGATTTGAATGTGGAAAAGAAAAAAAAAAAAAAAGAAGCTGCTTTGAATAAAAGTGGATTTGGTTTGAAAGGCTTTGTGCCACCGCGCAACCTTTCAGGACACATACGGCAGATACGGCAGACACGGCGCTCCGGTCGACGCCACGGCCGCACACCTTTCAAGTGAACGTCCAGTAATGAACCGTCAGAGGTTTGATCACTCTGACAAGAGACACTTCTTTGAAATGTGGTCGTGTAAGTGTGTCACGGAGAAATATGCACACCACAAAAAAAAAAAGAAAAGGAATTTCTAATTAGAAAGTGAGCGCTTTAAATCCCTGAAGAGAGAAATTCCAGCTGTGTGTGTGTGTGAGTGTGTGTGTGTGAGTGTGTGTGTGTGTGTGTGTGTGGGCAGCTGTGCAGGACTGTGTTGCATTGTGCAGCTCCGCGGCAGGAACGTGTGGAACTGAATGAATGTGAAACGGGGCGTTTACTCTCACTTTCCTCCGCATGTGAGCGAGTGAAGGTAAAAATAAAAAAATCAAAGCTGTTTCAGGGCGTAAAGCTGAAATCAAACTGAGACTTTTTGTCGGCTGTGGCTCTGTGCACCCAACGGAGACTAAATGAACCAAATAAAGAAAAATTCGGACACAATTTTCACTGGATTTGAAGAACATTGTGACTAAAATATCTTTTAAGTGGCTCAGGAACTATTTCAGGTGTAATTAGAAGAATTTTAACCTGCTAATGTGTCAAAAAATGCAACAAAATGTGCAAAGCATCATTCAGAACAACCAGGATTTGAAAGAACCAGGTCGCTATGTTGCAATTTAACAGACTGCCTGCAAAAGTATTGATTATTAGGAACTGAGATTTGGATTTCTATCAGTATTTGAACCTTGAACCACAGCTGAAGCTCTCAAACTACTGACACAACAGCTTTGCATAGTTCCAACATCACAAGTCACATAGCAGTAAATCACACAAACACACGGGTTTTGTGCTGTTGTTGTCACGTGCACAACGATTCTGATTGTTTTTCAATCCACCTAATGCAACTCTTATTTGCAGATCTTAAGATAATTGCAAGAATGTGTTGCAGAAAGTTAATTTGGTTTCTGAGACTTTTTTGCTCAAAAAGGATCAATATTCAATTCAGAGTTTCAGCAACATTGAAAGTGGTTTCTATAGAAACGTAACCAAGATGTTCATAACTCAACATTAGGCCGTTTCCACGTGATAAATCTACAGTTTTTTAAATAAAAACTCTCTGAAACAACATTTAGATGAGAGAATTTCTTCGATACTCTGTGACACTGACGTCACAAAGAGAAATTCCCGTACAAACTCTGCTGTGTGTTCCTGAACGCACCACTTCAAAGGCTTTGTCTCTTTAAAGTTCTTTGTTCTCCGTGAAACACCACGACAGACCTGTTCGATACAAAAAGCACCTCATGAATAAATCGACCCTGAAGTGATTCTGACGAGGCAGATAAACGAAGGCTCAGCTGCTGCGTTCGGGTGCCGTCCGGCCTCATATCAGCATCCACACAGACGTTCCCGCTGTTTCCCCGTCCGGTGCCGCATGTGTGAGATACCGTCTGTCTGGTGTGTGTGTGTGTGTGTGTGTGTGCGTGTGTGTGAAGGGGGTGGGAGCACTTTCACCGGAACCTTAAGCCAGCTGGAAGCAATGTGTGATATGTACTCTTTGAGTGTGTGTGTAAATGTGAACGTGGGTCCTTATATATGTGTGTGTATGTATCTGTGATTGTGAATGCAGAAAAACTGTGTATGTGTGTGTGTGTGTGTGTGTGTGTGTGTGTGTTAGTGTGTGTGCTGTACAGGCTGGACGGTCACTCAATAAATCAAGGGGCCCCTGCCCTCCTGGCCCTTCCTGCCCTCTCGGCTCAATATCATAACAAATAGCCCTTCAGAATAATATAAAGTCTCTCTTTGAGATACTGCGTCCGTGAACGCACCGCGCCGCGCACAGACTCCATCTTTTCTGAGCGTCTGAAGAGGTTTATTTATCCTCTACAAACTTCTCCAGGGGCCGGCGAGCAGGCTGTGGCCCTGGGGATAAAAAGGCCTCTTTATGTGGGAAGCCTTTTCCATGCCTGCTGCTTTAACACACACACACACACACACACACACACACACACACACACTCATACTGAGGGATCCTGGAGGAACGGGAGGAAGTATAACCCGAACTGAGGAGCCGTCGCCATGGCTGCTGCTGCATCATGTCGCAGGAGGGGGACACGGATGACGTTTAGCTCAGAAAAACACACTTAAATCCTGTTTGTTCTTTTTTTAAAAAAGTTTAAAATCAACTTAAAAAGGCAAAAAAAAGAGATTTACTCCTTTAAAACTCTGACTGACTGTCTGCAGGAGGTCGATACGGCTTTTACATTAAAATCAATGGCTCTGAGGATGAACTTTCAGATTTGACAGGTCTTTTTTCTAACTTTTGCAAGAACAACTTGATGCTCTGAGCTTTTAAACTTGTCAAAAAGTTGTTAAGTGATTCAACTTGACAGTAAAGAAATGGACGAGGAAGCAAGTAAAGAGCATTTGGTGCAGATTCAAGATTTTCCACAACACATTTTGTTCTCTGACGAACTCTTGCACGTGTTTCCATTTTAAATAAATGCAAGAGTTCATAACATTTATCTTTTAATCACTTTTGCTTTCTTTAAAATCAAATCTCAAAACGTGAACAGTCGCCCCATTTTTTTCTCTGCTTACAATATCTTGAACATAATTCATCACTTTGACATTTCTAAGTGTTTGACATCGAGGTTGGAGTGTGAAGCAGGTAGAAATGGAAAAATGACCTCTGTGTTAAAGTTAAAATGAGAGAACTGTTTTCGTATGTGTGAAGCTCTTTAAATTTCAGAGCGAGAGGGTGATTTTATGAATGACACATCTGTCAGTAAACCTCTAAATCACGGCATCGCTGCGATGATGGATTCATTTTCTGCTCTGAAGGAGAGAAACGCCGAGTTTCGTCACCTGTGGGTCTTCAGAAAGTTTTGCATACTGAGCGCCGTTCAAACAAACCGACTCTCCGAACTGATCTGCCGAGTTTTTCCGCAGTGACGTCGTCTTGTTTCTTGCATGAAGGAGCATCGCTGCAGGCTCGCACAGGCCGGTGTGACGGATCATAAACAGTGAAAGATTACAAGAGTCTCTTTCTTTCGGAGGAGCTTAACAGGTACTTTTTATTGAGTCTGGTAGAAAAACAGCAACACATACCTTTTTAAATTGTATCTGCATTTCAAGAGCTTTTCAAAGTGATGGGTTCCAGATGGGCCGCGGAGAAATTCGTCTTTATCAAGCCTCCTTTTTCTTTTTTTTTTTTTCCCTCCCTCTTCACTAAACTGGGCTAATAATACAACAAGAGCATGTTTCCAACATCTGCAGAGCGGGCTGCTCCCAAACCAGTGGCAAACAATTCAGCAATAAATGGCCTTTTTTACTGCAGGTAATTAGTTGTTTGCTTTCACTACTGGACTCCTTTCTTTTTTTAAAAAAATGAAAAAGAGGAGAGCAAATACTTTCCACATTTCTGCAATCACTTACATCTTCACTCATGTGGGTGAAGTTCATCTGTGCGAATGTCTGCAGAGAAAACAGCTCATTTATATACTGAATCAGTGTTTCTCATGTGCAGCAGTGACACAAAGCCGGTTAAAATGACCAAATAATCCCACTTAAACATTCATTTACGAAGTTTGTTGGGATTTTTCAACAACAATTATCGGCCAAAAAAATTCGTACGAAAATGGACGGAGAGAAACTGAGTGGACACTGACTTAAAATTTATGATTTTTCATGTTAAACGCTCCTAAAATAATCAAACTGACTCACTTATATCAATTAGCAGACGAAATCTAAGTAAAACAGGCTAATATTAGCTACTCAAGAGCTTATTATCAGATCAAGCAGCAGAAAAACCTGAGAGCAACGGCGTCATTCACTGTTAAAAAGTATATTTTTAATTGTAAGAACAGTTTGGTAGCTCAGGAGCAACATTTCTTAAACATACGATAAACATTTGGGGTGAATTTTGCACCACGTTTGTTTTCATTTTGAAACAACTTTAGTGAACTTGGTGTTTTGTCTTAAACCTGTCAGACTTCAGATCTCCTCCGTTACCTTCATGAGGACAAACCAACGAAAAGTTGAAAAATAAGAGCCATGTGGTAATAAAAAGAAATCATTTTTGACAAGAAAATTCCCCCCCGGAAAATCCGTAGACCCGGAGACTGACAGACCGGCTTGCTTTCGGAGCGTGATGTCCTCCACAGCAGCCCGTCTGCTCGCCGCGTCCCGCCAACAGATTCTTTTACTTCTGCTTCCTATGCTGAAAAAAACCCGGAGCGCCTGCCAACCGTTTGGCACACCCGACACCCCCACAGACAAGCTAGCATCACATGACCTTCAAACAGGATCTGTTGAGCCCCCCACCCATCCAACAACAACCACCACCACCACCCGTCATTACCCCCACCTCCATAAAGAGCACATTTCTCTTCCTCCATTTCACAGCTATGCCAGTTGTAAATCCTGCTCGTCCTGGAAAAGCTCCCTCTTCTTTTTTTTCTTTTTTTTTTACCCCCCATCCCTTTTTTTCCTTTTTTTTTTTTGCAATGTGCAGTGAAAACCCCTAATCTCTGTTTAATATGGTTTGGCCGGATGTAAATACCTTCGGACAATGCCCTTAATCTGGGCCAGCCTGACAACCTCACACCGTCGCAGAGGAGCCTGCCAGGAGGAGATGGAGGAAAAAAGAGGGATGGCTCGGCGGAGATCAAGGTGGAGAGGAGAAAAGAGGGAGGGAGGGAGAGGGAGGGATGAAAAGAGGGAGGGTAACCACCACCCCCCACCCGAAGCTTGTTGCCTCCATTCTTCTTCGAGCTGAGCCGCGCTTTATCAAAAGAGGCTCGAAAAAAAAAATCAAGTTAAAGATAGACGTCGCCTCTAAAAACATCCCGCCCCGGCCTGTGCCAGCCTCACCCTTCCCGCCTCCACCTCCTCCTCCTCCTCCTCCCTCGTTTTCCCTCCCCCCCACCCACTCGGTGCACCGCCGTCCGCTCGGCTGCGCTAATGAGCATCGGAAGCTACTGTACGTCCAGAGCATCTTGGCAGCGCCCAATCGTCTTTCCTCCTTTCAAACCGGCACCGTCGCCCCCACCTGCCCTCCGTCCCTCCAGCCTCAGAATAGGGCCTGGGTTTGGTCCATGGTAATTGTCATTCCAAAGACGAACTGGCCTAGTTTCAATTCAGCAGACAAGTGTAAGAAGCTCGGCCCACAAAAGCCAGGATGTCTGCGAAGTGTGTGTGTGTGTGTGTGTGTGGGGCTACTATACAACATAATTACACTTCCCTTACAAACATGGAGGAACCAATCCGATTACAAGGCGCCTTTTTGGATCCAGGAATTTAGACGTCAAAGCTACTTGTAGCTTCTTTTTAAAAAATCCATATACTTGATTTTTTCTTCCAAACAGAGACAGCAGAGGTGATATTCAGGAGTCAGCTGAGCAGTTTATTGATGTGAGGTCACCTTGGGAAAACCACATGACTTCACACGGACTTTGGAGGGAAAACTGATGCTCGATCAGCACTAATGTATCCTGAGAAGCTTGCTGAATCAGGAAAGTGATCGGAAAAAGACAAAAAAAATAAAAGGAATTTCAGGAAGAAGCATAGAAACAGAAGTTTGTGCTGGTTACGGAGAATCAGCTGTGAATCCTGAGATCAAAAAGAGTCAATAAAATCCAGAAATATTCTCCGTCAGTGCCCAAAACGCCATCTGGTGTTTTTCATGACGTCATAAACACCAAAAAGTAGTGACAGAAATTCATTGTTAAAAATCCGGGTGATTATTAGGGGAAATCCAGTATCTATAAACCTTAAATGATCTGAATTAAACACAAAGAACTGATTGTTTCCCAGAATTCAAAGCGACGTTTGAAGGTTTTTATCTAAAAGACAAGAACCAGCTGATGGAAACCAACTCTGAACACACCGACGCAGCGCGAGGAGACGCCTGATTGAAACGTTCAACTCTGACCCCTGCTGACCTCTGACCCTGCCCTGACCTCTCAGTGTGACAAGTGTACCCCCACACACACTGAGACAACACACACACACTGACACACAACTTTTGATGCTGTCCAGCTGGGATGACCTGCCCCCGCAGATAACGTCCTGCTGTGGTGGGATAGCGATAGTAAGTGTGTGTGTGTGTGTGTGTCTGTGAGGTGTGCAATGTGATTGCACAAAGATCTTTTGAATTGAACACACACAAACACAAACACACACACATGTATGCAAAGCCCCTGCCTGTCCTGTGTCAAGGGATTTTTGTAGAAACTTTAAGAAAAAAACTGTTTTATTGAAGCTTTTCTCATTTAATTTTGAGCTTACTGGATAAATTTTATGAAGCTGTTTGATTCGTCGATGGTCTGAAGGTGGAGGCTGACGTGGGCGTGTCTCCGTCGGTTGGAATCAGCGGGACATAAAGGCGTTTACTGCTCTGTTTACGATGCTGTTTATTAGTGCGGTGGGACGGACGGCGTGGGTCCGTCTCTCTCCGCCCGGTTGTTACCTCTCTACATGAAACCTGCTGCTGGTCTCCGCCGCCATGTGCTTCTGATCACCAGCAGCACCCACACACACTTCCTGTTGGCCTGCTACTGAACAACCGACAGCCAAACTCTTCTTTTTTTTTTTTTTAAACACACAGTTGTTTTTTTTCATGAACTATCAAACTCAGAAGCGAGAAACATGTCGAAGATAAAAAATGACAATAATCGCTTTAATAGACTCCCCTGGGTGTCTGTAAGAACATGGTGAAACTCCTGAACGCACGACTGGTGTGTTAAGTGTGTTTGCTTATGAGAGCAGGACGAGGGCAGGAAAGCCTCTAATCCCATCATCCCTCCCTCCTGCTTCCCTCCAGGATCTGCCTTCACTTACAGTACAAACAGGCCACAGAGAGGAGCCTCTGTTTGGGGGGAAAAGAACAACTGGAGCACAGTTGTCCTGAGACATCTATACCAGACATCTATACTAACGGAGCCTGAACACTGTGCACGAGTCCTGTAGAACCAGGGTTACATACAATAACACTAATTACCTTTAAATAGCAAACAGCTGCTTAATTTCATACTTCAATCGGCAAAAATGGTTGAAAAAAATTCACAAAATCATCATTTTGTGAAGCTACTGGTTTCAGGAGAGTGTTAGCATTGCTAACGAGTTAGCCAGTGCCCTGCAGGTACCCCGACAGCCCGACGTATCTATGGTAACCACTTCAGTAACCAGGGTGACTGTGCCTGTATGCGTTTCACTCCTCTGTGGCCTACAGTCCCGCTTCGCCATTCACTGCAGAGTCAATGGAGTTTCCTAAAGAGGACAATGCAACAGTATAGAGCCTCACACATGAAAATGCTCAGTCGCTTCGCCATTCAGCCGTTGCCAACGTGCCACTGAGCAAAACGCTCGTACTTGACTTCCAACTGCTGCAGAGAAGCAGCTCATTGGCCGACGGCTCCACACTGAGGAACGGTGATTCCCAATGCAAAGGTTGTTTTTTTCAACCATGTTTCTCTTGATAATTCTGATTATTATTATTATCAATTATTCTCTTGATCTTTATGTTTCATTCTAAGATCATTTTGACAGCACTTTTGCATTTTTTTTTGGAAAGTTTTTCGCATAGAGGCCGTCAGGAAACACAGGTTGAAAGAGAGGCTGACATGAAACAAAGCTACACAGCTGGACCTGAACCGGGGATAATGTGGTTATATGGAATGAACTTAAACCGCTGGGCTGAACTGAGTGCCCCATTTATTGCTTTGCTATTAATGGATTGATTGTTCAGCCTATAAAGTGACAGAACATTGTGAAAAATAGTTTATTTCATCTTAAAAACTGCTCCAAACCCCAAACTATTAACTTTGCAAAGATCTTATTAAGCGAAAAACAGCAAACTGTGACAACAAGAAGCTGGAACCGGAGATTTAAACTTTCTTAGTTTTTAATTTGCATTTCATCACTATAGCACTTGTGAGAACAGTAGCTGCTGTGACTTTATTAAATCCATTCAAGATATTTTCATAACCTTTGGATCCCTCATACTGTATTTATTTATAATGGGACCATGATGAGCAGATGCACTGCAAAACTTTTCAATCAACAAGAACTAAAATACCTTGCTGCTGAGTGATTTTCATTTTTCCAGAGTTTAGCTTTGTTGTGCATTACGTCTTTATCAGACGTCCCTTTGCTCTCTGCTGTAAAAGTCTGAAATCATAGTTAATGTCAGTTAGAGGCCGTTGTATCAGCGGGGTGAAACCGCTGAAAGTGGAGCTCAGGTCTTTCATCAGTGCTTTTGCAGCTTCTCCTTGTCAGCGATCGAGGTCAATAAAGGATTAAATAAAAAAAAAAAAAATGACGCCATGACCCTTTTTAAGAAGTCTGACATCAAAGACCGAAAAACACACACAACAAAGTACACGAGAGCTCTTCACTGGAACAAAAATTAAATGTGTCTGTGACTCAGTGAAAAAGAAGAAGAAGAAGTGAATGCTTTCTGATTCGGACTCTGTGGTATTACACAGAGAAGTGTTCCTGCGCCAGCGATGAGGAGAGAGTTGTCACACGAGGAAAATATGCAGCCAATTACTAGATACACCACACTCAAAAATAACATTTCATGTGAATCGTGAAAAAAAAAAAAAAACATTTCTGACCTGAGCTTTTCTCTAAAAAAAAAAAAAAGAAAACTAAAAACTGGAGTCGGCTCGACTGTCGCTGCTCAGCACAACGCCGGCGTCTCGTTTTCTCCTCTTTCCAAGCAGAAACAGAACTTCCATTACGCTCTGCAGACGGTGCGAGGGTTTATTATTTTAGCTCTCCTGGCAAAATAACATGAGGGCGGGCGAGGGTAGGGGGAGGGGAGGGGAGAGGAGGTGAGGAGGGGAGATGTGGGAGGGATGGAGGCCGAGTTTGGTTTCAATATTAGATGTGTCAGCTGCCCTGGATGTGGGGGGGTTTAAACAGAAGCGCATGTGAGGTTGTGAGTGGAGATCATTTTTGAATGAAAGAGGTTAGTGAAGATGATGGATCAACCAGAGGAGCTGGAGGAGGAGGGGGAGGAGGAGGGGGAGGAGGGGGGGAGGACTGCAAACCTTGTACAACACTGTGAAAATACTGAACTTCATTACGGTTGAGACGATTCAGCTAATTTGAATCTGTCCCGGCAGACACGAGGAAGATGGAGTGGATGGAGGAGGTGGAGGATGGAGGGAGGAAGCGAGCTGATGTGGGAGTGTTACCACAAGAAGGGGGAGAGAGGGAGGGAGGAAAAAATGGGAAGAGAAGGGAAAGACAGTGAGATGAAGATGACAGAGAGAGGAAGAAGATGAAAGAGACACTCACACTCACTCACAAGTAAGCAAGGAGGGAAGACATACCCATACACACTCACACTGCCTCTGTCCCTGACACACACACACACACACACACACACACACACACACACACACACACACACACACACACACACACACTCTCAAACACACACTCACTAACAACAGTCTGTTGGCTCTCTGTTTCCATTCACAGAAATGTAAATGGGGTGCAGCAGAGCCAGACAGGACAGCTCTGCTTCTGGTTAGTGGTCAGAAATACAGAGAGAGAGAGACATATGGAGAGACAGACAAAGAGAGAGAGAGAGAGAGACAGAAACAGAGAGAGACAGAGAGAGAGAGAGAGACAGAGAGAGAGAGAGACAGAAACAGAGAGAGACAGAGAGAGACAGAGAGAGAGACAGAGAGAGAGAGACAGAAACAGAGAGAGACAGAGAGACAGACAGACAGAGAGAGAGACAGGAGGGGTGTGTATTAGTTTAAATATTGAACAGTTCATATTTGCTGTGTGAATTTATTACAGTTCAGTTGAGCTGAGCAGGAAATGCAGCTCTGTTAGGTTGAGTTTAAATCCTCTTCCAGCACCTGTGCAGGTTTTACTTGCATAAAAATGCAGGTTAAGATGTTTTTCTGATTGAAAAACAAAAAAAGAAGGACGGCATTTAGATTAAAGTGTGCAGGTTAGCAAAGGTTTGCATGTGCATGATTGATTTATATCTCCCTGACTGTGTATAAGTTTGGTCAGAGTGTAAAAATAAGATCCATGAAGTCAGGTTTGATTAATTAACTCAGGATTTGAAAAGCCAATCAAAATGCCCAAAAACACTGGATAAAGGTTTTGTGATACTGAGACGGGACTTTATAAGTCTGGAGAGCCATCACGGTGATTACTTCTGCCACAATGACTGTCAGGAAACCTGCTGACCACAGCACGTTGCAGGACGGCAAAACTTGAATTTCTTTAGTGTTTTTTTTCCTCTGTGTTCTCATTCCTCTCTGCATCAAGAGTCTGCAGACTTAATTAAATAAATCAGACTGTTTTTTTTCATGCAATGCAAACATTAAAGTGACAACAGGATACTTGAGCAAACAGGAGTGAAGTATCAGAAGCAAAAGAGTTCAAATTCAAATAGAAGCGCAAAGAAACGGACATTTAGAAGACTGTTTGTGTGTGTTTGCATGCATGTGTGTGTGTGATTGAAGAGTCGAGGGGGTGAGTGATGGGAGGGACACATCAAGCCTGGATTGTCCCCCTCTCTCCCTCTTTGTGAGTGTAAGTGTGGTGTGTGTGTGTGTGTGTGTTGGCCTCCTTACAGCTCAGCATAGAAACCTGCCATCTGTTTGCCTCTGCCAGCAACAAAATACACTCTTTCAATGGGCTGGCTACACACACACACACGCACAAACACACACAAACATGTCTATACATGGACGAGGACAGTGTATGTTTGTATAGCAGCTCCATTTTGCAATCGCCGTCAATCACGACCCACTCAAAATTATGCAATTATACCAACAGTTGCCATTAATCTGGGTGTCGGCTGCAGCGGCGGCGGCGGCGAGAGAAAGTGATCTGAGCGAGACGGGTGAAAGAAGACGCACAACTTTCAATGAAACACCATAAACCAGTCACTTTGCGGCACGATAATATTTTGTCAGATGTAACTGCAGCTCCAGCTGACTCGCTCAACGCGCCCCCCCCCCCCAAAAAAACTGTCCTCCTGATACGAAACAACGAGCCTCTTTGTTCTCCTTCATGTCTGTCTTATCTGTTAAGTATCTCAACAATTTCCTTAAGGGGAGCTTTGTAATTAAAAACCAGCCGTATGTCAACGCCGCTGTCAGCCCGGCAGGATAAGAACCGCCCTGAACCGCAGCCAGAGGTAGAGCACATGTACAGGTGTGTGTGTGTGTGTGTGTGTACGTGATTCAAACATCATACGGCTGAAACAAGCAGGACAGGCTGCCATTTGAGGGCTTAACGGCTGATTGAGGTATGAAAAGACGATAGAAAAGGGTAGAAAATGAGAGAATATCTGAAGGATTTAAGGCTTAAATTGTGTTTGTGTGAATGTGACATAATGTCTGAGTGTGTGTGTGTGTGTGTCTGTGTGTGTGAAGGTAAAAATAAAGAAACACGAAGAGTTAAAAAAAAAAGCCACTTGGAAAAGGTGGTAAGGGTTTGGACGTGAGCAGAACACACAGACAGATCTGTATTTTCATCCATAATTCATCGAGCGACACGCTGAGAGGGGTTTCAAAGGGCATTAATGAGGTGTATTAATACATACGTAGCCGTGGCCCACGGACAAGGTTCGTACGAAGGCCGCTGGCTGACAATGACCTACTGATCCACAGCTGTCTGCTAATTTTTTCCATCCACGGTGAAAGGTTCGCCTCGGTGTTCGTTTAACCTAAACCTGCGGACGTCTGAAGACTCCCCGGAGGATTTTAAACTCTGACTCCGGAGGAATCGATGACAGTGAATATTTGAGTCCGGTTGTGTTCTAGGTTCATCCCAAATGCCGTTTTTTTTAGCCCCGTACAATAAATTTTTAAAAGCTTTAGACAGGCGGGTGAAGGCAGCTGAGCATTGCAGCTAAGATTGACAGCTAAGTGCTTCAACATGTGTCCTTTGGTTTAATAAAAGGAGGTTTGGTTGAAGCATTTTTTTGGTTAAGCTGTTTTTGTGACATAATAACAGCTTATGAAATTTTGCTTCTAAAAATTGGATCCAAAAAGTATAAATTTGCCTTTGTTGAGTCTACGTTTCTATTTATAACATGCAACTATGCTGTGCAATTACACTCATGGTGACTGTGCAATTTCAGCTCGTTTACTGTGCAACACAAGTACTCGTGCAATTATATTTGTATTTTTTGAATTCTTTTTCTATACTATTACACTGTATGTAACACAACTGAATGCATTTATTCATTTTGTTCTATTTAATTGTCGTTGTGTTGTGTGTTAAAGGGGACTTCACGGATAAAAATCACACATTTCACCTCAAAGCTCTGATTTGCAACTGCACAACTTCCCCGCTTTGGTTCAATTATTCTAAAGTTCTCTGACTAAATAGAATAGTTCGAAATTAACAACATTTCAAATCCGGCCTGACGTTTAATTCCAGCTTTTTAGTGCTTTCAGTTCGGGTCGTAATATTCAGGCCGACAGACGTATTGAATTTTAGTCAGAACCATAAAAATATTGAAGTCCAAGTTCCCTGCAATGGTTCTGAAATATGAGGCACATTTTATTTTACAATCTCGTCTGATTCAAACTGACCGTTTTCACTTCAGTCTGTGATCTGATATGAAAACCTTTAAAAAACATTTCGCTTAGTGACCGGCTTTTTCCACTTGTGCTCGGCTGTGCGTTATCCTTGGAAAAATACCGTCTAGACAGTAAATACTCAGCAAGTGCTTAATGAAAATCCACCTAATGCATAATGTGCTTAAATATGAGACAACACAGTAAAATGGGTCCAAATGTTGTTTATAATAAAAAGTTTACTGTCTCATGTTGTTAGGAACTTAAAGATCATTATTGGACCTTCTACTGGTTGATATTTGCATTCATTTTTACATTATTTTGCCATAAATCCTGTGATATTGCCTCACAAACTCAGCTTCCTACTTGTGATCCTTTGGTAAATGGGGCTCTGAGTTGTGTTGAATGTTCAATTCCCATCCCACCGAGTGTCTGAAGTGTCTAGTGGATTAAGTGCCTGATGGACTGAGGATAGAACAGCCATTGTTCCGTGGATCGTCATTCTCCGAAGCTTACAGCATTTGGCCTGCACGCTTCACGAACTTGCCAAAAGATTTCTTGATTTCTTTCTTGCCTGGGAAGTGAACATTCATGCAGGGACTCAGAAAGCCAAACTGTTGCTGCAGAAGACGAGGATGAAGAAGAAGAAGAAGAAGAAGAAGAAGAAGAAGAAGAAGAAGAAGAGGAGGAGGAGCAACTGTTTGGAGTAACTTCACGCTCAAGTTGTGATAAGCTGTCCAATTTTCAGGAGGGTCATGAAGCCCACACATGGAGCAACACTCATTTACATAACAGGATGATTAAAGGGTGGTGATGCTGAGTGCCCCATGGAAATTACACCATCAGCCTCCAGAAAACAACATATATAATTTAATGAATGCGTGCTGAAGGGGCAGAGCTGCAGCGTCTCTTCAGGAATACTGTCGCTACCTCGATTTTTGTTTGTTTTTTGTGTTTTATTACTATTTTTTTATCCTTTTTGGTTCACATTGTTGGTGTACTTTAAAAATAATAAATGCAAATTAAAAACAACATGATGGACTTGAGGGGAGAAGAAGCAAACCAGCAGGACTGTGACCATGAAGTGTTTGTGACCAAATAACGTTCATTATCTTCTGACATGAATGTTTGCAGTGATTCCAGTGACTTTCCCTGAAATGTTGAGTTTTAGGGTTTTTTACTGGTATTTATTGGGCGTTTTAGCATCTTAATTAACTCTGGGGCACTTTAATTGTTTTAATTGGTTTAATTTACTGTCTTATCTTATGTTGTCTGTGTTTGAAGCTGCCTGTCTTGGATGCATCACACTTTTAACTGCACAACAACAAGTTTACCTACGGGCACGATAAAGTATCCTGAACCTGAACGTACCAGCATTTTGTCATGACTGGACGTTTGTGTGGACTACTGTGGGAACTTGGGTGGACTACAGAGTCACATGTGCAGACTATAGTGGCATCTGGCTAACCAGATGTGAACTTGGATGGACCAGTGTCAAGAGAGGCACTTTTTGACCAGAAGACTTACAAAATGAGCAGATAAGAAGACCAGAGGGGGATTTGATTGACTACAACGACTGAAGGATTGATTTAAGAGGGATAAGAAAGCACCTGAGGAGAGAAAATGGGTGCTTGGTTTTGAGCTGACAGATTCAGAAACATTCTGGTTAGAAAAAACAGGTTTTTAAAGATAAATTCAGAGTGTTTCCAGTTGGTTTTATTCACTGTGACTCACTGTAAGAAGTGTGTTTTTACCCTGAAATCCGTCTTCAAACTCTGCATGATTTCACTGAAGTTCTGCACTGAAGTTACTGGCTGAACACAGTAAAACGCAGGGCTACAGAAGAAACACACACACACATAGAACTACATACACAAACGCACACACACACACACACGTTGCCTTCAGGACAACAGTGCTGCTATCAAAGACTCACAGCACACAGAAGAGGTTTTCAAAGTGTGTGTGTGTGTTAGAGAGACTGGTAGGTGTAAGACAGATGAAATATGGCAGAGAAAACAAGGAGAGAGAGTGACATTGGGTGTGTTTGTGTGTTGTGTGTGTGTGTGTGTGTGTGTGTGTGTGTGTGTGTGTTTGGGGGGGTGTGTGTTGTGTGTGTGTGTTGTTGTGTGGGAGTGAATTGTAGAGCCTGAGTGTAAATCCGAGGATGGTGTAGTTTTAACGAGTCTCCTAACGACCCAAACAACCCCTGCTGACATTTACAGTCCTTGCCGGGGGGGGGGGTCAGAGACCTCACACACCACTCCCCACACACACACACACACACACACAGACACACACACACAGACACACACACACACACTAACACTCACACACTTTGCTGTTTTCTGTCCCTGAAAATGACACACATTTTTGCTTTCTTTCTGGTTTAAGCGCATACTGACCACATACACACACCCTCCCTCTCACTCACACACACTAACACACACTAACATACACTAACACACACACACACACACATACACACACACACACACTCTGCTACTCTGCAATCCTTTAATTTTAATGTTTTTCTCTTTTCATCTTCTTTTACTGCCTCCCTTTCATATTCTGCCTCTGCTCGTATAGACATAGCATTCACCTAACTGCTGAGTCCACGTGGGCCTGCTGTCACACACACACACACACACACACACACACACACAAAGTAAGATGCAATGGCAAAACTTAGTGTGTTGAGTTTATATGTCTGCTGTTTCAGAGGAAACGTCAGAGCAGAGGAGCCACATATTTCATCTGAGCTCCGAGGGGCACCGACGGGGGGGGGGAGTGTGTGTGGCCAGTAAATACAGAGGACAAACACACACACCTAAACACACACACACACGCAAATACAGCTTCTGCTCTTTGTCATGAGTCTGCCACATCATGTCAGCCCGGCCTCTAAAACATTTTTCCCCAAACAACATTTGGAAAAGGCACCGAGCTTCGAAGAAATAAACACCAGCAGAGTTCGAGACGACATCACGGTGGATTTAATGGAAACACACACACACACTCACACACTTATATGTAAAAAAAGCACTTTTTTTAATGAAAAGGTTTTTTTCCAGGCAAAAACGTAACTACGGAGGCCCACATGGTCACATCCAAACATTAATCTTTGAAAACAAGTAAACAAACCTGAAATATTAACAAGGTGATTCAAACGGCAGCTCGATTAGTTTTCATTTATATCGCCATCGTTCTGCAAACCTTCAAGGACACTTTCGTCCTTAACGCCTGCTAATTTTTTGACCCTGACCATTAATCTCCACACACATACACACACACCAGAGTAACACAAACACTCTGCACACAGAAAAACACAAACCTTTGTGAGGACTCTGCATCCCAGCGCTGCGGCGGCGGAGGGGAAACTGAGCCATCTGCCAGTAAACGACAGTCACTTTATCCCTACTGCTCGTCCATCTGTGGACGTGGGAAACGCTGATGGGGGGGGGGAAACGGGGGAGATGGGGGGGGACGCAGGACGAAGATTTCTACCAGTCGCAGAGTTCGCTGTCTGAAAGCTTCTTTAACTCCTTATTATAAAGGAAAATGCAAAAGCTTCGCTGCCGGAGGATGAAAAAGGGGGATACTGTCGATGCTGAAGGTCAAAGCTTAAGAGGATAAAAAACCGTCAAGGATGAATTTTTCTTTTTTGGAGTCTGACCGCAAGATTCAATATCTACATTTTAAAATATTTCACGTCTTTCAGTTTATCAGAGGCGGCGGATTATCAGCTTAACACGGACTTTTAACTGGACTGTAACTGATCTCAGGCAGACTTTTAGTTTCTGAGCAGGTGAAGAAAAACCAGATTTTATCACTTTCCTGTCACTGTCATGATTTAAGGTGAACTCCCACGACAGAAAAGCCCAATAAATAAGTTTTACTGTCATCACGCTGAGCAAACACAACTCTCCTCCTCAGCACGTGGAGCGTGTTATCACCTGACCGCCGTCCAACTCACCGTCAAGTTCATCATCACTCCTTTAACACAACAAACATCGGCGGCTCGAAAACCAGAATCCCTCCGTAGAGCCGCGTTGCTTCGGCTGCGTTTGGCCGTGTTTTCGTATCGTGCAGGTACGATACGGAGATCACAGCCCCTGAACCGCCGCCACCCTGAGTGGGGGGGGTTTGAAAAACACACTCTGCCTCTTGGATGATGCCAAGCATGATGAGCTGTGATGGCTCCCAGCGGGGAAGGCAATCAGGCGAACAGGATCACAACACGTCTATTGTAACATCGAGGGGGGGGTTTACATGAGAGAGGGCAAGAGGGGCAAGAAGGAGGAGGAGGAGGAGGAGGAGGAGGAGGATCTTTTGGCGATAAAGAGAGGAATTCACACTCAGAGCAGCCTGAGCGAGCTGGTTTTAAAACCTTGTCACTCTGAAGTCAGACTGCAGGTCGTCACGGCCTCTGAACGCTTGTGATCACATGACGTTTGCGTGTTTGTGTGTTTGTGTGTTTTCCTTCAAAAGTTGCGTCAATCGTGCATTTTTCGTACAGTTGATGCCAAAAACTTTAAAATGCAAAAAGCCTCAAACTGAAACATAAAAGCTCAAAGTTTTATTGTTCCAGGCGAGTTTACAAGTCAGAGCTTGAGCCTTAAATAGTTTTGCTTTTAAGTTGGTCAAGTCTCCATCACTGTTGCTAAGTTGCTCATTTGAAACAGCTTTCGGCTTGTTTTCTTTCTGAAGTGGTTTATGGGAAGTCTTGGTTTGTGTTTTTGAGGCTGGTTTCTGTCTCTCTTCAGTTTATCTGTCTCATAAAGGAAAAAATGCTTTAAAATGAATCTTTCGTAGATGTTTTAAACGAGTTAAAACATGATGGTTTGTCACACACACACACACACAGCTGACAGGTAGTAAATGAGACATTTCAAATCGAAATCACACAACTGATGGAGTCTTTCTAGCTGCTTTGCCAACAATGCCAGAGAATCAGAGAGCAAAATACAGACAGAAACACACACAGAGGAAGAGAAAGAGTGTGAATGAAAAGACTGGATTAAACTTAGAAAGGGGGACGATTCAAAGGCAACGTGCAGATTCTGTAAATGTGAAAAACGTGAACTTCATATAAATCATATTCGACATGCCAACACTAATAAACATGACGGAAAAGCAGCAACTTTACTCCTTTTTCATTCAGTCCTCATTCCTAAAGTCTTTAGAGTTAAAAAATTAAAAAGTTAAAGAACCTTTAAAAAGATTTCTTTATCAGAAACGATGCTCATAAACATTAGAAATGTGAACACATGGATTTAAACAACATCTGTAAAGTTATTCAAGTGTAACAGAATAAACTCAAATCATAAGTCCTCTTTTTCTGGGACTTGAGTCAGTGAATCGAGCCTCAAATCCAACCTCAGTTATTCAGACACACACACACACACACACACAAACACACACTCGCAGTGTATCTCTGCTTGCATAACACACTCCGTCGTCTCCTCTCTCTCAACGCACTGCAGCTTGTAAAGTGTGTCAAAGACTCATTTTAAATAACTCACATTAAAACAGAGAAAGAGGAGGAAGAGGGAAGAAAAGAAGCAGCACTTGGCTTCGGCCTCAGAAAGCAGATTACTCTGCTGTGTTTCTTTTTTCTGCACAACATGGAGAGATTAAAGCAAACACAGTCCACGTTTACTTTGGATTGATCTTTGGGTATTTTCTCTGCCTCCGGAACAAAGAGGGGAAAAAATCGCGCTAAGCTCATCGAAGCGAGAAGAGTCCAATTAAATCCTCCTCGTAAAAAAACGAGAGAGAGACTCCGTCACATTCGCACAAACAACGAGCGTTCCTTCTGAAAAAGGCCTCGGTTTGAAGTGATGGACGCGCAGAAAGCCCGGCGTGCTCCTCAGCAGATGTCACATGAGCGTGGAAACAAAGGGAGGAACAATCGAGGAGCAGCTACATATTTTCTTTCTTGTGTTTTTGGACGAGGACCCTTTCGGCTCTCTGCTCTCCCGGTTTATGACGGAGCTTGAAGGCAACGCGAGGAGAATTCGGCTCAGCTGTGTTTTGTTTTCATGCTGCGAGGAAAGTGTCGCTCTGAGTTTCCTTCTTCTCTCCTCGTGAGCAAAGACGCTCGTTCTGTCCGTCTCACAGTCAGAAAACCACAAGATGTTCAGCTCACAGTGACAGAAAACAGAAAAGCAGCAGATCTTCACTTTTCAAGCTGAAGTTGGTCAATATTTGTCATTTCTGAGTCATAAGAAATAAATGACTGACTGACAATTAGCTCATGTGCTCAATGAAAAGTTGCACCTTCATGCATCATCATGTGTTTCATTCGTGATGCCTTCATGGACTTTTTCTACTCTGTTGTGCTTCAGGATGTCAGCAGAGCTTCAGGTATTTGTGAGACTTTCCTGAAGCCTGTTGTCAGTGTGTTTTCGTGTTTTCGTGTGTTTTCGTGTGAGAAAACGCGGCGCGGCCTGGCGTCGGATCCTACCTGTGGGCTGAGCCGTGGGCAGCCTGGCCGGAGCGACGCACAGAGGCAGCAGGAAGCAGAGCCAGAGTGAGCACCACAGAGCCGTCATTCCTCTGGAGGACGAGGCGAGACGCAGAGCAGCGAGGCCCGACTCCGACTCAGACAACATCCTCCGTTCGCATGCTGTCCAGCAGAAGGGCGGCCGCCGACGCCGCGGGAAGCTATCCAACCGATCCCCTCCAGCGACCCCTGGAAAACAAACAGACACGATGAGGAATGAGTGGGATGGACGATCGCAGGAGATGCTTCACTGTGCAGTCAGGGTTAAAAACACACCAACAAACTCTGAAATACACAAAAAAACAAAAAACTGGAGTGCAGACTGAACTCAGCACAGAGAAGCGCCTTGAGGTCTGCACACACGCCGCCATATTCCGACCTGAAATTCCTCACAGATTTCCAGGATTAGGGTGGAAATCCATCTTTGCAGTTTTTCTCAGAAACTTTCTCGAGCACCTGATCGGATGGGAGCTGCAACACTTTTCACAGCGCGGCCTTGGCCTCCAGCACCAGCTCATTCACCAATCAATCAACTTTCTTGCAACAGGATTAGTTAAAGACAAGAGGGGAAAAAAAAAAGTCACATAATTCAAGAGGCGAGCAGCGTGTCACTTCCTGCCACGGGACTCGACTCTGCTGCTTGAGAAACCCGTTTGCAAGATTTAGCAAGAGACTGACACAGATTCAGTGATCCTCCTGCAGGATGAGGAATGCCGAAAGTCTACAGTATCAGTTGCCCAATGTGCCCGACGGCTCGCGGGCGGATCGGAGGTGGGAGGAGGAGGAGGAGGAGGAGGAGGGAGGAGGGGGGAGCGTGACGGCCACGGCGAGCGACGGCGAAGCGCTCAGCTCTCTGTTTGCTTAAGCAGGGAGAAGCAGGAATGCACTGAGGTTCGCAGAGGAAAGCTGTGAGCGAGAGAGAGAGCGAGCGAGGTGCCCAGAAAAGCAAAAGCACAACCCCCCCTTACCACACACACACACACACACACACTCACACACACGCACACACACACATGCACACACACGCACACAAACAACTGTTAGTTTAAACTTCAGCCGCTCTGTCCAGCTTCAGAATAGCCTCGGCCCCACAAAAACACATGCACAGGTTTTTTTAGTGAACACACACACACAAGCAACCAATGTGAGAGCGGCTTCGCCTGCACACACAGAGGTGCATTGTGTACACACACACACACACACACACACAGAGTGAGGGAGAGTCCACAGAAAGGTTGTGTTGTCTTAAGTCTTAACAGTACTGTTTCTCTGTGACCTGCTCCTTGCTCAGCACAAACCCAAGGCCGGCCCACTCTGCACGGCTCCGTTTGCACATTATCACCCCCCAACACAGAACACACCCACCGGGGGGGGGGGGACTTCACAAGACACCCGTGGCTAGATACAGCAGCACACACGCACACACACACACAGAGTCTAATCTAAACACTGCCACAGCACCTTTCTCGCTTCGACATACTGCAGCCTTTCATCTTCCCTGTGCCCACTTTGGAGAGCTCTTCTTCTTCTTCTTCTGCTCTCTCAGCCCATCCTCGCCTTCTTACAACAGCAGACGCCTACACGCTGCTGCTGCTGCTGCTGCTGCTGCTGCTGTTTACACAGCACGATAAGGCCTGCGCTCTGCAGGCGTGGAGGCGGCTGATTGCAGGCCTCGACCATTCTGAAAACTTTTCTGTTTTCTCTGGCAGGAACAAACGCACACACGTTAAAAAAAGAAGAAGAAGAAGAAAAAAAACACTGGGATTTTTACGAGGACTTCGCTCCGAGGGCTGACAAAAGCTCCCGAGTCGGTTCATGTCTGTGCACGGATCCGTTCAGACAGACAGACAGACAGACAGAGTGACATGTGACATTGGAGCAGGAAGCGGAAAGCGACGCAGGCTGAAGACTAATCTGAAGACAGGTAACGACTGCAAGACGCTCGTGCGCGCGATGAATCCTTGGATTTGAGGAGCAGCCAAGTGTTGCAACATGATTGATGGCACGAAACTGAAACAAATTAAATCCTTTGTAAGAAGCAGTAATGTATGCACCTTCCTGCCAAAACATCAACCCCACATCCTCTTTTTTTCCTGCAATATTAAGTAATTAAACTCAAACCAGGAGCTCTGAAAGCTCACAGTGGACACGCAGGAGACTGGAAATGAACTCTTCACCGGCCGAAAACACTTTGATTTCACTTAACAACCTCAAAGAAGGAGGAGAAGAAGAAGAAGAAAAGGAGGCAGTATGGATCCTGAGACCCAGCGCCGAGTTCAAAGCCTCCGAAGTGTTTTCATGCTGATATTTTCTTTAAGCATGAAAGAGAAACACAAGCACGGCGGTGAATAATGTATGAACATTAATCATGCAGAACTATCTTCACATTGTAACAGCTCGCAGGCAGAAAAATGCTCTAACCGGGGTTCAAATCCCTGTCATCCTCCCCCCCCCCCCCCACCCCCCACCCCCCCACCCCCCCAGTGAGGATCAATGCTCGGCGGTCACATGCTAGTCACACACCTCTCCGGAGCGTCGGGAATCTTTAATAATTAAGCCGGAGAATCAACAGCCGGGGCGAGATCGACTGTGTCATTTTGGGAAAAAGGGGATTAGAGGTTTTTGGGGAGAGCACAAGTGCAAACAGCAGCTGGGCAGAGAGACAGGCAGGCAGAGAGACAGGCAGACAGACAGACAGACAGGCAGAGAGACAGACAGACAGACAGGCAGAGAGACAGACAGACAGACAGGCAGAGAGACAGACAGACAGACAGACAGACAGGCAGAGAGACAGGCAGACAGACAGGCAGGCAGAGAGACGGACAGGCAGACAGACAGGCAGGCAGACAGACAGACAGGCAGACAGGAGGGTAATCTTTCCTGCCAGAGCCTCTTTCTTCTTCTTCTTCTTCTACTCCTTTTCTCCCTGCAGTTGATTCCTGTCTCTCTGCTCCTCACCTTGTCTACATTCCTCCTGTCCCCCTCACTGCCTCCCCCGAGCCTTCATCTCATCACCCTCTTTTTCAAAGCGCACTCGAACGCACCCTCAGGTGAGGGGAGATATTGATCAGCTGAGCGGAAAAAAAGAAGAAGAAGAAGAAGAGAGCTCAGTGTTTTTCAAAGTGTCAGAGGTGAAGTGTGACTCCAGGTGTAAAACGCCGCAGGCTGCGGACTGAGCTTCACCCTGGGGGGGGGGGCTGTCATGTGTCCCACAGTGAGAGAGCGTAAAGCAGCACATTGCCTGAGCTCACATCTGTCCTCTGCATGGAAACAGAGGATGCAGGGAAGATAAAACAGGAATTGATCGACTGAGCGCTGAGAGATGATGTGAAATTCATATTATAACAACTAAAAATGCTGATATCTCCTCTTTAAACACCTCAGATGAATGATGGGAGTTTACAGGGATGTTCTAGCAAAGCTCTGAGGAAAAGGAGCAACCATGAAGTCCTACAGTGCCACAAAAACTTTATTTACACTGTTACATCTGCAGCTGAGAATATGAAGCTGCAGAATACAGACACATAAAGTGAATAACTCCATAATCAGAGTATCAGAGTCATATTCTGAGAGTCTGGAGTTTCACAGACAAACAATAAGATCAAACCTGCTAAAAACAAACAGAAAGGGCCACATCAGGTCACTGCTGCAGCACATGCGGTTCCCATCATGGTAATATGTCAGTAAATTTGTGCTTGTGCGTGAATAACAGCGGCTTTTCTTCTCAAATTAGACAAAGTTGGAGCCAATTAATGCACCATTCTGCTCTTTGTGAAGGAGTAAAAGAAAACAGGCGGCCCACACTCCGCGCGGGCCGATGGGCTCGAGCCAATTCCGGTAATGAAAAGAGGCAATCACAGTCTCATTTGGAACCGAGAGTGTGAGGCTCGAGCCTCTGATTGAAAACGCTGCGAACTGGCGTGCGTTATTTCTCGGGTCAATAGATGCAATTAATTTGCGGCATTAGAGCTGCTATTACCGCGCGCGCGCTTGGTTTTTTTTACGGCTCCGAAACGCAACAAAAGCATCAAATCTCTCTTTTTTTAAAAAAAAACCCCGTCCTCTCTTAAAGATGCTATAATCTGGTAATTTTCTCCGGTGATGACTTGACATGGAAGGATGGGGGGGGGGGGGGAATCAGAGCTGAGCTGAGTGGCCAAAAATCACCATCTGAATCCTATTGAAGCGCGTGTGTTTGAAGAGCGGATGAGTGATGTGCTGCTGCGGGGAGAGAACCGCAGCTCGTTCATTCAGAGGAGGAGAGAAAGAATCCGCTGCTTTCTGGAGAAACTTCAGAGATGATCAGAGGCATCAGGGCGCGCGCGGCTCCGCGGAGGAGGCTGATGTGTAATTCATATTTCTGCTCCCGACCAGAGAAGACGTCACTGTTGCGGCGCGGAGGAAAGGCGTGTTCGTCCTAACGAGCAGAGCGCGCGCCGATGGAAGTCAATCTTTTACTTTCTGACAGTGAATTGATCCACGGAAACGTTTGATCGATGATTAGTGGAAACCAGCGTCACATTAGACGCATCTAATGACCGTCCACGAGCCGTCCCGCGCGACAGATGAACGTGCGTAATTTCATAATTCACACATCTGCTTTTTCTTCAAATTCCACCGCTGGGATTCACATCATCCCTCATTTCAGGAATAATCCAGAAAATCCAATATTTTGATGCGTTTAAGGACGCTGAGAACGACTTCGAGAAATTTCTTTTTAAGCAAGTTGATTAAAAAACAAATAATTGTGTTTAATTAAAAAACAGTTTCAGGGTGAAACTGTCATTTTCAGTCCCGCAGCGTGCGTAATGAAACCCACCTGCGCCACACGCGGCGCTGACAGCGCTAATCAGCCATGAAACGGACACCTTTGCGCACTTACTCCAAAATAAAGACGATGCAAACGCGCGCAGAGACGGTCCTCGTGCAGCGGACAGCGGCCGAGACGCGCCGTTTGCGCACACACCGGGACGGGCGAGCCGTTCCCTCTGCGGCACCTGCGCTGAGGGCCCGGCCGCGGGCTCCTGCTCCCGCAGCTCCACGCTTCACACACACACACACACACACACACACACACACTGCGCGCAAGCACAACACGGCTACTTAACGCCGAGACACTGGAGAGCTCAACCTGTCTGACTAACATCTACAAGGAAGTGAAGCTGTTTCTCTCAAACCTCAGAGCTGCGGAGAGTTTCTCCTGAATTATGATAATAAAAATAATAATGATATCAATAATATTGATAATAGTATTGATACTGTTACCCACAATAAAGGTAGAAGTGATCTACTCACCCAGAGAATCCCGTTTTGACAGCAAGTATCAGCCTTTCAAATGTCACCAGGCGCTCAACAGAAGAAAACCCGCAGTTCCTCTCCGGGAAACTTCAGAAAAACCCACAAAAACTACTTTAAAATCCGTAAGTCCTCGCGCGTCGGGAGCAGTTTGGCGACAGTGGAAAAAAAAAAAGTCAGAAATCCCCCTCGCGACCTGACAGCGAGAGTCCTCGGCTCGAGCTCCGCCGCTGCGAAAGCCAACTTTCCCACTAAATCCTCTGTTCCAGCGCGCGCTGCTGTCCGGCGTGTCCAGACCTCCAGAACGCGTTCATCCTGCGGGGTCACGGTGCGGTGCGGTGCGGTGTGGCGGAGGCGGACCGGACGCTCAGACTGCGGATCCTCGAGCCTCTCCGGCGCGGATGCCAGTCGGTGTGTCTCGTCGCCTTGGATCAACCAACTCGGACTGGCGTCTCTCCTCCGCGAGCTGCCTGTGAAGTATCGGAGCTGCACGATGCTGCCGTCAAGAGAAACCAGCTGCTGGGAAGGAGGCGTTTCCGTTTGTCCTTTCAAAATAAAACCACGGGCGAGAAACCAGTGACGCAATGCTTGTGTGAAAGCTCAATCAAGTCCCAGATGAGTCTGAATTTGTTTAAAGATGATCTATTTTTGCAGTGAAACTGTTAAACTAATGTCTTTAATCTTTCAACAGTAATAATTTTAAATTTAAACGGGATCAGTTAATAATAAATTAGCTCAGTAATGGATAAATAATTGGGCTTTGCATCGAATTAAAGGCAGTAAAAACTCTGGATCTTTCCATTATGAGTTTATTATTTCTATTTTTTTTAGCATGAATACCTTTATTTATTGCATTTATTTCATCTTTTCCTGTTTTTTTGGTAACTGTTTAAAAGTACTTTTTGAAAACGTTATTTGGAAACTAATTCTTGGCCAGATATAATGATTAAAAAGCCAACTGAGCAACATGGCAACAAGTGAATAAGCAAATAAAGTCGTCGTTCGGCTGCAAACAGCCTCAATCAGCTGGATCATAATTAAGTCATCAAAGGATTGAAGCTGTTTCTGCCACGCAGCTTCACAAAAGACTTTTGTTTTGAAAGCTGAGCCGTCGCATGTGTCTCATTGTGAGTGTGCGTCCGTGTGTGTCGGACTTGACGCTCCTCTCTTCTCCACCTCCACCACCTCCACCTCCACCACCGCCACCACCGCCACCGCGGTCCGGGATGCCTCCGGGCTGCTTTCGCCTCCGCCGGGACAAACAGCAGCAGCAGCGGCGGCGGCAGCGGGGGGAGAGGGATCAGATTTCGGCGCGCCGCCCCTCCGGGTCTGCTGGAGGCGCCTGATCCAAGCGCCACCCATCTCCTCCTCCACCCCCGTTCAGAAAACCTCCATCAGGCGAGGTGTCGGTGCAGAACTGCATGAGCTTTAAAATGATCTGTGAACACTTTGCAGTCAGTTGTGGTCAGTTTGGGGTTTCAGGGACCATAAAGGGACCTGGAGGGGGCTGCAGGTGGTCTTTGGTACAAAAAAAAACCGCTATATATATATAACAGATTTAAAAGTTTGTCACCTTGGAGAAGTTAAAATCTTCAGACTGGATGTCTTCAGATTGTTACTGTGACCCGAGAATTCACATGCATCTCATTTATCTCCAAAGGCGCCATCAGGGGATGAAACCCTGAAAGACTCGGGGGGCTCAGAGCTGCACAGGGACCCTGCAACATGTCAGGGATAAGAGATAATTCTCTGAGTGTGTGTGTGAGTGTGTGTGTGTGTGTGTGTGAGCTGTTTTTGAACTGTTCTCTCGAAGAATCTCCCCAGTTTCTTAACAGACGACTCAGATAAAATAACAAGTATTTCTTATAAAACTTGTTTAAAACACTTTAAGTTCTGGATGTGACAAACCTGGAAATCTCTTTCTGTGAAGTAATCTGATTACATTTAAATAAACTAAGCTTCAGTGCTTTTAAGCAGCTGATGGATCTGAGAGTTCTGGGAGAGTTTAGGTACAAAAAGTTGGTGCATTGCTCCTTTTGCACAGCTCTTTGAATTTGTGAGGATGTTTTTTTTATCTTCCACCTGATTTACTGTCTTCTTGTGTTATTTTATCTCATTTAACATAAGATTTTCTGTCCCTGTCTCCCTTCTTACAGTCTCTTGCTGCCTTGCTGCGTCATATATCTCACTGCTGTTACTTGCAGCTTGTTAAAGTGTAAATTATCTCGTATTTCAGGCAGACCTGCCATTAGAAGGTTCATTAGAAGATTGTAACCAGCTCAGAGTGTCTGACCGGTCAGCTCCGTGTGTGCAGAGCCGACAGTAAATTATCATTAACCGCCCGTTTAATCTGCCACGTAGCCTGCAGCCTGTGGGCTAATTGCCGCCGTCAGAACAGAGGTGATGGCACTAACGCCGCTTTAAACGCCTCGTCTCCTGAACTGTGTTTTCAGAAGGCCGCTTTATGACGCCATAAAGCAGAGGAGGCTCCGCTAAGTGACTGCGAGGAGGCTGGATGGAGTGTGCCGCCGTCGCCCATCTGTGTTTGTCCTGCAGAGGTGAGATCTTCACTGTGATCTGCGACTATCTGCGTCATCACGTCATAAATCACAGGAGGAGGAGCAGCAGATCACACCGGGTTCTTCCAGGAACCCTCAGAGGTGCTGCAGGATCTAAACTGTGATGGTCAACCTGTTGGAGGTTTTTCCAGAACCCTTGAAGGTTCTTGAAGGACCTTTAATGAAATTTAAGTTGTCTGAGGATTAAATTAGATGTTTAATTCCCTCAAAAGTTTCTTGAAGCTCTTAAAATATGATCTTAAGTTCATTGAATCCTCTGTTGGATCATGGAGGTGCTTTAATTTTTACAGTGTATGTAAGTTGTATATTTGTTGGATTTTGGACTTTTCAGTCTTATTTGTTATTTATAAAGTCTGAGCAAGTTAAAAACCAATTTTTCCTCTCAGACTCTTTAATTTTAATCATTTTAGGTGGAAGTTGGAGGCAAATATTAGTTATAATTTCACACTAAGAAAAGTCCAAGAAAAATAAACATCATTTTGCTTTAATTTTTCCCTGTGAGGTCTGTGAGGTCTCGGCCCCTCAGGTCAGGAACCAGTGAGCCAAAAAAAAGATTAATTAATCCATTAATTTCCAGATTTAGCAACTTATGAAAACTGTGTCGAATTACACTTCAGTTACTCTGAAGGTCGACGTGAGGTTCTTTAAATATTTCCATATTTTCTCTACAAAGTCAGATACAGCTGATCTTTTTTAGAGAAATTCTAATTTCCAGTTTTTAGCACAACTTGGATGTGAAAGATGTAAAATTATATTCTGAATGATGTCCATTTAACCTCCACAGCAAACGACTGCTGAAGCTCAGACATGAGTTTCCTCCTTTTGAGCCTTTTTATCCACTTTTTCTTTGAGCTTCGGTTCATTGGCACATTTTTAAAAAACTGACTCTGTGGTTGCTCTTTTTTACGAAACTCAACAAAGTTTTCGTTTAATGAACCAAACAGCTAAAAATACTTATAAAAAAACCTAAAATCGCCTCATGTTTTATTGTTGTACAGTAATGAATGTAAGTAGGTTTAAAAGATCCTTTAATGTCAAATTCAAAACAGATTTCAAAGTGAATTGAGCTAAGCTAGGCTAAGCTAAGCTAATCTAAGCTATGCTAAGATAAGCTAAGCTAAGGTAAGCTAAACTTAGCTAAGTTAAGCTAAACTAAGCTAAGCTAAGCTAAGCTAAATCATTGTCTGTGTGTTTTCACTCTCTAAACTCGTCCTAAAAGTCTTTAAAAATGTCCAACACACAGGTGATGTTGCTTCAGAGTTCAGAGGGAAAATCCCACTGAAGTGAGTGAAGAAGAGCGGCGTGATGATGATGATGATTGTGATGATGAAGGCTCGGCCCGGTGACCCTTCGGGCCGCGTCGCTCTGTGAGAAACGTCGGTGGGGGGGGCGGTGAGCTCGGGAACAAAAGCCAGCCGGTCAGGAGGAGAAGAGGTCATGCAGATGGTGAGAAAGCTCAGTGAGACAGCTCGAGTACTGATGGGCAGAGTGACCAGATGACCTCCGCTTCACACACACACACACACACACACACACACACACACACACACGCTCCTCAGCTCTCCCCAACTGCTCATGTTAGCAGGAAAAACAAAACTCCTGCCTGCACCCCCGCGACACCCTAACTTCTAATGAACACACACACAAACAAACACACACATGCACACAAGCAAACACACACTCTCTCTCACACACACACACACACACACACACACACACCCTCGGCTTGCATTCCTCATCCCCCAGGGAACAGAGCAGCAGGAGATTAAAGGTGAAGCCTTTTCATTTAAAAAGGAGTTAAAAATTAAACAACAACAGAAAGAAAAAAAGCGTCAGAGTTGAGTTTGATCAGCGAGCTGCGATGATCTAAAGACACAAACATCCAGAGAAATCCGCAAAAACTTTCCCCTGCCAACCCGGGGATTTCGGAGCGCCGTTATCAGGCTGCTGCATATTTTCGCTGATAACCCCGAGGAGCCGGTGGCGTTGGCTGTTTTCCCTCTCGGCGCAGGTTGCACGTCGCCTGTGTGGGCAACGGCCAATTGACTCGCAGCGTCTTTATCCGTGAGCGGCGGACAAAAGCAGCAGGACTAATCATTAACACGAGTGACTCCGGACGCACAAAGATGCAGCACAAAGGGAGGGAGTCGATCACAGGGGCCACTTCACACCCGACTGCATGCTGCGGCCCTGCACACACACACACACACACACACACAACAACAACAACTGTCCCAGTTCATCTCTGGTGCCACCACACACACATTAACACACACACACTGTACGTCAGTGGTTCCCATCATGGAGGTCAGGACCCCTCCGAAGGGTCGCAGGATGAATCACAGGGGTCATCAAGTGATTCATGGGAAAGAAAAGAGGGAGGGACTTAATGTGTTTTAATGCATTTTGACTCCACTGATCCTTTTTTAGTTTAAAACTGATAAAACTTAAGGTAACAGAGCTCAAAACCACGGACAAGTTGATAAATAACAGTAATTATTACGACTTAGAATCTAAAACCAGGTCAGTTTTTTTGCAAATTGCAAGTCTCAAGTCTTTGCACTCGAGTCTGAAGTCCTAAACACTGAGTTTCAAGTCCTAAAAGAGTCAAAATGTGCTTTTTACTAAACTTAATGCCATTTAAACAACATTGTTTTCTGTGCAGCTTCAAATGTTAGCTTAAAAAATCAGAAAGCTGGACGTTGTTGCTTCGTCATCTGTAATTTTCAAACATCAAAACTTTTCTTTAACATCTCAACTAACAAACAAAGAACCATGTGATTAAAAATATACTTTAACTTCATTGATTTATCTTATTAAGATGTTAAATCTTTGTTCAGCTGAAGGTGATGAGAAACAAATCTGAAGGGAATCTGAGTCGCTGCATAAATATTCCAAACATCTGTTTAACTGATTTTTACGTCTCTTTCATCGTGTGTTTTCACCCCGGAGACGGATTTTTCAGCCTGATACGACACAACAGAACACTCTGCTCGTCTGTAGTCGGGGGATTTATTCCAGTGTTTGTCTGCACCAAAGCATCTGCACATGCGACAAGCCCGGAGCGCAGGAGAAGAAGAAGAAGAAGATGATGCGCCCGATCAGACGGCGTGTGCAGCGTGACGCCCGTGTAACCGCAAATTGTGATGAGCACCCGTACCTCAAAAACACAAAGAAAACGAGATGTGCAGCTTTGAAGTGCTCGCCGTGAGGTGAGGCGAGCGCTCTGCTGTGGCGCCGCGGGGGTTCACGCACGCTGTTTGTGTTGTTTCTGCCTCTCTGCTGGGTGTAATGGCCTCTGTAATGGGAGCCTTTTTTTTTTTTTTTCTTCGGAGAAGTGAGCCGGTGTGTCTGTTTGGCACAGTCGCTCCCATTACGCTTCCCTTGAAGACCAACCGAGCTGAGAGTCATTTTCACACCGCGGCTCGACGTCGCCCTCGCCGTGTGAGAGAGGAGGGTTTGTTGGCGAGGGCGAAAAAACGGTGTGACAGCTCGACTCTGAGCTCCGCGGGTGTTTGCTCAGAGAAATACATCTGAAGACTGAGGGAGTAAATCACTCCGGCACAACCGGATCCCTGTGCTCCGGAGTCTGAGGTCCTGTGAGGGAACGTCGACTCTTTTTGGCTGAAAAAACAAAAAGATTGTGTGTCTGTTTCTACGTAGGACTCATTTTACCTGCAGATTGTGAGTGTAAGAGTGCTAGAAAAGTTTTGAATCAGGTCCAGATCAGATTAAACAAACCAGATAGAGTGTTGAGCAACACTGACAGGCTGCTGCTGGTTTCACCGTAACATCTACAACACAGACATGAGACTTTCACTGATTCACATCTGAATCTACACACAAAAAAAACAAATATACACATTAACAAGCTGTGCATGAGTGAAAATGAAAAAAACAACTCTTGATGCCCTTTACACCAGATTTTTTATATGAAATAATCAGCACACTAATCACAAGAGGTGATAACATATCAGCACAAAGTGCAAAGTGCCAGAGAATGATTCAAATACAAAGAAAGCAGCGAGCAGAGACAGGAAGTGAAGATAGGAAACAGATTCTCAAGATGTTTGTTTCTTCATTCAACAACTGAGGCGGACGTGTTTTTTTTAATGCAGAATTTATCAATAGACTCTAATAGTCGAGAATAAACCGTAGAAAGTGTTTGATAAGTTGTTCAAATGTTGTTTTAACGAAGACAACATTAAATAGCAAGATTTCTAAAGGGAGTTTTGTGAGTTTTCACAGTGTAACAAAGGAAACATGTTCGAGTTTGTAAACGTTCTCGTCTTAAAAACTTTCACTGCATCTGAAGCGTCAGAAACTTCAGGATCTGAATCCTCCTGATGCAGGAAAGAAAAAACACTCGGAGTGAATTAAAAGAAGTTCGTTAAAGATTATTCACCGCTATTCAGAGCTAGTTTGGCACAAAAGCGGCGAGATGCTAAATCTTGTCTGTGTTGTCTGAGCACACAGAGGCCGGTTGTTCTCGGTCCGGGCCTTGGCACGCTCCGCCCGCCCTCCATCCTTTTCGCTTCGCCTTCGCCTCCCTTCTGCCCTGATTATGAAGCTGAGGTGTAAAACTGAGAGTCAACAGAGCAAACAAAACAAGCCCTCAGCTGTGTTTGCGTTTGCTTTCACCCCCGCCAAGCAAAAAACTTCAAGAGTCAGAGGAAAAAAAAAAAGAAAGAAAAAAAGAAAAAGCAGCTCTCTTATTTTCTACTCGTCTTTCCAGAGCTCTCAGAGAAAATCTGCTGTTTGCGGGGGGATAAACAACCGGAGCGCCACGTCTCACATGTGCATTTAGATTTAAACTAAACTCTCAGACGAAATCAAACAAAAGACGGAGCGACCGGAGAACAGGCTTGACTTCAGGAGTGTGCGAGAGTGTGTGAGAGTGTGTGTGTTTGCATGGCAGCGATGAAAAAAAGGGAAAGAGTTGTAGAAACGAAACGGAGGAGGCGACAGTTTCGGGGTGGTTTTCTCTCATCGTTTTATTCGAGCACTGACTCAAACACCCCATCAAACAAAGCGGCGTTATCTTATCGGACTGACCCCGAACGTCACACTGATATCTTGGTTAAATAGGCAGCTGTTTGGCAAAGAGAGAGCGATGTGAGAGGAAAGAAGGAGTGAGCGTGGGCCTGCTGTGGATCAGCTGTGGGGAGGCTGGGAGGGTTGGCCGGCTGCCTCGCTGCCAGCCAGACAGTGTGAAGAAAAAAAAAAAAATTTATTGAACTTTATTGAATCAAGGTGGAGACGTTGGAGACGCTGATCTGCGCGTGGATTACAGGGAAATGTAGCTTTTCGGTCCGTTCGGAGTGAAATCAGCAGCAGAAGCGACACCAGAGAAACTGAACCGAACTTCAAAATGTTTCATCTGACTCTTTTCACCGGTGAAGTGCCGTGAACCAACACGGATATTTACTTTGAAGTTTCTTTCTTTAGTTTTTTGTCTGTTTATATTTGCTTTTTTCGTCCTTTCCTCTCCTCTTTTCCTTTCCTATTTCTGTCTTTCCTTCATTCCTTCCCTACAGATTTCTTATTGATGACTCTTATTAGTTTCTATCTTCATGTTCTTCCTTCTTTCCTGATTTCACTCCTCCCACTCACATCCCTCTTCCTTAATTTTGTGTCCCTCCTTCATTTCTTCCTTTGTTATGTCCTCCTTTCTTTCCTTCTTTTCTTCCTTCAGTCCCTCCATCTTATTTCTTCCATCTATCCTTCCTTTTACTCTTCCTTTCTACTTTATTTCTTACCTTCTGTCCGTCCTCTAAGCTCTTTGTCTTCCCTTAATGCTTTTTTATCCTTTCCTAAGTCTTTATTCCTTTCCTTTCCTCTTTGAGCTTCCTTGCATCTGTTCATCTTCATCTTTCCTCCTTCCTTCCTTATATTTTTCCTGCCCTCTTCATGTCTTCTATACTGTTTCTTTTCCCTCCTCCCTGATTTTGTCTGTCCTCCTTTTATTCCTTTTAACTCTTTTCCTTTGGCTTTTCATCTTTTTCCTCACATTCTTCCCTTTTTCTTTCCTTCTTTTACTTCCTTTCTTTCTTGCACATTAAAGCCCTGATCCCCTTTTATGTCTTTGTGTCTTTAACAAATCTCAAAGTATTCAAACCAGAAATGTTTTCATGTATTTGAACTGTACATTGCAGAGCTCACACACACACACACGTGTGCATTTTGTGTCTTCAGTTAAAGTTTATTTCGTGTTTTGGTTTCTTCTGCTGAGGCGACTGACTGCAGTTTTTCCTCCGTCAGCGTCGGTGGTGACAGCAGGACTCGGAGTTCGGCTCCGGAGAGACGATCCAACACACACAGCAGACAGCAGACTATACATTTCACTGTGCAAACATACATTGAACGCAGCGCTGAGGAGGCGCCGAGCCAGAACGGCGCACAAGATGTTCCTGTGACGTCACGCCAGCTCGCCGGGCCGGCTGCTCCTCTCAGAGCTTCAGCCTCACATCGTCACAGCGTCTGAGCTTTATCTCACCGCTGCCGCCATGATCAAGCTGCATCGGCGCCACGTTGGGGAAGACACAGAGGCTTCTGGGTAGTGCGTCCACCTGAGGCCACAGCTGATACAGCGACGGGGAGGTGGAGCAGAGAGGTGGAGGTCCTACAGTGAGGAAGATAAGCTGCGAGGAAGTGGCATCAAGAGGAGAGATGAACTGAAGCTTGGCGGCGTGTTTTCAGGAGCTTGGAGAAAAAATGGCGCTCGTCAGGTTTGATGTCAGTCATCGAGTGAAGCTTTCTCTCTTTAATTTCGCGCTGATGTTTAGCAATAATAGAAAGAGGAATCCATGTTGGAGGAGAAACAGAGGCCGTTTTCATCCCAACAGGGTGAAAAATTCTGCCAAAACAGACCAGAAGAGCAAATACAAGATCTGTAAAACTGTTATTTCATATCATAAAGAGGCAGAAAACATCTCCTCTTTGTGAATTATAAAGTTTATTTGTTATAACATCTTTCACAGCACAATGTGTCATAATGTCACCAGGTGCTTTACAAGTAAAATACATCAAACATCAGACAATAAAAGAGAGAAAAAAGAAGAAACAATTCAACGGCAGATCATAAAAATATAGTGAAAGTAATAAAACAACATGCAGATTATAACACAAGACAGCATCAAGTGAGACAATGTCAGATTAAATAAATAACTCTTCAGTTTATTTATTAGATGAATGAAGATATATGTAACTGTATATGATTATGATTTAAGAATTTAATTCTAAGTTAAACTAAATTATATTTGAGCTGCAAATGCATGTAAAATACATATAGATTCCCACTTTTTTCATAACACAAAGAAAGCTGGAAACATCAAAAACATCAAAATGTGAGTTTATTTACATATTTGCAGCAGTTTTCATCTCCGTCTTCTAAAGATGAAGCTAGCTAGCTGCGTTGGAGTCCCTAATCCTGCCTACAAAACTCTGTTCGGTCTCAACTGGTTGAAACAGACGTCAGCGAACGCAACACGGGAGCTTTTTGAAAGAGCAGATTAAGTGGAAGGTGTGTGCCGTGAGTCACCGGTCTGGATCCAGGGTTCCTGCGTCTGTTCCTGCTGATGCCTAAAAATAAGTTGTGCAAATAAGACACCAAATGACTGAAAACTGTAAAGTTAATCTCATGTTTCATCTCATGTTTCTGAAGCATTGTCTGTAATTTCATAACTTTGGCAAATGCGACGTGACGGATCGACTTTCAGGCTTGAAAGTGATCTGATACAGAAGAACGACGGCTGACAGAACCTGAGTCCGAATGAATCACTTGTGTGATGGAAAAAAGTGACAGATTAAAGGCAAAAAAACGTGCAAAGTTCTGTTAAAACTCTGCTACTTTCTGGTGCCTGATGGATTGAAAAGAAGAGCAGGAGAAACATCTTGCTGTTTCTTTTTTCTCCTCTGAAGGAAAATGTGATTGTGTCTGACTGAAACATCTGACCTGTTCTCCACTTCAGCCTGCACTGATGATCAGCTCTCATGCATGTTTTCAGCTCAGGGTTTCCTCCTGCGTGTCTGTCAGAGCAGAAGAAGACAGCAAAGCAAAGCAAAGCACGGCGTGCTGCAGCGAGGACGGATGAAAGGCTATTTTCTGCCCGTTTTCTCATCCAAAAGCCTATTTTTAGCCTGCTGTTTTTTTCATAACCACTCCCTCAGTTTCTCGCCCAACATCAAAAAGCTGCTGCTGCTGCGAAACCCGGAGCTTGAAAGACAGATGGAGTCTGGAGAGGAGATGAGTTTCAGAGAGCAATATGCATCTGCTCATGTGTGTGTGTGTGTGTGTGTGTAGGAGTGTGTGTGTGAGTGCAGGTCAGCGCTAATGTTGATGCAGCTGCAGCAGCGAAGCACAGAGGTGGCTGAGCAGGTGGAGGGGGAGTGGGCGGGGTTCTTGTACTGATGTGAGAATAGTTAAAAATGGAAACGATACAAGCAGTTGGCGAGTAAAGTGGCCGCCGCTTCCTCCCATGATTCAGTGGTGCTGCTCGTCATCACGTGCACACATTTAGACGTCGCCTTCATCTGATGAGGACGAGGCGTTTCTGCTGCTGCAGGAGGCTGCTTTAATGACTGTGTGGGAGGGCAGGAGAGGCGGATCTCTACCCAGGATTCCTCTGGTTTTTTTTTTCATCCTCGGCCGCCGGGTTGCGAGCGCAGCAGCAGCGGCGGCGTGGG
Source organism: Acanthurus leucopareius (assembly GCA_029814765.1). NCBI lineage: Eukaryota > Metazoa > Chordata > Actinopteri > Acanthuriformes > Acanthuridae > Acanthurus > Acanthurus leucopareius. Next base: position 1,591,589 of record JAQMCX010000015.1, read on the forward strand.
AGGAGAGACTCACACGGCCGGTCGGACCTGTTGGTGAAAGCATCCACAGACGAGTGACTTCACCCTGGACTTGATTTACAATCTGTCAGTCAAACTCAGATGTTATCTCATCCGCGGCGAGAAAGAGTGACACAAGGCCGCGTTTGTTCCGTCCCAACAGGTGTGCACGGCGAGCGTATTGTTCTGCGTTCTGGTCCCTTAATCTCTGTTTAAACACACGAGCTGCGGCTGCATGTTTGCTGCGTTGCTGCTGTTTGTGTTTCACCGCAACACTTGACCTTCTGCATCGCTGCTCACCGAACCCGAGCCGGACGATCCGGGTGAAATGAGCAAAAAACGCACCAGAACAGCTGAAAATATCATGCAAAATACAAGAAACGTCTTTTTTAAAAAATAAGAAAAGCTGAGAAAGCAGAAAAGAAGTGAAACACACAAACACTGTGAGCCTCCACTTGTCAGCTCAAACAGCTCCGAGCCGAGTGAGTGATCCACCGTGGTCGGATCCACCGGTGTGATTCGCTTTCTCAGCAGCGTTCGGAGACTGTAGAGGCAAAGATGTCCCGCTTACAAGACAACTTAACTCCTCACCTGCAAAACAACGGCACGATTCTCTCCTCTGACCCTCTGATCCATCAGAGCTGAAGTGGTTTGTTGTTGTGACGCCGTGTTAAAAGCTCCGGAGCAGAAGGTTTCGGTCGCGGACGGTTGGACGGTACGAAGTGTGTGAGTCTGTTTTTTAGCCCGACTCCTATCGAACATCATGAAAACAGTCTCTCCCTGTTCTGACCTTCTAGTTTTATTTCCCTGAACTGAGCCAAACTTTTACTGTGGAGGTGAAAAATCAGAAAGTGCTTCTTGTTTTTCTTGTTGTTTATATATTTCTTCTTTTCAGTTTTAGAAGTGAAGATGGTGATGTTTCATGTTGCAGGTCTGCAGTTGTTAAACCTGCTACATGTTCAGAAATAGCTGTTAAAATAACTTTGACTTTTAAGCCAAATTAAGTCTGTTTTTTTTCACCATCTTCATATTTTTTTCCCAACTTTTCCTTTCAGAATCCGCCATAAACAGTGACACTGAAATTTCATCGGAAAAATGTCCGTGTGGTTGAAACTCAGCGGTTTGGCAACTATTTTTTCACGACAACAGGGCTTTATTCTTTGTTTGTGCGATTGCATAATGATCCATTTTAAGTGTGTGAAAGGTAATGTTCACGTTGCACAATATCTGTTTATTTTACGGCTCCCAGGATTTTATCAGACTGCGGTGGAGCCTCGTTCACCGGCTGAGCCGCTCTGTTCAGACGATCTACTATTGACGATCTGCTCCGACAGACGCAGGATGTTACTGATCCTTTCTCGCTCACTGAACTGTAAACAAGAGACCAGGCACATGAAATCAAAGCCTTGTGCACTAAATGCATGAAATCCATGCAGCCATGTGCATGCAGGAAGGCCATGCAGACGTGCATGCATATGAAAAGCAGCAGTGTTGGGAGGCAGTTTTACCTGCGTTGCTGCTCTCAGCGGCGAGCAGGCCTGCGAGGGAGGGGTGTTGGCAGACGGCTGGTATGTCACAGCGTTTATCAATCATCACTTCACTTCAGCTGGCCCCGATCTGTCACATGAAGGCGGAGGAGCACCTGATGTGAGCTGGTGGAGTTGTAGGTGAAGGAGACGAGGTTCTCCATGTCTCTTTATGATGAGATGTTTCACAGCTGAAGGTAAACGGCTCAGTCACCTGACAAAAGGATTCATTTTATGTTTCTGCAAACCAAAGAAATGCTACAACTTCATGTTTTTACACACTGAAGAATCACATCACTGACTTCTTTCTTAGCAAATCAGTAAATGACTGACCCGAACTGAGAGGCACCATCACTCTGAATGAATAATATCTTGTGTTTCTCTGTTTGAAAGCTGCTGGAAACATTCAGGATCATAAAAAAAATAGGAAACTCAATAAAATATACAACAAAGATAGAGTTTATTTTAGAAATTATGCTTGGAAAATGTTACATACAGATGTTTTAGTTGCATAATCCATCAGACAACACGGTCGCGGTCAGAAAACACGGGCGGTGTGTGTGCGTGTGTGTGCGTGTGTGTGCGTGCCTGTGTGTGTGTGCCGCGCTCATTGATCCGTCATTGTCTCCTCACATGTCTCTTTGTTTCTGCATCACAGCAATGTGATGAACAGCTGAGCCATAAACACAACTGTTATCTTTCCCCCCCTCGCAGTCATGTGCCACAGTGGTGAAATCAGATTTTTGCACATCTGTTCGGTTGCACACACACACACACCACACACACACACACACACACACACACACACGCCACAGCTGCATCTGCGCGCTCCGTCACATGGAGTCCAGCGCTGAACTCCACATGCAGATTACAATCTCTGATCCAGGACTTCGCCAAAAAGCACCGCGGATAGCTCGCTAAAAAAGAGCGAAATGTGCAGACTGCGTGTCCTTTTGGGGGGGGGGGGGGGGGGGGGGGGGGGGGGGGGGGGGGGGGGGGGGGGGGGGGGGGGGGGGGGGGGGGGG
>JAQMCX010000015.1:1594236-1638143 GCA_029814765.1 Acanthurus leucopareius
TTTTTTCCCCTGTGTTTTTTGTTGTTTTTTTTTTTCTTCTCATTTTTTTTTTTTTTACATCTTGCGGTGGGGCGGGGGGGGGGGGGGGGGGGGGGGGGGGGGGGGGGGGGGGGGGGTGAGAAGAGCCCCCCCTGCCCCCCCGCTCCTCCCTCGCCGCTCCAAAGCTATTAGCTCGCTCTCTTTCCACCTGTCACACTTTGGTGACTTTATTTCGACTCTGCCGACGCCCCCTGGCAGAAATCACAGGGATCATCTCCGTCTTAAGCTAAACGACTCCAACAAGCGTGGCGGCCCCCCCCCCAAAACCTCCTCCAGTGCCCCGTGACCCCCGCGACCCCTCAGCACCACGGGCCGCCTGAGGAGCAGAGGTCTGAGCCGAGGGGGGGGGCGTGGCCAGGGGAAGAGAAGGAGAGATGGACCGAAATGAGCTCTGTCATGCAGAAAACTGCAGGAGGGGGAGGCGACGAATACACACTCACACCCCCCACAGATATGCACACACAGCTGGGACAAAGGGTGACACACTCACACACACACACACACACATACACACACACACACACTCACTCACACTCACACACACACACAGATTAAATAAAAACTCAGCAGCAATCAAGCTCAGTTTTCTCTCTCTTCCTCACACTCTCTCCCTTGTGTTTTCTTTCTCTTTCCTTAACCTCCTTTTCTCTCTCTCTCACTCTCTCCCTCTCTCTCACTCTCACTCTCTCTCTCACTCTCTCTCTCACTTACACACACCACACAAACACACAATAGCAGCTGCGACAAAGCCCTCTGCAGGATTAGCCAGCCTTTGTTGGCAAAACACAAATTACAAGTCTTTTAGCGCTGACTCCTCCCTCCCTGCAAGTGAGTGAGTGGGTGAGTGTGTGTGTGCGAATATGTGTGTGTGCGTGTGTGTGTGAACAAGAAAGGAATGGAAAGTGTGTTTGCAGGCATGTACATGTGTATGCTCGCGCGTCTCGCCTCAGATGATGCATGCAGGCGTGCACGAGCTGCATGTGGCTGTTTTGTGTGTCATGCTGTGTGCAGGCAAGCGGAACCAAGTGTGTGTGTTTGCATGTGTGTTTGCATGTGTGTGTGTGTGTGTGTTGGAGTGTTTAAATAAGAGGGTTTTGTTATCAGTTCCAGGCCAGCAGAGAAAACAGGCGTAACAGAGAAGAAGCCTCAACAAGACGGCGTCTGAAACACCGAGGAGGAGCAAGATGTCAATTACAGACGTCTCTTTTCAAACCGCAGAGCAGCTGAGTTTGTGCTCCTCTGCTGCTCCACAGAGTTCAAACCAGCCAAATTACCCTGATGGTTATTTGCAATCTTTGTGTAGTCACATCTGCAGCACACACACACACACACACACACACACACACGCACAGGACGAAGCTCTGGAGGAGTTCTGAAGACAAAACATGGAGGAAGGTGGCGACGCTGCAGGCTGCTCCCGTCGCTGTTTGTCATCTGTCTTTATTCAGATGATGACAAATTTCCAGTCATGCTCTGCAGAAATACAGCACAGGCCCCTTCACTGTGCTCACCTGCAGCTCGGAAAACAGGGCGCAGGCAGCTAATGAATAAAAGAAAACCACAAAAACACAAAATGACTAAGAGAGGAGATGAAAAATACATCTGTTTGTTCTCCAAAAAAATAATCAGAATCTCATCATGTAACAGCTGAACAAAACCCGAGGAAACTACTTACTGTTAAAGAGCAAGAGAAAGTATTTCTTTTTGACTTACAGTGTAGAAAATGTAAATTTCTGCCAGTAAAAAGGAGAAAGTTTATATTTTTTCTGGTGCATCAACATCATTTTTTGTCATAAACTTTGTCAAAACAAGAGAATCTTCGTCTGAAAATTAAGAAAACTCTTAATAAGAGTTTAAATATGTTGAATTTGGAAGAAAAAGATCGAAGCTCTGTCATTTTTATTTGCTTCTTTTATTTATGAAACAAAATCAGCTGCTTTACTGAAATGAAAAATGTCTCCAACTTCTTATTTTATTTCAGAACACTTGAATGCACCCTGAGTTTGTATTTAATCACTACTGGTTTTGAAGTTTTTGCAGATTTCTTCTGCAGGCAGTATTTCCTGTCCAGTTTCTCCATCCAGTGTTTTTCCTTCAGGGTTTTCTCCTCCAGCCAAAACAAGCCGACGAGTTATTGAGTATTGATCCGTATTGATCCGCGGGGGGGGCTCAGTAATCATGTGGGCGCTGAGGTCAGGAGGAAAGAACGAGCATCACATAACAGCGGCTGTTTTTCACATCGAGTTCATCGGATGTTCAGACGGAGAAAACTTCCTGCATCCATCAGTTTGTCTCAAATAGTTTTTGGGGAAACTGGAAAAGTAAGAATGATATTGATTTGCCATATTTCAGTGGAGTCCTATCGAAGAGAAAAACCCTGGAAGTTCAGTTTATTTATCATCTCCTCATGTTGTGATTGGTTGGTTCCTCTGCAGACCTGAAGAGTATCGAACATCTGAACTTTGCCATCCAGGAATTTATTAGCTCGGCTTCTCTCTGGTGCTTCAGACTTTCCACTTTGACCTTTTGATGGGTTTTAATGTAAAATAACACTGAACATCTTTGCACTTTTGCACAAGATTTTAACCTGAGGCCAAAAAAAAGAAGAGTCCAATGTCAGTTCCCTGAGGAACTTTGCTCAGAAACAAATGCAGCTTTCAATAATTAATATTTAATTAAGAAGAACTGTGTGCACTTTAAGAAATCATCTTAATTGATTCCTTGTTCTTGAACTAATTGCACTTTTTTTTTATACATTTTAAAATCAGCACGTTTACATCAGCTTGGACTCTTCTTCTTCTTCTCTTTTATTGTGGCACAAGTACCATTTATGATGCATAATCACCACCAACAACCCCCAGCTGTTAGAGAAGTGCATCCATCACACCTGAGGTGGTTTGGATGCTTCCTGGTTCCTCTTAATGTCACTTCAGTTGAGGTTTAAGCGAGTCGAGTCAATATAATTGTCAGCAGAGTCATCGGTTGCACAATGTGATGCAGTTCAGTCATCTCATGCTCTGATGGAGGATTTCCAAACTCTCCTATTTAGTGTCCAATACTCTATAATATTATTTGTATTTCATGTACCAATAATTTCATTTACGTGCAATATCCAAGTATATTATTCCAATTTCATCTCTGCAATTGAATATTACCACTTCATATAGTCACCCTTGTAAATATTGTACAATTTTTTGTTCTTATTTTGTACTTATTATTTATTATTCTTTATTCTTATTGCTGCTTTTGACATTCTGTCTTTACTGTCCACTTGCTGCTGCAACAAAGCAAATTTCCCCATTGTGAGACTAATAAAGGAATATATTATCTTATCTTATCTGATCTTATCTTATATTTGTCAGCAGTTTCGTCTCACATTCAGCCTCTTTGCTTACAACAGTCGACCCTTTGACATCCTTCATGTCGTGTTGAAGGTTACCTTCTTCAGTGGAAATGGAGAGAAGCACCAGGTTGGCAAACTGAGCCGAGCTGAGTGGAGCCGAGTCGTGCCGTGCAGTGAAAACACGGCTTCAGTGTTTGCAGAGGAGTGGAAAAAAAAATATGTTTAGTCTAAATATAGATGAATGGGACCTTCTTCTCTTTGCCTGGAGCATCTTCAAAATGTACGTCTCTAAACTTCACCGATGGCACAAAAAACCCCCCAAAGAACAGCAACTTTAAAAAATGGAACATTAGAAATCATTAAAAAAACACAGCAGCTCTTCTTATAACTAAATCACCATTATTAACAGATCAAATAATGAATTTCAGATGAAATATGTGCTAATTATTTTAAAATTAAGGCTCACATCTTTAAAACTTGCCCCGGTGGCTCTTGGACAGACAGCTGGGAGATGTTACCCCCCCACACCATTAATCAGTTAAGCACTGAGGTCAGCCATGTCAATATTTTCCCATATCTGCTCTGCATTGTCTCCTTTATTTACCTTCCCTCTCCCCTTTGGGAAAAGCATTCCTCTCACATCTTAAGATGCCTCGGATCAGTTAAGCCACTGACCATATGTCATAACTCTGCGCCGGATTAGGCACATTCTCCACTTTATAGGCCGACTTGTGGGAAAGTGTGTGTGTGTGTGTGTGTGTGTGTGTGTGTGTGCCGCCGGACTACCAGTGTTACTTGGAGAAGAGAAGATCCACCTCAGATCAGAAAACTGGCTGCAGCTTTTGTTCAAACCTCAGAGATGTTTCCTCAGCAGAGCGAGAAGGAATGAAATATATGTTCAAACTGGGTTAATTAAAGCAACAATGAAGCTTCTTCTGCTTTTATTCTGACACACAACACGTGATGGAGTGTGTGAAAACACATCTGAGGGCCCTTTATCGCTCATCGCCATGTGAATACATATATATGTATATGTAATACTGTTAATGTATTAATAATGTCACAACCGCGCAGATTTCATGGCGTCTCCTCTCATGGGACGCAGTTTTATTCCTGTCTTTTTTTTATTTCTCCATCATTGTGGTTAAGAGCTCATCTCCACGGTGGTTCTGCACTTTTTTCAGCTGTTAATCACAGACTTTTTCCTCAGTTTCTCCATCAGTTAAGTTTGTCTTGGTTTTTCTCAGGTACGTACCTGAACAAGAAGTCTTCAGCAGTAAATGTAAACTTTACTTTATTCTTGATAAAACTGATGGTTATAGAAAAAGTCCAAAGGTGTCGTGTTGGTATTGTTGTTGTTTTTCTTCCTCATTTGTTCCATTTATTACCCATTTAAATTTGTTTCCTGGCTGTAAACGGTTTGAGTTTCTTTCCAGACAAGTAAATGTACAAAGTAAAGCAAAACATCAGCATAAAGTTTGGCATAAACCTGAGAAAAACACTTTTTTTGACTGAAGTGGAGACACTAATATCACGTCATAACATTGTGAAAGGTCCTGAAACTTGTTTGCCAATGAAAAACAGATTAAAGCTCAATTAAAAGTGCAACCTGTTTGCACTTTTATGTATTTCTGTAGTTAATGTTGTTAATGAAACACCAACAGAGCACTAAAAGAACAGACAAAAGTACATTTTACACTGATAGCACTTTCAGTATATTCAGTACATGCGCGCAATGATTCTGTGTAAAAACAAAAAAAAGTCTCAACAAGTAGATTTTTCTGTTTTTTTCGTGACATTTAAGATTCTCAGCTGAGTCGAGTGAATCAGGGCAGCAGGGACCGCATGTGAAGTCTGGCGTCACCCACCCCGGTAATGATCACACCCTGTAATGACTGCAGCAGCAGCGGGGAGCGAATCCACCGACTTCCCCTGTAAACCAGGTTGTTTTATTTGTGTGTTTGTGTGTGTGTGTGCTGCATTTATCTAAACACATAACCTTTTATGCACAACCTTCAAAGCCTGATGGAAATCAATGTCATACATTATGCATGTGTGAGGATGAAGATGAAACGCAGCGTGGTCGCAGTCGTAACATGTACGGACGGTTTGTTGTTGGCTCAAAACGTCCACATGCAGCCGGTCTGTGGGAGCAGTTTGTGGACCCCCCCTCCCCCCTGCAAAAAAACATCTCCGTGGTTCACGGAAACTGACTGAAACTCAGAAAATATGCTAATGTTATGATTCACACATGCATGATTGTATTAATAAGAAAGCCAGTGATGGGTTTTGCTGACCTTTCTGTGCGTTAGCAGCTGTTGTGGAGTTAAAATCTGCATTTTTATCATAATAATACTGTTGTTCATCATAATACTGTTGTCTGCATGCGAAGGTGTGTCACAAACAGGTGTGTTTGTTTCTGTTGTTGTGCTGAAACTTTAAAAATGAAGATGTGGCAGCTTGGATGCAGCTTTAATAGCTTTGTTTTGGAGATTAAGGTGCTAATTAGTGATTATAATTCAGAGTAGAGAAGAAGTAAACACACGACTGCTTTTCGTTTCCAAGCGGCTGCGAAACAAAACGTTCCTTCCTGCTTGTTCGCAGGTTTTTTCGGAGACTTCGGAGTGAAGAATCTTAGATATGCAGTGTGAAGCAGAGGTGGATGAGAGTGCAGCACTCAGACCGGATATGTGACAGTCTTAAGATTCTTTGAGAGGTGAATGCCGGTCTTTCCGCCTCGGGGTTGGGGGGTGCGAGCTGCTGCTTTCAAATCAACTTGCACTCAAATTACCACACAACAAACAGGGAAAGTTCGTGCACGCAATCAGATCTGAGAAAACTTCCCAACTTGTTGATTTTGTGTTGCAGAATTTCCCTGCAAACATCTGGAGCATGAAAGAGTTTTCACACGTGTGCGATCAGATCAGATCAGATCAGATGATGTTCAGATAATTAAACCGCTTTTATTAAGACGATTGGTTAAAAACAATGGAGCCGAAGCAGCCCGTAAAAACAAAGCATCGTAATCATTGGAGCGCTAATTTTCAGTTCAGCAAAATTAGTGAGCTTCATTAGCTGATTATTAAAAAGTGTCTAATTAAAACAATCACGGCGATAATATTCAAAATCAATTTCTGAGACTCTCCGGAGTCCCCGGGGTTGACGGTGTGATTAACGACGGCGGCGGTTAACCTTAATTGGAAAATAAACACGGAAAAAAAAAATGCAGGAGGTTTTTGTTTGTGTTGCACCGCGGAGGTTCGCTGGGATGGCAGCCGGTGGTTACCGTGGTAACAGCAGAGGATGGCGGATATTCGGACTCTGATGCTTTCTAAGAGAAGAGAGGAAAAAGGGAGTTTATTGCAACAGAAGCTTCTTTAAAACTTAGAGTTTTTATACAACTTCCTGTTCCTTTTTTTTCTGGTCACTTTATCATCATGTATTTGACAAAACCAGCTGATTTTTTTTCACCTGTGCAGGTTGAATGCTTCATTGCCGGCAGATAAGATCGATCAGATTAAGTGAAGTTTACAGATGCACCTCAGAAAAACAAACACACATCAGACGTGAAAGATCTTGCAGGACGCAGCAAAAAAAACCCAAATCCTCTTCAAACATGCTGCATTTCAAAGAACACTTTAACATTTTGGGAAATAAGCTGCTTTAATTGGACTTGTCAACTGTTCATAATCATTTCATGTCTATAAATCCAACATGAAGATGGAGGCAGTTAGCTTAGCTTAGCTTAGCATAAAGACTGGAAGTGAGGAGAAACAGCTAACCTGGCTTCCAAAGGAGGCAAAAATCCACCTATAAGCTTCTGTACAGATAATTTATCACCATGTTACGTCTCATTTGTTTGATTCATGCAAAAACTGCTGTGTAAAAAAATTATATTTATGTTTCGGATGGCTGCTGACAAACTGTCTTTATGAACTTGCATTAGTTTTTCTTTCATGTCTGATTTTATTCTTTATTTTCTCGTTGTCTAACAGAACAGATGAGGCCTGAACTAAAGGAAAAGGAAAAAGAGTGAAGTCTTTTATCCTTTCATCAAATGACAAGTTTATTTAAATTTTATTTTACAAATTTTCCCCTTTGAGAAGACTGGTCCTCCCCCCTGAATGTCTTCCTGAGGAGTTGTGGTGCGACAACAACTTCATTCCACTTCTGCCTTTGTGATTAAAACACAACAGTCATTATTCAAACAGCCACAAAGGGACGTTTGCCAGGAAAATGTGCATGTTGGTCAGTTTTGGTGAAACTGTGTCTGAATCTGCTTCTCGAGGCTTCACAACTTTCTGTGTTTACATGTTTGTGGTTTATTTAAAGGTTTACAGTATTTCTGCACAGGAGTGACACTGAAACTGGGTCAAAACTGAACAACAGGGATCTTCCACCATCTGCAAACATCTCAGTGTGTCCCGACAAAGCAAGAAAACCACAGAGGACCTGAAGGTGCAGGAGGATCCAGCTGAACTCCGACTGACCAGGACTGAAGCTCCTCAGTTTGCTCCTCAGTTTGCTTTCTCTCCTCTTTATCTGTATCTGGACGTGTCTCCTTCAGTTTCGGTGGTCTTCTCGTCTTTATCTGCCTCTGTGTCTGACTGCCTTTTTTGTTTCTCTGCCTTTTTCTGCCTCTCAAAATCTCAAAAAGTGATAAACAATGTTCAAAAGCGTTCTTTGAGAGCGAGTTCAAAGTCCGACCGTCACCCCCTCCTTCTCTTTCTCCATCCTCTCCGTCTCCACATATATATATATATATAAAAATATCTTCCTCCCCTTCTTATCCTTTTATTGTCTGGCATGAGTGGACGTTTGCCCACTTTCGTGCTCCCTCCTGCTGTCATTGCTGCTATATTGCAGCCCAGCCGGCCGCTGCAGTTAAACACGGGTTACTATGTCTGGTTGGCGGTTTTGTTCGGTGTGACAACCTTGCCTGTTTTCTCCGGAGCCCAAACATTTTGTGTTATGACAGCTAAAAGCAGGGAGCATAATTACTGGAGCATAGTAACCTGAGTGTTTCTGTGGGGGCGAAAGGGCTGCATAAACACACACACATCACTCTTAAATAGGTCGCATCCAAAATAGAAGACCGCGAATAACCCGCAGTAATAGAAAGAGCTCTGAGAGCACTTCAGCGTATACGACACTCGCCGCAGAGTGCTTTACATACAGAGCAAATTCTGATATGAAAGCCTCCTGTTTTTCTATTCCAACTTGACTTATTTAATTCTGTAAACTAATGCGTCGCACATACAGCAGGTTAAATTAACAGCAGGCTGAAAATCAGACGTAACACAACTGTAAAACTGTTGCACTCAGACACTCAGGCCTCCATCACTGCAGCTCAGCCCTCATGCTTTCTGACTGTTTTAAAAACATTTTTATTATCAGCATCTTGATAAGGATTCTGCAGAAAAACACACAAAGAGGTTTTAGAGAAATCATGAGATACATGCATCTGTTTTTATGATTCAAGTGAGCGCGTTAAAGTTTAGCCAAGTGCCAAAAACTGCAGTTCCTTGAATGGCCACTCGAGGCTGGTTCCAAATCTCAAGCTACATAAAACAAATATAGTAAAAAGCTTAATTTCACACCAGGATGGGGACCAGGTTTTGGTTTCTAAAGAAAAATTTCTCTCTTCATAACAACTATACAAGAGTACATTTTTATATAAGTTACTTATTTAAATCATATAAAGGCTTAAAGTCAAGTGCATGGCTGCTCTTAGCGACAGTGGTTGCTATTTGTCTGCTGGGCATCACAGTCATTGGTCTTTATCCTCTGTGGCTCCACCCTCTTGTCCAAATATGGTCACTTCTGGCTTCAAAAAGCAGGATGTCACCATCACACTTGAGGTTTCTAAATGTTGGCCCATAAAGCAAAGAGGTGACGTCACAGCAGCTCCATCAACTATTTATAATAAAGATTAAGATTATTATCAAATCTAAATCAAAAAACAAAATGAAGATTGCGACTTTAGAACATTAAGCGGTCACTGATGTCCAACATGTTATTGTACAAAAGACTTTGTAAAGTTGAGGACATTATTACTAATTTGAAGGTTGAGCAGCTTTATGCAAACAAGCACTTTGAATCGTATATTAGTCATGAATTCAGATCACCTTGAGACATCTGTTTTTACTTTTCTGCATTAAATCCACTTTGATTCAATGCTGCTGACTGCTTTTCATTGGCAGCATTCATTGTGTGTTTTGTGTTTGATCTGATGCTGCAAATGATGTGAAAATCAACAACCAACCCATTATTTTCAACCTATTATTTCACTGCAGATTATGGGTTTCCTCATATTACCACACCGGATAATACGGTTAAATGGGGCCATTTTGTAGTCTAACACTGCATTTTTATAAAAATCTGGTCAGAAGTGACCATTTTAAATTCTGTTTCTTCATATAAAAGTACCTCTGCTGATCTTGTGGGTTGCCTTTTTGTTTTTTTCGTGTTGTTGTTGTATCCCGTGTGCCCTCCAACAGCCCAGCTTCACGTTCTCACGGTGGCTTGTTTTGACAGGAGTTCAACACTCCAGACGGACCGAGCATTACTCGACTCCAGACCCCCCCCCTTTAAATGCGCTGAGCCTTGTCTCAGAAACCCGATTAAAGCCTTGGACAATAATCTTCATAAATTTCCACCCCCCCCTCCACCTCCGAGCCCCCTCGGCCTCGGCCAGAGCTTCTCGGTTTTGGTCAAAAAAAAAAAAAAATCTCTGGCGCCGGGGTCGGTGTGTTTTCACAACTGCTTGGCTAAGCGCTCGGAGCGGCCTGTTAGCTCGGCTGCGTCGGCCGCTGAACTGCTCGAGACAAAAAAGGATCTGTGAGGAAAGTGGTGTTAATGTCAGGCGCTTCACCCCCCCCACAATTTAAACCCCACAAAGTATTACGTTTCAATCCTGGTGGATTTACTGAACCGACTGACTACTTGCTGTTCAAAGATGGAGCTCGGTGTGCCCTCCATCCCTGACCCGTCGCTCCTCTCTCACCTCTGTTCACCACCCATCATCCGTCCAGTCCGGTGCTGAGCATACACACTCCTTACTCCATCCACACTCTTTACGCTAAATCTCAAATATCTCGCTCCGTAAAGTCGTTAGTTGTGTTCAGCTGCAGTTTAATCAGCATTCATAGGGATTCTCCTGACTTGTATCAGCTCCTGTGTGTAAATGTGGTGAATTGCATTGTTTTTTCCACACTTTGAAGATTGTATTTAGTAAAAAAATGGGGTCAGGGTGCAGGTATCTGCTCAGTTATCAGCCTCTGCTGTTCAGGTGCTAACGAGCATCAATCGAAAGCAGCTTGGCAGTTGCATGACAAACCTTTTTTCTGTCAGATGTCCTCGTTGTGGTCACATTAATGCTTTTTCTAACCTGTGACACCTCAAAGCACTTCATACTGTAGGTCAGTGAAGTAAAGATCACAAAGGCTGGAGGAGAATTAGAAAAGTTAAACATGTATTTGAAGGTCAGAACTTACAGCAGAGGTTATTTTATTAACCTTCCTAAAATCTCTGAGACAAAACAAACCGACTGCAGCTGTTAAATTTGGAGGAAAACAAACGAACGTCTTGAACAAATAAAGGTCAGTGGGAAAAAAGATGATCTGCGTCAGATCTGACTCAAGCAGAAGCAGCTTTAACTTCCAGCTTAAACTAACAACTCGTGACGTGTTCAAATTAAAGCAGAATTTGTCCAAACATGTCAAATTCAGAAGCTTCACAGATGCTTTAATGATTTTTTGTCCGTTTTCTAACATTTCATTCAGAAAACTGTTTGCTTAGCTCACGTTACACAACACTGCACTGCTTCTTCCCGTCTTTGTCCCTTGGCAGTTTCTAAAAGCTTTTTGATTTGATTTGTGTGAATAAATGTTGTACCTGATGAATCTCTGCCTTTGCCATTTAGCAGCAGGAGTGAGAGACCTTTCAGTGTATTTATGAGATAGATTGCGCCCTTGTTTTTATAGATTTCACTGCACAACACATGTAGTTTCCTCTCATTTTATTAAACCTTTGAGTCATTTTTGTTTTGTTCTGCATTTGCTCTCTTGGATTTCTGACCTTGATTTTGAAGGATTGTCTGTCGCAGCTTTTCATGACATTACTTGCCATGTGGGACGTCATTGTTGGTAAGAAACAGCTGACAGAGATATCAAGAGCTCAAGAGCTTTTCCGTCATTAGTTTTCAAAATCCGTCAACAGTTTCTGCGACATCAAATCTCAGACAGTCTGAGGTTTATCGCACTTTGTTTCCTTCGCATTAGGAAAGTTGATTAAATATCACTTTTAAATAGGTTTTTTCCCCACAGAGCCGCCGCTGGTCGGCTTTGTTCGAGACAAAACATTAAGAACATGATCCTGATGTTGGCCGGGAGCCAAACACGCCGCGTTTCGTCTGAATCGTCTCTGGATTAATTCTCATTGTTTAACTCGAGGCTCCTCTTCTTCACCTGCAGCCTCCAATCTGAGGCTGAAGTGGACTGTAGAGAAAGAATCAATAACACTGGGAGTGTGTGTCAGCCGGGTCACCTGCAGCTCAGAGTGTGTGTGTGTGTGCATGTGATACGCCTTTGAAAAAAAACATGCAATCACACACTCAAACACCAATCCACCGCTTCACCTTCCCTCCCATGCATTCAAGGTGTGCCACAAGGCTCAGCAGAGAGGAATTGCAGCAACATGCGTGGGAGACGGCAGAAGAAGAAGAAGAAGAAGCTCATTGTGCAGCCACGCCTGCGGGCGAAGGGACATGGTGAAGGAGCCGCAGATATCAATCACGCTCCGGCTCGGCTGCTGGCTGCTGGCTGCCGGGCCTGCGCCGACGTTCCCCGGCAGGTGTGAAATACCAGCGGTGAGAAATAATTAACAGAGCAGAGAAGCGCAGTAACCTCTGATGGGCTCTGTGCACGCGAAGCCGCGGTGCGTTCAGGGCTCCCCGTCCACCGGCTCCTCAGTTTAGTTAAGCTGACTTCAGTTTTAGTTTGGAACTTTTAAAATGAAGACTTTTACCTCTGATCTGACTTTTTTTAAAAATCATTATTCTTGTTTTAAAAACCAAAAAAGTTCTTGATCCTGAAGCATAAATTGACTACTTTTTCCTTTAAATCCAGAGTGATGTTTGTATTAGTTGCACTCGGTTTCATTTACAACCACCAGCCGTCTCATATTGATAAATATCTGATCAATCTAAGACTTTGAGATATGGTTAAAAACTCTGACAAAAAACTAGAAAGTGAGTTGGTTAAAGTTGCCATGTTCGGTTTTTTTTTTTTTACACAATAAAAATTATATTATCACTCAGTATTTTCATCCAAAACACAGTGTGTGGACCTATAAAGTCTCATAAAACATTAAAAAGGCTGATTTTTTTTTTTGCATATTTCAAATATTCTTGCCCTTATTTTGCTCATTTTTTTCGAACGTTAGCTAGTTAGCACATCGTTAGCAGTACGTTGCTCTCCGTAGAACAGTGTAGCTCCACCAGGTCCAAAGTTATTAATAATGTGTATTATATCAGCAGTACGAGTGAAAAAAATTGTTTTTTTAATGTGTGTCACCTTCACCAGCTCTTATTTGGCTGAATGTCAGGAATGTGTTTAAGTGTCTCATCCGTGTGAGCCGTCGTGCATGTATATTATACTGACAAAATAAGACACCATTTGCAAGAGAAAAAATAGCCTCAGAGTGATAAAAGTGGTCCAAAACTCCACAGGGTTTCTCTGAGTGATAATGAGTAACTAAATATATGGATGATGTTTTTATACTTGTGCATATTTTGACTTATTTGCTTCTGCAGAAATCTGTAAATAGCACGCGGCACATTCGGAGCAGGTACGTGCATGCACGGTGTTTGTTAGCGAGGCTGCGTCTCCTTTTCTGATAATCATTTTGATGAACCCTCAGTGTAAATAAACCCGAGTTTCAGGCTTAAAGGCAAATTCTCAGTCAGGTTTTTGAAAAAAACGTCTGGAGGATGAATTTCAATCCAAACAATCCAGGATTAAGAAATACATTAACGGGTGTGTGTGTGTGCAGTCAATCATACGCTGAATCAAGTGGGTGGATGTCAAATTCTGCATGAAAGTGTATGTGATTTGCAGCACACCGGATCAGTTTGAACTACACCTCGTTTAATGAAACAGGTTGGGATGTGAGTGTGAGAAGTGGACGAGCAGGGTGTTGGCTGACAGGTGATTTAGGGCATTTAAGGTGAGCAAATCTCATTACGGATCGCTCGCTTATAACCACACCTGTGTCCCGAGACCCCTGTAAACCCACTCTGAGCACCAATCAGACCCACGTTAGAAACATCACACAGAAAGAAGCACTTTAATAAAACGCACGCTGTTAGGAGACTCCACATTAGCGATTACATAGTTTTTTGCTGTTTAGAGAGTTGATATTAGTAATTACATATTTTGCAAGTCCATGCCTGCTGCACTTAAAAGCGATGGGGCGCCGAAGCCTTCAGCAGCAGCAGCTGTTTCTTTTTTTTTTTCCCTTTTCAAACCCAAACACTATAACACTGCAGAAGTGTAGTGAAACTGCCGCCGGTCATACACAAACTCAGACATGGCTGTGTAAGACACAGACTCACGCCTCTTGGCTGCGAACGCCTGAGACAGCTAATTTCTCTGGGAAAATTCATAGAAGCCAAATTTGTTGCTTGCACATGCATGCGGGTTGGCAGCGGCCGCGGCTCTTTAAATATCTGGTTCCACAACTGAAACTATTATCAGCCTGTAAGATCTGAGGTCGCTGCAGAGCCTTCAGGTCATAAAAAAAATCAATCGAAGCACTGTTCGTGTTTGTTGTCAGCAGACGAACGACGCTCTTAAACACCACACTCTTTGATTCTCTGCTCAGTTTATTCAGCGGGGGTAATTAGTTTTCATTTTCACAATTTAATTCCCAAAACAAAGAAGAGGGGGAAGGGAGCATGTTTAATTCATAAAGCATATATTGGCATTTGCTGGAGACAAATGATATGGAGCAGATACTGTTGGGGAGGAAGTGTGTCTTCCTGAAGCTCTGCAGCTTCAGATCTTCCCCGTCCTCGTCAGCCCGGAGGTGTAGCTGCTTGTACGCCTCGCCCAGACCCTCACAGTGACTAATTATTCTGCAGTTTCGCTGCCACCCTTAATTATAGGAACCAATGTTTGCATACGACTGCAGCGGCTGAGGATCTCCCAGTCAGCCTGGGCTCCTCCTGAGGAGGAGGCGTGTGTTGCTTCACAACAGCAAAGTTAATAATGCAGGATGGTGCCGGCAGCCAATTTCAGAGGCATGTGCTGAACTGATGACCTGCTGCTCGGCAGAAATACCATGAGGTCAGAGAGAGAGCGAGATGCAGAAATGAAAGTGTTCCTCGATCTGGTGCTGGAAAATGCATCGGTGGCGTCTGGATCTCTGGATCTCTGGATTGGAGGCTTTAATGTGAACATGATGCTGCTCTTCTTCACAGAGGTGGTTCGCTGCAATTCATTTCAGGTACGAGGCAGCAACCTGCAAAGACTGTGCAGAGAAAAACTGACTGAGAAAAACTGAATGAATGAAAAGAGGATGTGAGGGGAATATAAAAAGTGAGGAGGTTTGGATGGATCTTTAATCTTCACTTCCTCCTGTCCAAATGTCCAAACCTCCTTCTGTCCAAACCACATTTTGATTGGTTGTTTTGCAAATCTGTGAAAAAACAATATTTAAACTTTAAGAAATCAGCCCTAAATTTTTTTGCCTTCAATTTGAATGACAACCAAACACTTTAACATGAGTTTCTGGTGATTGTCCACCTGACATGCACAGCGTAAATTGACCTTAATTTTGCTATTCTTCCAGCAAAATCCCACCAAAAACATGCATTAGACATTAAAATCTGCTCATAAACACATCAAAATAACGCCCATGTTCCTTTGTGTTTATTAGTACAATGAATTTAAGGGGACTGCTTTAAATCCTGAAACTTTGAAACACTGTGATTATTTTTCATATCAGAAGAGGAAGAAAAACATCCTCGAACAAAGGGTCGTAGCTCCGGCTGCTCAGGCCACACGAACGGCACTAATGAGGTGTGAAGAGACTTAAGAGTCATTAAACTTATACTTTTTAAAAGTTTTAAAGTTTTTAAAACCCTGACTGATGTCTCATGTCGAGTTCAGTCTCATGTCTGTACAGAAACACATACAGAAGTGCGATCTGTTCGACCCTCAGCAGAACTCACAGCTTTTCACGAACACTCAGATTAATAATAGTCCGACAGAGAGATGGAGTGAATCAATCTTGGGAGGCGTGCACCACATGAAAAGCACGGCATTGTGGGAGTAATTGCATCTGTGTGTGCACGGTGGGTCGGCTCTGAAGAAGCCACATGAAGAGGGGTCATTACTCTGAGGCCTTTTTTTTTTTTGCTGTCAATTCTGTGATTCATACGAGCTAATATATGAAAAGTGGTGGCTGTAACGCAGCAGAGCTGAATGCGAAGGCGCTGGATGTGCAGGGAGCCGTGCAGAACGGAAAAGAAAAACACTGACACGAGCTTTTTGAAGAAGAAGCACATGTGCAGGAGGAAGATGCAGAGAGCGAGATGAAAGAAGTTTGCATTTTAAACTCCAGAGCTCAAGGAAAAAACTTTGAACTCGTGTTTTCAACGCACTTTTTATCACTTCCTATTTCCACGCGCAGACTTGACGTATCAATTGTTGAGGAAAATGAATAAATGACAGCTTTCGCATGAGCTTGTTCGGTATTTTTTTCTTTTGTGCTTGTTGGATTTGTATTTTTCCGAGCCGAGCAGGAAACACATTCTGCAGTTACCTGAGAGGAAAAAACATGAAAAGGCTGAGAGATAAAAAAAAACCTCTGAATCTTTTAAAAAGCTGCAGCTCCATCTGAGACAGTGATGAACGACCGCGTATAAAAAAAACCCCCTAATTTCACTGACCAAGATTAAACAAAAGTTTTAACTCCACAGAAAAGGAAATACAGGTTTTATCCGACCAAACTCTGTCCAGATTTAAAGACGGATGCCTCCTCGCCTGCAGTGAGCAGCCAGCTCGTCTGCAGCAGGTGTCGTTGCTCGGAGGTTTACAGTAAAGATCATTAATGAACGCTGCTCTCAGGCTGCAGCAGAGAACAAACAGCACCCATGTTTCAGGATGCTGGGATGCTCTCAGCGTTTTTTTTTCCTCCTGAGAAGCTTCAGATTGTGAACAAAGTCTGAGCGACTGAAGGTTCAAACTCTTCTGCACAAACAGACTCTGTAGCTTTTGTGCAAACTCAGCTTTGATAAACGGCAGAGTTGCAGCTCATCCTCATCATCCAGATGCAACACGAGAGAAATCTCTGCAGGACTGGAAATATTTAGCTAAGAGGAGATAATCTCTGCTTTTCACTTTGTTCGTAATTACTTTTCAATCTTGATTTCATTTGCATTTAACTGAAACATCCTAGTTGTTGCATTTTTTTGTACTTTTCATACTTTGCAGAGTATGTTTCTTAGTCTTGATTGATAAGTTCATGGCTTCAGGTGGCTGCAGACGAGTTATCCGGCTCTTTGCACTCAAACGTGCTACTGTTCTACTCTTTGAGTGATTATGTGGAAGGTTTGGAGTCAATAACTTTTGTGGTTAATCGATTTTGGGTGATGGAAATTTCAAGTCAGCACTATTGGAGAAAATGAAAAACATCTGCTTTAGTTCAGTAATGTAGGAATTTGGATTTGAATTAGTCCAACACCTGCTCAGTTCACCTGATTTGACACCCTGAAGAGTTTTATGCCGTAGAGTTGGTAGTCTGAAGGTAGTTGGCAGTGATAATGACATAAATGATGCTGTGGATCAATTCCTGAAGATCTGAGACACAAACTTCTGCAAAAACAAGAGTTATTTGCTCCATGATCACCAGACTAAGTGTTTACATGTGTGAAAGGTCAATGTTAAAATGTAAAAGTGCTAGATGTTTTCAAAAGTTGATCCCTTCAAGCTTAGACCATGAACTCATCAATCACCCCTCATATTTATCTCTATATGTCGAAATAAACATGGTATGATAATGTTTCCTCACAGAACGGAGGGCTGAGTTTTGCCGCTCACACCTGTGTTTGTAAATGATGGTGAATTACACGTGATGGACTTTATTCAGGTCGCTCCTGTAACGTGCACCCAGACAGGCAGACGGAGACGGAGACAGACGAGCAGAGAGACAGGCAGACGGTTATTACTCTTACAGCTCTTGTGATCAACAGTAATTATCTCCTCTGACCAGGGGAAGGCTGTCTTTTAATGCCTCCCTCGCTGTTGACAGCTCATTAATCTCCAGCAGCTGAGCGCAGAGAGCCGAGCTGCCAAGCGCCGGAGCACAAAACCTGTCCCGACAACCTGGATACATACCTGAGAGATGACAAAAATAAAAACTGCTCGACCCTGTTGCCTGAAGAGGCTCGGCTGCAGAGGATCTCGTTCAGGTATAGAGCCTTATCGGATCAGACAAGTCTAAGTCTTACAGCAGAGAGAGTGATGGGATTGAATCAGTCTCTCACAGTCTGTTTCCGTCTGCTATCAGATTCAGACAAAAGGGAGGATTTGAAGATGTTGTGTGAACACAGAAATGGATATAGAACAGCTGAATCCTCTCAGTTTAACTCAAATGACATATATGGTGAAAATTTGACATCTTATTCTTCACATATCAGGAGGCCAAAAGTGTTTTTCACCAACAAGTGAAGGTTTTTAGGTGGATTTAGCAACAAATTTGCAACAAAATACATTGTAATTGCAATCTAAAAAAGATTTTCCTCTCAATTTTATTGCATTTATCTACCTTTAAATATCACCTTCACCAAAGATAAAAGATTTAATTCTGCCGAAGCGTTTTGAGCTCCTCAGCAGAGTCTGTTGAGACTGGCAGGCACATTCTTCCCCATTAGAAACAATCCACGAAAAGTGAACCAAGACCAGATGCTGTTTAAACAACGTGAGTTCATTTTCAGGCCTAACAACTCACATTGTGTAAAGCAACAATAAAACAATGCCTCTTTGGCTGGGTGGCATGCCATAAACAGGCAGGCATGCGAGGCTGCTTAGGCTACTGATTGTTGGAGGAAAGAGCTGGAGAGCTTCCAGTCATTGTTAACCATCCGTCAGAGAGCAGCAAGCTGCCGTCAGACTCCAACGTTTACATGCAGAAGTGTTTAAGAAGGAATATTCTGTTGTTTTCTTTGCATCTGTTTCAACATTTCTGCTTACATTTTTCTTTTGTCTGTCGATCTGAGGTTTGAACTGACTTTTATAATATAATTTGTCTTTAAATTTGAACTGGAGCCTTTCATCCAACACCATTAAACTGTGCTGGATAAAAACATGGCTCTTATTCTGTTATTTCCTGTTGATCTTCTCAGTAGCACTCACCCTGCCAACTTTTTACCAAAAACAGGTGATTAAAATATCTGTTTCCAGTGTTGGAAAACAGGACTATAGCAAGCTAACAATATAACATCAGCCTGAGTTGCTAACCGTATGCATGTTATCAAATGAACTGAGCATTAGCATGCTAATGTTGGTAATAAACTCAGGATATTCTGATTTGACACAATGCAACTTTCAAAAAATGGGATTTGTGTCAATCTGAAATGTGAAGCAAGACTTTGAAATCATGCAAATGATTGATTTGCATGATTTCAAAGTCTTTCAAAGAAAGATTCAGGTGCATCTAACAAAAGTGTAATGTTTTTAAAATATAGTTCAACCTTGTTTTCAACTTGAAAGATCTACATGAAGTCTTTATTTTTCGGCATGTAATTTTCCTGCGTTTCTTTATTGTCAGACAATCAGAAGCACAAAAAAATGCATTTTTGAGATAAGTTTCATATTTTAGGATATGTGCATACTTGTTTTCTTACCAAGAATTAGCCAAGACGAGAGGAGCGGTTAGCTTAGCTTAGCATTAAACCTGGAAAAAAGTGAAATAGCTAGCCTGGCCAAGATAAAGTCCAGCACACAACCCCCCCATGCAACTGCAGCCTGTTGGTTGGATTAAACCACTGCGACAAAACCTTTATTATATGACTGATATTTATTTACTCTTGTCAGGTTTTTAGCTGAAATGGGAAAGTTTGCTTCAGTTTGCATCATTTAGACAAGTAACCTGCTGCTGCTGAGTTCAGATTTTGTCTCACTGAATTAATTTAACTAGTTAATCGCTCGTCCTCCTATCAGCTCTCAGATCAGCCTGGTCAGCAGGTGGGAAAGTGAAATAAGGACAAGAGCAGCTCACAGTTCATCCTCATGTTTTTGACTGACAGCTGCCTGTCTTCGGGGGCAAGTCTTCAGTCTTCTGTCAGCTTCACTTATCGCTTAACTGCAGAGGCGAGAAGTGAGCTCCTGCTTTCCTCTTACCTCCCCACCCCCACTCACTGTCTGAGTCAGTGCCCAGAGTCGCCGGGATTGGCAGGCCCTTGCAGTATAATGACGGCAATTCATTTCTATTAAACAGGTCCGTTATTATTGTTAAACCATTAGAGTGGCGTCGAGGCGATTAACACCCGCTGCCAGACAGCAGGCTGAGCGAGACAAATTAAAAAATCCCGTCACCTCAGCGTCCAGCGCCGGCACTGTCACCGCCTTCACGCTGCCGGGGGAATACAAAGAGCTCACAGGCTTCACACACACCGTGCTCAAGGTAAAACTGAGCATGAAGACACATCATGTGAAGCCATGTTTGAGCAAGTGCAGAGCTAAAAAAAAACATCTTATAAAAAAAGATTTAATCAGTAAACAGCAGTGAGATACTTAAGAAATAATGAAAAATGTCATCGCTGCAATAAATCAAAAAATAACAACAACAACAACAAAAGTAGCTGAGACAAACAGCTGGTTTGAATAAATAAAAAACCCTCAGTGTCAACAGAACTTGGAGACAAACAACATGCTGGAATTGAGAAAGGGAATAAAATAGATTAAATAGAACATGTGAGTGATTATATTGTTATTCTTTTTAATCTGTAACCTTAATCCTGCCCGTGCATGTGGCTTGGCTCGATCTGAGCGAAATGTCTCAACAAACTTTCCCCTGTCAGGTCACTGATCTCAACTTTTTCAGGACATTTTGATGCTAAAACACAAGTATTACTGCCAAAAATGGATTGTTTTATTAATTTTTAAAAAAGGGAACACATAGAGAAGCCATGGAGTGCTACAAAATATCAAATAAACACAAAATAATAGACCCAGCATTTAATTTATTTCCTTTTTTGAGTTTATTTCACATTGTGGAATATGTTGATGTACTTAAAAGATCTGCTCTGTTTTTCTATGTTTTATTAGCGTGTACAAATAAAGTCAAATGTAAATGTACCGAGACGCCTATTCCAGAACAAACCTGTAATTTTAAAGTGGATTTGCTCTCCTCCTCAATGTCAATACCAAAAAAGATCCAACAAACACATCATGAGTGACCTTAAAGAGGTATTTTATTTTGGCGTTCGCCACTCGAGGAAACATAAATCATCTGTTTGTTCACCTTTTATTTCACACAGCAGACTCATTCAAACTGTGGATGAGCCTCGGCGGTAAAAATGCCTCCTCTTGTTTTCCTGACGGTTAAACTTTGTGTCTCTGGCTGATGTTTTGTTCCTGGATTATGTTATTCAGGGATCCCAAAAGCAATATTTGCAACATTAGATGTGAATAAGTCCCTTTAATAGATTTTCCTTTTCCAACCCCTCTGGTTTTATTTTTTATTATGTCTTGTCTGGCACCACAAAAATATCTCCAGAGCCCATCCACCAACCCCACCCCCATGAGCCACCACAGCAGCAGCTGATGGAGAGAGTGTGGTGGTGGAAGATGGGAAGACTTGGGAGACATGAAAAAGAGGGAGGAGAAACATGGGAGAGTAGGGTGGCGAGGATGGACAGATGGGAAAAGTAAGGAGAAGAGGGTGAAAAATTCAAGAGGAAAAGGGAAAAAGCATGGAGAGGGTATGAAAGGAAGACGGAGAGGGAAAAAGGGAAGATATATATGACAGAAAAGGGGGATACTGGGGAACAAAAGAAAGAGAAATTAGTCAGAAAGTGGGGGAAAGGAAGTGAGAAACACAACATTATCACGTAAGCTTAGATAATCCATCCAAATGGCAAAACATGATTCAGCCGCTGTGTGACTCACACTGCAGACCCTCACTAATGGTGCCAAAGAGCCATGCAGTGCTGAACTACAACACCATCGACTGCAAACCCCTCAGACTGCTGGGAATGACGAACGATGGCCGTTATCCTGTAAGATCAGAGGGTTGTTGTTGTCACCTGTGACCTCCGGCTTCTACTGTAGGAATGAATGTACATTTTACTTTAATCAGAATAAGGACATGAGCGAAATGTCTAAAATGAGCTGGGATGTAAAATGTAAAAATAAAATCCACCCACTTTGCTGAATATTTGATCATTTGCAGCGTGCTTGGACCCATCTCTACAGTGACCTCCTGATCATTAGGTCCTAACATGCTCATGATGACCACTGACTGCTGGTTAAGTAACTGCTGTATTAAGTGTTTTATCCACCATGTAAAAAAAAAGTGGCACTTACTCACTTCACACTAGGTTTCACAGGTACAAATAATTTTTGCAAATGGTTGGAGTCATTCTGACTTACAGTTGAGTGATTTAACCTTTCATGTCCTGTACAGCATTTTAAAAAAAGGCTTGTGAATGGGCTTTAGTGATCTGAGGTCCTTTCACATCTGTATTTCAGCTCATTTCGCCCAAATCAAGGAAAATATCACACATTTGTGCCTTTTACTGTGGTTCTGTCTCTTGTTCAAACCGGCTTTTAAAATCAAAGAGAGAAGAGGAATCACAACGCTGATAATGAAAGATAACAATCAGTGAGTTACCTGTCAATCCATATGATTTCAAGTTTACTCCTCTTGTGTGGACACAAACTGGACCAGAACAAAGGATGACATTAAATATTCTTTCCCCGGTTGAAAGGTCTGTTTCACCATTTTACAAAACTGGTAATTCCCTCCTGATATGAACTGCCACTTTTGTTCGAAATCCTTCTGATGATGGTGGTTTCATCCACATACTTTACTGTGGAGTTTTCCCCATGTTTAGAGTTGCAGTCATGGGTGTACAGCATGAACAGGAGGGGACCGAGCATAGAGCCCTGAGGGACTCCGGTGTTAAGCATTAGACTGCAGGGAATCTGGTTACAAATCTGAATCATCTGTATGTTTTTATAAGTTCGGTGTTGAAGATAAGTTAGTGTTGCGCTAGCTTTAAAAGAAGGAGTGACAAAAAAAAGGCAATTATATCCCGACCTGTGGTTCCTAGGAGGGGTTAAGCTGAAATTACACTAGATCCCTCGTTTCCCGTAATGCAGCTCAGTAGCATTTGTTCATTAGTTCCCCCCTCCCATGTTATTTATTAACTCTAACCCAAGTCTCTACTTAGTCTATTTGCAAAAGCAGGATTTCTGTCATAGATTTGTAGTCAGAGATAATCCAGATGATATCACAATGACATCATCATGGTATCTTTTTTTACTTCTTGATAAAACATCTCTGGAGCCACAGAGATATGACGCAACTGATTTTTTACCGGGATAATACCCCTCCTTTTGATTAAAATGATCATAATGATGATGAGTATCCTGAACTTCCTCGTTAACATTTCAAAAATTTAATTCTGATGAAGCAATCGTCATTTTTTTCATCGTATACTTGCCACCATGTCCTGATCTAACCCCAATCAATCCAACTGTTGTCAGTTTAAAGGTCATAACTTGAAGTAGATTTATTGCTGGGTAAAGAAAACTCTTTTCTGCTGAGAGATGTCTTTGTCATGTTCCCACGTAATCCAGTTTTAACAATCAGAGCTAAAATTAGATCTATTTATAGCATGTCTCGATCCAGCACTTGTGTTGCCGCACCTTGTTTTGCCTTCAGCAAAGCCACTGTTTGTTTGATACTGTATGCCTGGATTCTTTGCCAAGCTTCTTTTTTTCTCCAGTCTTTTCCTTCAGGACACACTTCTCAGAGGTTAAATACGTAATCTGTGTAGGGGAAAGTGAGGTGAGGAGCTCCAGGAGAGTTAAAGCACAGAGCAGCAAGTCAAGGAAAAAAACAATAAGAAGACTGTGATTCTGTGATTCCAGCGAATTTGTGATGAACAAATTCTTCTGGAGCCAGAGTGAAGGTATTTTTGTATAAATCTCCTAAATGCCCCTGTGTGCAGCAGCAGCAGCAGCAGCAGCAGTTGCGTGGTGTTGATGGAAAAAAGTTTTATGTCCCAATAAAAGCTGGTTTACTGCAGACTAACTGGGTGTGTATTTATACCTATAAAAATAAAAAATAAAAAACAGAGGGAGGACTTAGAGACCTGCGCATGTTTTGTAACTCAGAAAACTATGCACATGGTTGAATTCAGATGTTCAAATAAAGTCCTGTGTGTTGACTCACTGAGACAAACGTGAACCGTAAAACGCCCCGTTGGACGCAGCTTAGAGTAATTGCGTGTTTAAAAGTCTGCAACGGAAATTTTCTGGTAAATTTAGGCTTGAAGTAATCCTGTATGGATTCCTGCTTTCAGTAATAGTTAGTTAGTCTTTAAGTTGAGGATGAGCGGCCGAAGGCAAGACCAGATTGCCGTCATTTACCCCCCCAAAAACTGAACTGAAGCCTTCAGTCTGAGCCTCCACCCATAATGTCAAAGATGGAGATCGAAGTCTTTTGTGTTGTCCATTTGTTTTTCTCATCTCTGTTTTTTATTTTGAAGGTGGGCAGGATCCAGCACATCCGGCCCGGTTTTTGTGGGGTGAACAGTAATAGGACGGGGTTGAAGTTATTCCATCCAGGGGCCTCAGAGGGTTGACTGGGAGACAAACAGACCTAAACTGGTCTCTGCAAACAACCGCCCTGTGGTGACGATGCCCACGGCACAGCTGCACGCTCCCCAAAATGGGTTATGAGTAAAAAAGCTGCACTGGTTCCTGTGTGAAAGTATATAGCTTGTTATTCAGGATGCTAACCATGTGTTTTCTATGTGTGTTCGAATGTGTGCAGGGGTGTATTTGGGCTGCATGTTTTTCTGGTTTGCGGAGCTATAACTGGACAGCAATTCAGAGAGCTCCTTACCGTAATCTCTGACCAAAACACTGGCTCCATTTTACTGGATTTACCCCACTGGTAATGCCGCCCTGCTGCAGCATTAAAAAAAGGCCAGACTGGTCACTGAATAATGACAACCAGATTCAGCGCAATGAATACGGCTGCTGCACTGCAAAAAAAAAAAAAAAACAACCCTTCTTCTTATGAGGGATTTCAAATTAGAAGCTTAAAATGATCATCTGCACCTTGAAAAAGAGAAAATCAGTGAAATAAAATCAAGAAAAATGAAACTTGATTATAACAATATGTAGAACAGACATGTAGCAAGATTATAATATTCATCTAGGAACAAACTATAAACACAAAAGAACTTATTTCCCTTCCCATGAATTTTCTCCAACTGGCAAACAAAGACATTCATGACATAAATAAGTAAGCGACTTTGCTGTGGGTTTAGCTTCAGTAACAGAAAGCTATTGTTGAATTTAAAAAGTTAATTTAAAGTTTTCTTTCGCTGAAAATTAAGTTATCGAGACCGGATCAAGTCACACTGAGTCAAAACTAGACTTTATTCATCCCGACAGTGAAACGTTGCAGTACAGCAGCTCACAAAATGGACCAGAGGTGAAGATAGAAGAGGATAAAGCAACAGGTACCAAAACATGGAGATTTAGAGTCCATTTTAGCTGCAGTGGATGGAAAATAATGACATAGTGATGCAATAACCTGTAAAGTTCTGTAATTTAGCTAGAAACAGGCTGAATAATGAGCTGATTTTGTTCATTAGAAAAGAGAGAACATGTGAGATGAATGAAAAAATAAAGTGACAGTCTAAAAGGATTTATTCAGTTTCTCTTGATTTCATTTAATCTGTGGTTGCTTTAAAATTGAGGAGTGTGTTGTTGGATTAAATGATGTTACAGATGTTGAATCCATTCATGTCATTCAAAGGTAAACGTGTCTCCTTCACCTCGTCACCTTTAACGTTAACCAGCTGAACTTAAACTGTATTTCTTGCTGAATCTCCTGTAATGTTGTGGGAGAACAGTTCTCCTGCAGACAGCTTTCTGCTTGCATTTTACAACATTGTACTCATTTTCCAAAATGTCTTGAGACCAAGTTGTTCCATTTTTAAGACACTCAGAAAGTTTGAAAGTTCAGTAGCTGCTGGAATCCTTTCCCAGAATCCTTTTCTCCTCACAAACTCACAACATAACGGAGGATTCGACAGAAGCAACCTGCTCATCGGTAGCCTGAAAATTTTGATTTTAGTGTGAATCCCTAATAAATCCAGTTATGTTCTATGCAGCAGCCCCCCTGCAGGGATGCTCGGCCACATCTGTTGTCGTCTTGATTCCTCTTTTCCTTCCAGACTCTGTTTTTTAGCCTCGGAGACGACAAACATCCCGGCAAAGCAAATCCCCTGCAGGCTTCTCATTAAAGCTTCATTTTCAGCATCACAAAATATTTGCATAACACAATCTTCTGCTCAATTGAAAGTCTGCGATGTTTCAACCAGAGCGCCCCGTGGTTAGGCTCTCGGTTTGGTGCTCCTCTTTCCCATGAACACAGAGCACAGATAAATAATGTGCGTCGCAGACTTGAACGCACCGCAGTCACTGACGGCGGTGGGAACTGATGCTTTACGCTGTGAAAAACTTCCAAAGGAAAAAACGTCTCTGAAACATATGCACAGTGTTCATAAATCACCCCCCCCCATCCCATCCCCGCCACCCTCATCCTAACCTTAAGCCTCTCTGAGTGTGTATGATGCGTGTGTGTGTGTGTGTGTGTGGATGCAGGCGCAGTCGCGATGACATCGTCGCCCCTGCAGAACAAGTCGACCACCCACACGGGGGCCGCGGAGGAGCTTTCTGATCCTCCAGGATGAGACCCGACTGCCGGATCAACGAGGCCACGAACACGAACAAAGCAGCATCGCCACAAAAATGTTGAACATGAGAGATGAAGGTTTGTTTTTTTTTTCAAAGGATTCAAAGCATTTCTGCAAAAAAAAAAAATGACAGAGTGGACGCATCTTTAAATCAAAGTGCTTTGTAATTTAAAAACTTTCTGTTGACATTTATTTTGTGGTAAAAACACTGAAACACAACAAACTTGTATTTTTTTTATGATGCTGAAGATGAGAGACTGTTAAAAAGCCTCTTTTCCATTTGCAGAACTCCCCAAAACGCTGCAAATTGCACTCTTTGACGTTCTCAATGACAGAAGAGCACAGTTTTCAAAAACAAGGAAGAATTTTTTTTTTAAAAATTGCACGATGCATGAAATGAAATCTTTAAATTTGAGCCTCTTAGCTGACACCTTTTTTCCAGAACATTCAGAGGGATTTCAGACCAAACGTGCTCGGTGCTGCCATGCATGAAAAGTCGACAGCCGCAGCTTTACTCACTTTAGCACCTAATTAAGACCACTTATGTAAATGAGTCAGTCATAGTTTTCCAATCAGAATACCTTCGGCTCATTTCGAACGTGGGCTTTTTCATGTCTGCTAAATGAAACATATGGTGAGCTGTTTTATCCTGCTGTGATTCACTGATGCAGCTGCGTAGAAAGTGTGTCAACAGAGAGTTTGTCGTGCAGCTCTGGTGTGACTCCTCCTGCTCTGAAGCTGCTCTCTTATATCAGAAGGAGGTGAAAATATAATGAGGCTCTCTCTTAAATGCATCGCTGTTACTAGATGTCCACTCAGATTCAGGGTGAGCAGTGCAGAAATTTGCCAGTTAAAGAAGTGCAAAGACTCAAAAAGTGGCTAAAAACTCCTGCCATGTTTTCCTTCGTGCAGAAAAATCTTTTGCATTATATTAAACACAACTAGCTTAAATCATCGCTTAAGTCTAAATAACAAGATGTCGCGCCAAAAGACTCTGAAAGAGTTAAGTTACGCTCATGTTGGATGATTCTACACCACACGATTTATGGCCAACCGGAGTTAAGCACCAACCCAGACTGTAATGAGTCCCGGAGTGAGGCAGAGAGTGAGCGCGGAGGTTAGCGCGGTGTGTGGGCGTGTAGTCTAACTTTCACACAGGAGACAAGAGCTCAGCTCCTGTCACACACTTACAATCACAGTTACAATTTGTGCTTCTATTAACTGCGACTACGATCTTTCCCTCAACTCAATTAATCGATTTAGAGTCCTGATCATCATCACTTTTTATTGGCCCGTTCTGTGATCTTCTCCAACCATAACCCATGTTGTCGTTTCCCTGCACAGATTTTGCAAAAAAAAAATAAAGCATTTGCAAAACTTTGGCATTGTACTGTATTGTTAAAAAAAAAAAGAAAAAAAACCCACTGGCAGTGAATGCAATCTGAGGGTTTGCAGGATTTTCCAGTATTTACATTCTTGTCTAGCAAAAGGGGTTTGTGCATCGCCAGCTATGTGAATGCTGCTGCGTCGTTATTGCTGCTTATTTAAATATTTGTTTTAATGTAATAAGTAATTACAGAGACGCAGAAACTGAGTTCTTGTGTCAGTTTCTTTCTTGCCTTGTTTCTTGTAGTCGCCTCTTTTTCTGCCTCTTGGAAGAAAATGAGTAGAAGTTGAGGAGAGAAAAAGAGAAAGAAACAGAAAAAAATCAAACTTAAACCAAAATAATGTAATAAAGATAATTACACTGTGCACATGGGACATGATTTATGGATGAAATATCTAACAGTTGACATAAAATTGTGGCTCTTTCACACATTTAGACACATTTCTACCTCAAAAACATTTAGTAATGCTTTAAAAATACATCCCATAGTCTACAGTGATGGACACATGGCTTCGTCAATAATTTGACCTGTTGCATCCGACATTTAAATCGTCCCTGAACTCTTTGGATTTAAAAACCAACATGAGACTGGAGATATGAACCACCAGAAGGTCGGACGAAACATCCGTCACACACCTCTGCAGCCCCAGCAGTGTGTGTTGTTTCTCTGCCTCCGAGACTTTAGTCACACAAGTAACTAAATCCTTTCAATGGGCCGGGCCTTCGAGCTAGAAAGAAACCACAGACTCCCTCCTCCTCCTCCTCCTCCCTCCATCCATCCATCCATCCCTCCGTCAGCCTTCTCCGCTCCTCCAAACTCGACTTGCAGGCTCCGGCATTCCTTTGGTCTGACTGCATCAAACTATGCTGAATTATAATTAATTAGTGGTTGGAAAAAAAATAGAGACTCGGCTGACTTAGAGAAAATTATACAGTGTGCTTCCAGAGAGTCAGAACTTAGAGAAAGAGAGAGAGAAGGAAGGAAAAAAGACCTCTGGTGCTGAAGAACAGAAAAACACGCCGACTTCGGTCTCTGCAAAGCCGCTTCAGCTGGAGCATCTGTACGAACTCTACGGAGGACGGGGAGGAAAGGACACATTAGAGGAGAAGCCTGTAAATTCCCTCTCAAAACATCTCATTTAAAGATCCCCAGTGACACACATGACGTTAACCGTGATGCGTTTAACAGCAGAATCTGCTAGAAAATAGATTTACTTTCATCCCGAACAAGAGTTTCGAGTTAAAAAAACAGAAATGAGTGATTTTGCAAGTTCATATTCTGACATGTTAAACACACAGTTTGTCTGATTTATTCCAAACTGTTTGACAAAAGTGTTTTTAATTCACGCTGCAAAAACCTGGAATGCATAAACAGTTAGTTTTATACTGAATAACTTTTATTGAAAACATGTGGTGATTGTTTCCTTTTTTTTCTTGCTTCAGAAGTGAAAGCACATTATTATTTTTGTCATTAAAAAAACTCACCTGTTTCCTCTTATGAATTCACTCAGTTCACATTAAGCAGGACACTGACTGGCTTATATTTATGTTTTTGTTTCAGGATTGATGCAGTTAAACCAATAAGACTGATGTGTTGCTTTTCTATTGAATTACGTGTCCGAAACTCCGGACAGGTGGGGACTTTTTTTTTCTGCAAAGTAGATTAGAGTTTTGAAAGGCAGAAATTTGGACGTGCAGGAGTAAACTCTGAGTCACTGCTGCTGATTCACAGCCCTTTAAACTCTAACAGGTGTATAATATGAACATAATGACCTGCTGGGTGAGCCTACCTGGCATACTTTGCAGTGACATTCATCTCTACTTTGCCTCTGATTGGCTGAACTTCTTTGCTTTTGCTAAATGCTAAAATTTCTAGCTGTGATGCTAACCGGAGCTGCAAACTAGAAGCCAAGGAGGAAATTTAGCTGGAAATGTCTCTGGTTGGTAAATACATGACAACATTGATGTTCCTGGTTATGCAAGACTAGCTAGCAAGGCAAATGTTAGCATTTAGCAGCTGCGTGGAACACCTGGAAGGATGTAGTCGATCAGGCTTCAAGCTAACAAAGCTTACCTTTAAATTAATGCAAATTTATCTCTTTCCTTTTTTTTCTCACATAAAATAATCAATCCCAGCAGAGCTCTTATGTGATCAGCTTGAGATTAGCACAGTGTTCCGGGCAAGTGCAGACTCCCTTTAACATGGGCCTCATCAATCTCCTTCAGTATTAAAAAGCTGATTAGATTTTAACCCCCAAAAGTGCTGCATCCCTGAACGCCACACAGACTAACTTATAACACCTGGTGGGTTGATGAAGACAAAATCTGTAGAGAAGTTTTTGTTGTAGTGTGACTCTGTTGTTGTATTAAAATCTTAATCAACAGGTTTTAATAGTTAATTATTAGAGTTTTGGTTGTAAAAAAAAGAGGAACTAAAAACCAGTTTTTGAAGTGAACATATTTACCAGCTACAGTACATTTTATAAAAATGGTATGCATAGTTTTTATTATTTATTTCACATTTTTTATTTATTATTACACAATCGAACCCCTGCTTTGCATTTCTTATTGTTTCCTTTTGTGAGGAGTCAAATGTCATCGCTCTGCAGATTCTTAATTTGCATAATAATCAATTCCACATTTGCTGACTCATTGAAATACAATTTATTTCAACATTCAAGTGCTAATCATGACAGGAAATCTATTTTTCTGAGAGCATGAATTTACCTGATGTGGTGTGAAGTAATACCAAAGTGTGAATAAACACGGATGGTTCAAATCAGCTGAGTTAAAACCCTCAGAGTGTGAGACGCCACTGTTTAACTTTGACTGCACTTTAGTGAAATGCATCTTTTATGTAGCAAAGTTGATAATATGAGGAAGATTCATCGTTCCAGGATTCAAAACATGCACAGAGGTTTAGAAAGTCCACATTTCTCACTAATCACATCCTCGTGTGTCGTACTGATACAGAAAGAATCATTACACACTGTTTTTAACACCAGCGTCTGAGTCTCTCTCTCACTCTTTGGATCAACACTTCAAGACCCCTTGAGCCAATCAGGCATCAAAGCTGCTGTTCGCCTCCTAAACCTCAGCAACTCTGAGAAAAGCTGCTGACAAAGACCAAAGCAGGATGACCTAAATTACTTTGAGCTGAGTCCGCTCAAAGTCATGAAAAATGTATCTCCGTATCTCCGTCTGACTCCAATTTACTCTTTGCTGGATAAACTGTTTTACGTCGCAGTTCGTTAAATCAGTTTCTGAAAGTTGTCGGGCAGCTTGAGGGACCGACAGCTTCGATGGGCCCATTTGAAAAGATGAAAGATTCATATTTATAGTTTTTTTTGTGGAAATGACAGGATGTTTTTTTATACTTCTAACGCTCCATAAAAGTGAAAAAACCCCAACATGACTAAAGGTCTGATTGTAAAGATTCAACCTGCTGAGATTCAGACATCCCAGAAGACTTTCTGTTTATTTGTGAAGATACATAAATAGTTACTAATGTAAATACATGCGAAATCCAAATGCACATAAACATTTATTTGCTTAACATTCAATTTTACAAGTATATTAGCTTACAAAAGCACTTTATTTGGACTTTCCAAGTCAAAAAGTAAACGACAAACCAGTGTTATTGTGTCATTATTACATGTTACTTGTTGTCTCCCTTTAGATTGGCTTTAACATGTAACTCAGGTGTTTCTCATGTGTTGAAAAGAGTATTTAAAACTTGAAAAAGCTGTAAAAATTACAAAGTTGTTTAGGCAAACATCTTTATAATTACACATCTAGTGAAGACCAAACTAAATCATCTTTGTGTCCATCTGATAAGTGCAATATTCACTGTTTTACTTCCTGTTTAGTCTCCTCCATCTTCTCATCAATGTGTCTTTTAGTTGCTAAAAGCTCCACTTTTTTTAACGGCTAATCCCTAACTGTGGATGCTAACTGCTGGGCAGCTTTCAGTGGGATTAATTAAGCTCAAATTAATTAATGTTTTTTAAGTTTAATGAGTGTTTTTACACTTTAAATAAGCTGTTTATCCCAAACTGTGTGTTTTATGCTCAGAGGGATCTTCAGCTCCTGGTCACAGGCTTCACTCACCTGTGCTCGTCAGGAGCTGTGAGGTTCACCTGTGATGTTCCACCTCAGCTGAAGGTGATCAGCCTCATCGGGTGGAGGTTTTATAAAGAGGTTGGTGTCTTCTTGCTCAGTTGGTTGAGTGTCAGCACCATCAGCTGACTGTCTGTGTTTCTGGTTGTTTGTATGTTTCAAAGCGTTTTTCTTGAATTTAAATCAGGATGGATGGATTTTCATTCTCAGATCAGAACGTGATCTTCCTCCTCAGTGACTCTCAGCTTGTGTTGCTTTTGCTTTGGCTTCACTTCTTTTGTTGCTCAATTATTTTCCAAAGAATTAGTGGGTGGCTTTGGGGAGTTTCCCCGCATGAGTCCAACAACCACCTTTCCAGAAGTGAAGGGGCCAATTTTTACTTCAACATTTTTCTTTTTTTTATGTTTTGTGTTGTGTTTTCTGTTGTTAGTCACCCTCCCCCCTTCCCCCCTTAGGTTTTGTGTTTTGGGAAACATAATAAAAAGCTAATTCTGCTTTACTTGACATTTTGGATTCTGCTTTAATAATTTTATGCAAAACTTCTTTTTAAAAACTAGATTAATTACTCTGAAATGAAACATCCGTGGGGAAAATATAAGTGGATTTAAATGATTCCCCGCTTCCTTGCCCTGTGCTCGTGCTCGTAACTCGGTACTTTCCACCTCTGTTTTATGACCAGTGAAGGTCACAACAGGCTGACTGTATCTGGGAGTGTTTAGGGGTAAAGGGAGCACAAGAGCGCCCTGTTGGTGCTGAATACAGACCATTCAAGGTGAGTCACACAGGCGACAAACACCAGTTTTTATTCAGAGGTTTATTTATGCAGCCTGATGGCTTTCAAACGCGGAGCTCGGGCCTCGTCGTGCCTCTTGTGAAAAGACGCCGAGCGGCGATAACGTTACGAGTCAGTAACGGGGGTCAGTGCAGCCGTGACTCCTTGTGGGGTCAAAGCTGTCTTTTTTTTCCTCCGCGAGCGAAGGGGCCCTGAAGGCCTCAGCGGAGTCCACCGCAGGCCACACACACAAAGTTATATTTATCCCCTCATGTCTCCAGCTAGTTTTCCTTTCGTCGCGAGGTCTCTGAGGCTCTTTTCAAAGTGCCTGTAAATGCTCCCAGTGTAGCCCCCCCACCCCTCACCCCCGCCCCCCGGCTCCCTAATAACACAGGATTTCTTTTTATTCTGAAAGTCACCTCTGTCTTCCTCCTGCACCCCCCCCACCTCCCCACTAAAACTGTTACCTCAAACCTTTTTTTTTTCTGCCTTGAGTTGCATTTTCTTCACTTCTGCGATCATGTCAGGGAAATTATTGCTCATATATGGAGGATAAATCAGAATTATATACATAAATGTACAAGAGCTGGTATCTCTGCAGGCATGTGCATGAGAGTCAAATGCAAATATTGTGCAAATCACACTGATACATGTTGATGAACTGACTTTAAATGCAGATTACCTCATTTTTAATATATAATAATTCCCAATGCTGAAGGTGTTATTACTCAATATTCATTAAACTGTGCCATTAACATTTATTTTTTTTAGTCAAAGCAGAAGTAACGTAAGTTTCACAGACAGAAATCACAAAGTTTTTCACAATAAAACATCTGTTTGTTTAAGAAGCTGCATGTATCTGATCATTTTCATCGCTCTGAGTTTTAATATAGATTTTTATTTGTGTTTTATGATGTTGCAAACGTTAATTCACCTTCACAAGAATAAAATTCTGAGGAGAGCAGTAAAAACCTCAGTAATTTACAGGTAGTCTGGAGAAACTGAGCTTAAATTATGTTCTCTTTTGCTTACATTTGCATTTGCTTTATATAGAATCCAAAAACTGCCTGAAAATGTGAGTTAAAACGAGAATTAAAGAAATGAGGCCGCTGACTGACACAGTAAAGGCGAGTGTTGGTACATTTGGCCTTGCTGTGTGTGTGTGTGTGTGTGTGTGTGTGTGTGTGTGTGTGTGTGTGTGTGTGTGAGAGTGTGTGTGAGAGTGTGTGTGCCCTGCTCTGTTTCTGGAGGATGGTGTTTATGTTAAGCGGAGAGCCTTTTTCTCCAGCAGTGATTAATGTGGTGCCCTGAATGCCACGGCTTCCACATCACAAAGATAACGGTTTTCTGCCTCCCGTCAAAGTCTCGGCCCTTAAAGGAAGCGAAGAGTCAAAGAAAGAAAAAAAAAATCTGGGTTTTCACACAAACACATGCAGGTATGTGCTGCTGGCTTCTGTCCACAGCAACTCGTATGCATCCACACACACACACACACACACACACACGGATATGAGCTGCTTTTAGTGTGCACAAACACACACAGTTGTGCACGGCACTGGCATACATTGTAGACCTGCGCAGACACACACACATGCTTGTAAAGTGCTCTCTATCTTTCTTTGTTACACACACATACACACACACACACACGCAGTGAAAGTCATGGCTTTCATTTTCCATTGTGCGACAGGTGACCCTAAATATTTACACTGCTTGGCAGAGGCGCTGCCCAGGGATTTGGGTCTCGGTGAGCAGCGAGCTCCCATTACGCACAGACACACATCCAGTCGTAGCTGTGAATGTCTCATGCTTTCTCTGTGTGTGTGTGTGTGTGTGTGTGTGTGTGTATGTAACCAGCCAATTGGATTTAACCGCAGATCAGACGATGCCTTTTAGTGTTAATCACATAAAAAAAATCCACGCTCTGACCGCCGTTGTTATCTTTCGGAGCTGTAAACACTCCCGGTACTCGCTGACTAATGTCGGTCCCAGTCTTTCCAGTCCAGACTAGGATACAAACAGGCGGTCTAACTGGGAGGCTGAGCCAAACCGTGTGTCGGCCTCACTGCGCCCTGCTTGCTGAACGGCATTAAAGCCTGACTGGCAATATCACGGACTGACAGCTCAACTCTCACACCTCTGACTGAGATGTGAGCGGACTGAAGATGACTCACGAGTGGCCTTTCAAAGACGGGACTTTAAAGCTTTTTTCACACCGAGGCAAACCGCGTATCATACTGGATTAACCCAGTAACTAAAAGGAGGGCAACGCTGGTCCTGGTTCACCCATTTAGTCCAGACTGAAGAAGAAACCAGTCTGTTTGATGGTGAACAAACATACATACATGGTTTCAGAGCAGAAATCACTTATTTTTTCAGCTAAAACCATCATCGAGATATAAATTTAACTAAAAATTTGGTTTGTGACTCAATAATTGCAAAACTAATAACATCCCATCAGCCTGTCGTGGATTTTGAGCAACAGGGTCAAAGTTCAAGGCACTTCTTAATGAAACAGCATGCAACAGTGTGTATCTAACAGAGGCAGCTGCAGTTTGTACTAAAAGTGAAACTAAAGTGAAACTAAAGGGAAAAAGGTGTAAATTTAAACATGAACTAACACTGCAGTCATGAGAATATTAGCAGGCTGACATTAGCGTTAGCATAGCCAGCAGTTAGCACGGCTGCAGACCTCTTAACTTTGTTTAACGGCCAGTGGCGACAGTAATTAAATGTATTTTTTAATTCTTGGATCATTGACACAATGCGACCATTGTGAGGTCACAGGAATGTTTAAGATAACCGAACAATGGTGGCATTGGCTGACCGCGTGAGGCAGGAAGTGACCACTGCATTTAAGTCAAACAGGCGCCTTCTACAACAAATTTAATGTCTTTATATGTTTTTTTGCCTTTTCTGTGTACCGGACACACCGTTTCCTGCAGGGGCTCTGAACGCCGGCAGTGGATGTAAATCATCCTGCAGAGTCGTCCAGTGCGGTCGTAATTTTTATTTTCTTTTTTTTGAGGGCAGAATTGATTGTAAAGAGGTTGAACTATTAAAAAAAACAAATAAAATCCTGAAACAAAAAAGAACAAAATGTGTTTTTAGCTATAAAATGATCAATAAAACAATCTGAGATGGTTCAAAATAACATTTTCCATCATTAAAAGGCCAAAAACAATTTTTTAAAGGAACATCTAATGTGATGCTGGTTTCACCTCCACGTTCTGCCGACTTTTAGCAAACTGTGTTTTTGGTGGAAAGGAACCAGCCCAGATGTCTGAGGATGGCGGCCTGCCACAGGACGCGGTGTATGACAGAGGCTGAGAGGACAGGAGCTCCGCCAGGACACTTTCACCTTCTCAGGATGTTGGAGGCGGAGCTTCGACGACGTTCCGACTTGTGCACTTTAATTTCTGCAGCTATCCAGAAGTTATTCCTGACGTGACGCAGGAGTCTGTGTCCCGAGCCGAGGAACGCTGAGCCCAATAACAGAAACGACTCCTCTGTGCCTCTTTTTTTCCTCTGATATAATTTGCTTGAGTTTTATTGGTGTTGGCCTGTCTGGGCTTCTGTGCTTGTGGAGAGCTATTAACTTTAACTGGGCTCAGTCAGGCCACTCTGTCTAACAGTGAGGTGAGACAGGGAGACAGACAGACAGACAGACAGACAGACAGGCAGGCTGGTGGGCATGCAGGCAGAAACACAATGAGACAGGGAGACAGGTGGTTAAAGCACATGTTACTGTACAGCATGAAGCACTTTCTTTTATAGAAAAAGACACGAGGAGGCTGTTTTCACTGGAATCTGTGACTCGTAAGTGTTTATTTCACAGTTTGTGGTTGAAGGCTACGAACGCAGGCGGAGCTGAAATTAAACC
Organism: Acanthurus leucopareius; assembly: GCA_029814765.1. Taxonomy (NCBI): domain Eukaryota; kingdom Metazoa; phylum Chordata; class Actinopteri; order Acanthuriformes; family Acanthuridae; genus Acanthurus; species Acanthurus leucopareius. The sequence goes on from JAQMCX010000015.1 coordinate 1,630,791, forward strand.
CTCGCTTGTAAGACACTCAGTTAGCAGTTTTCTTTTTTGCCCAGGAGAAATAATTATCAAAATCTGAATGAATTACATCAGGAGCGAGCGCTCTGCGTGCCCTGCGAGGTTTGCACTCTCATTCAACATGCATTCGAACGGACTGATTCAATATTTGCCAAATCTTTCTCATTAACCCGTGTGAGAGTCGCAGCAGTCGGCTTCTCCTGCTTTTATATTCACACACAAAAATCACTCGGATTGTTTCAAAATATTTTGTGATCAAATAATCTCAGAATAAAATCCAGGCTGGACCATCAGTGCATCGTTGTTTTGTGCACATTCCTCAACAGCGAGTGACACGAACCTGCTCATTGTCGGAGAAACGAGAGAATTCCCATCCAGAGAGGCGACAGGCTGAATGATCAAAGTGTTAAGGTGTCAAGCAGGTGCTACAACAAAAACCGCGAGCCAACAAAGGGCTCTGTGATTGCACCGGCCGCTGATTGGCTCTCTCAGTTTTGATCATTTGCCGACGAGTTCTCCATCTCCATCTCTGTCTGGTCGTGGCGAGGTTTCCCCCTCTTGTTGACGAGGTGGAGTGCTGTCTGCGCCGACCTGTTGGTTCTCAGCCAGCTGCCGAGTGAATGAGCACCGACTGACCCTCCATTTGGCCCATTGTTCCCTCCCCGAAGCCTTGGAATTGGAGGGCTTTTTGTTGGCAGCTCCTGACGCTGCCGCCAGCTCAAAGACGTCTCTCCTGGGCCGTTGTCGACCATCTGTTTGCCCCCGGTGTTCGGGAGGGCCGTCACCTCGCCACTGCAGCTATGTGGCATGAGCGGCGGCGCTGTGAGAGAGGATGAAGTTAACACACGAGGCCTGAAATCATTAAAAACAAATGAGTTTATTCTCTTCTGATAAAGAGCTGACAGTTGCATCTCAGGCTGACGGTCCAAAATAATGCAAATGTCAGTTTTTAATGTTTTTTTAGTGTAAATAAGCTATTAAGTTACAACCAGAATCTTAAATTAGTTATAAATTTATAATTTTTTTATGTCAGAACTTTCCAAACACAATCATCAGGTAAAAGAAAAGGCATTAGTGGTTTTAGATCTTATTTGTGACATTTTTTACTTGTTTTTAAGAAAATTATTACTTCAAGATGACACATGCATTTCTTATCATCACACCTTTGATATTTAAAGGTTTTTATTTTTTTGACAACATCTTCATTTGTCAAACAACTTCCTTTTTTCATTCTGATGTTGTTCTTTTAAGATAAACAGGAAGCTTTAGATAAGCTCTGGGATTTCAGTAGAAATTTAGCAATTAAATGAATCTTTCATGTGTTTTTTGATGTCATGATTTTATTTTATTATACAAGAAAAGTCAAAGCAGAAAAGCTTTTTTTTGGTGCTTATTTTATGAAACTTTACAAAGTAGGTGCCTTTTTCTTTAACAATGTTTTCAAATCAATGAGGACAGAAAATAAAACTGATATCAAGGGATTCAGCATGTAACTTCACTAAAATCTTGGGGATTTGCAGAAGACAATTTATGAAAATATGATCAGAATTGATGCAGAAGACGTCAAAATATCCTGTTTTTTGTTCTCTAACATGAATCAACTTGAACCCACAACATTCAAACTCTTTGTCCCCAAACTGAGAGAGTTTTTGCTGTTTGAGGAGGAATAATGGCTTCATTCTCATTTCCCTGTGTCGAGTATAGAACTGGAGCCGGGAGGCCGTTAGCCTAGCTTAGCATAACGACTGACAGGAAGCTGCAAGTTTAGCCTGCTTGGATGTTATCAGAGCTCAAAAATGCATCTTCCCTCACCTCCAATGCTCACCGTGTGACAGGTTGCATGTTTTGGTTTCAGTGGAACTTTGACTTATGTGCTTTTATTCTGGTGAGCAGCTCATCCATCCAGAGTTTCTCTGCAGCGTCTCCAGGACATCAGTGAGTTCTGCTGTTGTTTATCAAAAAATAGTCCCTCTGAAAACTTTAAATAATGACACAGGTGATTAAAAAACTTCTCTAAAGCTTCATTTACTGTCTTTTTAAATTAAAAAAATTAAAATCTCAACTTCCTTCAGCTGGTCGATCAGCAGCGAGCTGAGCTGCGACGGTTCAATCTGCAAAAAAAAAAATGACCAAGAAAAACAATTTGTCCCCCAAAACAGCCAATCAAATCCTGTTTTGAAGCTCCACATGAATGCAGGGCTCGGACCCCCCTCGGTGCTGAGCGCCTGGGTGGGGTGACCAGCGAGCTGTGGGTGGGGGTGATCGTGCTAGCCCGGCACAATAGCTAATCCACGGGCTAAACACTCAAAGCCCGGATCTGTGGGCTCTGATCCCGGCTCTGTGAACAGTAGTCACGACTTGGGGGGAGAAGGGGAGGGAGGGGGGGCTGGATAAACAAGCCAGTAAACCCCCCCACCCCACCCCCCCCACCCCCCCACCCCATAAAGACCACTCACAGCCACACACTGAAAGGCAGAATGAGGAGTGATACTATTTACAGTCTGTTCTCTCTTGCTAACTTTATTAACTCAGTCGACCCGGACGAGAAACAGACGCTTTTGTTTTCTCAACCGACAGATGTTGTTTTGTTTTTTTTTTTTATTTCAGTCAGAAAGTGTGAAAAATGTTTCTTTTTTTTCTTTTTTTTTAAAGAAAACTCTTCAGGTTGTTTGTGTGAATTATTTCTGGGATATTGACCTACTTCCAGTTGGATTCCACACGGCATGAAAGATGTTTTATGATTCTTCGCTCGAGGCAAAAAAGCAATACTCGAGTTTACTCGAAAAAAATCCCTTTAGTTAAAAGAGGTCATTACCGAGCACGAGGGTTTTCTGCTGCAGTCTGAGAGTGAGGTAGCAATCATGAGGAGTTGCATCGTCTTCACTTCAGTACATTTAGCCTCAACTCAAACTCCTGGTACGTGGTTGCATAATTGGATCAGAAAGTTATCAATCAGATGCAAACTTTCCCAAAAAGCAACAAGTTGTGTGCATTTTTCAAAAAGGTTGAACTGACTTTCATTTTAGTTTTTTTCCTCCTGAGGCTCCTGTTTGGTTTCTTTTGGTTTAAATGAGGTCCGGCTGGTCAGATTCATTGAGATTTAGTCACAGGTTGGTAAAATAGTCTGAAAACTAAATGGAATATTAATCTCTTATCAAATCTTCACCAGTAAAGAGTGATGTAGCATGAAAACATGCTCGATTTTTGCTTGAGAAATTCTCCAAAAGGCACCAAGACGACAAACACAAAGAGTTTAAAGTCGGTGACTCAGATTAACTGAGGGGACAGCTAACAGATAGCTAGCGGTTAGCTGTCTCTTAAACTCGCAATACCATTAATTATGCAGAAATTTAAGCCTTAATATAATATAAACAAGTCAGTTATAGAGAAACTCACCCTGTACATTTGTCGTGAATAGAAAAAATAACTCTGGATTTACTAATTGTACTGTTTAAATGTCAATTTCTGCTTTAAATTTGGACATTTTGCTGTTAGAGTTTATGAAGACTGACCTGCTTTTGCAGCCAGCCTCAAGTGGCCATTTGAGGAACTGCAGGTTTTTTCAGCTCGGCCTCATTTTTCAGCTCTGAGTTTGCTGCTTGATCCCTTCGATTTCTGTCAGTGTTGGAGATTTAATTTTGCAGTTTGATGAGACCAGCAGAGTTGTGAAGCTGCTCAAGTCAAATTTTCTACCTGATCACATTCAGTTAAACTTTTATTCTTGTGATGAAAATAATTTAAGATGATCGATTCTGGTACTTTCTGTATGTAAAGCAGGGAGCTTCTGAAAAAGGTGTTTTAGAAGACAGAAACATATTTTAATGAGTTTTTCAAGTGACGATGCTTTTTGTTTCGGGGGTGCAGCAAAGAGGTGAGAACACTAATTTAACTTTCGTAACTCAGAAGTTTCTGCATCAGGATTTTAAAGATTCAGAGGGTAAAAATGTGTCGATAAATTTCCACCAACAGGTATAAACACCACACACACCAGCAGAGATAAACATGGAGTGTGCTGCATGAATTTCTGTGTGTGTTGCATTCAAAATCCCCCCCAAAAAAACTCCCCTCATGCTTCAGCGCCTCAATTTGTTTTCAGTTTTTGCATCATGAATCATTTTGATTTTCCACCTTTTCACATTTCTAACGTCGCCTGGCGTCACATCCCTCCATTTCTGACTCCTGAAATATGTTAAAGAGCCTCTGTTGCATGAGAAGGTGGGACCTCGGCCGACTCCATGAAGCCCCTCAGTCACACAGCAGCCCCCCCCCATCGACTCTCATGAAGCCCTCTCAGGTTGTTTGCTCAGGCTGTCGCTCTGAAGACAGCCCACTCAGTTTGGATGTTCTTTTCCCAGGCGAGAGCTGCCGGCTACATGTTTGCTTTCCCTTCGCTCTCAAAGGCCACATTCACCTCAGGCCCCGGGGAGAAAAAGGGGGCACTGGTATATGAAAGTATGCGGAGCCGCGGTGGGCAGCGCTACTTTGAAACCAAGTACCAGTCAGGAATGTGCAGGCAGGAGAGCGTCTTAGCGCTTTTTATTTATTTACTCTTTTTGGGTGAAGAGCACTTGCATTCCTCGCAGATCAAGATGGTGGTTCAAAAGGTTTTAAAACGTGTGAGTCATGAATGGTGACTCTTATTTATTGATAAGAGGATATTTGCTGGTCTGGATGTTTAAATGTGTCATAAAAACGCAGCAAAGCAAAGATGAATTTGGGTTAAAAAGAAAAGAGAGAGGCGATATAATTTTCACTTGTTTAAATATTCACATGAAACGTTCTCAGTGGCTCTGAGGGGTTTTTTTTTTTTTTGTTCATCAGCCGGCAACATCAAAGGCTGGAGCTCGAGTCCTGCGTTCGTCTTCGCCCTCTGAGTCATTGTGGACCCTTAAGATGAAAAGTGGAATAAAAGGTTAAAAAATCTGCAGCGATGAAGGTGGTTTCTCCTCTCCTCTCCTCTCCTCTCCTCTCTCTGTGTCTCGCAGAGAGAGGCATCATGGGAGTCCTCTGCGGCGATTAATTAACCAAATGCATGAACACCTTTCACACACAAACCCAGCAAATGTAATTAGTGCAGAGAATTAGCAAACACGTCCGTCAGATGATCTTGTCCTGACTTGTTTCTAAAGTTTAACTTCAGAGGAGGATATAAAACCCCGCCCACTGCAGTGATGCACCTGATGACATGCACCTGGACGGCTCACCTGAGTCATCTAATGCTTTTAGTTTCTAACAGAAAACACCTGAGGAAATGAGAGCAGTGATGCATTCTTAGTGTTTGCATGTGTGATGTCATCTTGACTCACAGGAACCGTCTCTTTCTGAGCAGGTGAAGGTGTTTCTGCGGTTGTTTTAACCTTGTTATTAAGCGTTTGTCAATAGAGTTTCCCCTCAGAGTGAATCAGAAAGATCTACTGCTTCATGACGGTGTAATCGCCGTCTCTGCTGTCATTAGATCTGATTGCTGCCTTTAGATCTTCCACTGTGGTCTTTAAAAAAAAACTTAATCTTTCTATCAAAATATGCACAAAAAAAACCAGCAGAGCATAAAAAAATCAGCTGCTCCGAAACAGAAACGATGGCTGACGACAAAAGAGAAAACAGAACAAAATGGTGCAAGACTTTTCATTTATTTCAAGGTGATAATGAAGCTGGTGTGATCAGGTTTTTTTGTATCTTCAAACGAGATTTTTTTTCTTCAAACAAAAAAACTCAAATCTGTTAAAAGAGAAAATATGACGACTTTTATTTTCCTCATTTGAGAAACAAGCAGTCAGACACAGAAAATCACTGATATGTTTGTTTCATGTGACTTTAATGTTTCCACTCAAATACACTTTACACAGCTGGACTACTGTGTTACTACTAACACACACACACACACACACACACACACACAGACACAGACAAACACACTTACCTAAATCATTGTTTCATTCGTTCCTTTGGGACTTTCCCAACCAAAACCACTTCAAACCGTAACGGAGCTAAACTTTAACCACCGACCCAAAAAAATCAGCTGTTTTTCGTCTGGAGACGCGACTGTTTGTGTGGTCTCGAGTCTGAGAGGAGATGAGATAAGATAACTTCATTAATCTCTAGGAGGGAAAGTCATTTCATACAGAATCAGTTCATGCAGTCGACAAATAAAACAGACGTCACGTTCACAAACACAGCAGATAAATTTAAAAAAACAGTCAGACTGAAACCAGCAGCAGAGAACAAATCCAGTTTGTGACTTTTGGGTGAAAAAAAGCTCATCAGCAGTGTGATTTCTTTTATCAATATTAAATATTACACAGATTTCAGTCAGAACCTTGAGGAGATTAAGACTTCTTCTATTATTTTGATCAAAAAGTTAATTTAACACCTTTTTTCCCCCCATGAGTCTGTGGGGTAACATCAGCGTCTCCTGGTTGGTCCTTGGTGTTGAACCGTCGTTTCAGCCACAACAAAAGAGACGTTTTGGCGAAACGTCCCGACCAGCAGCACACGAAGAGGACGCCATATCAGAGAACTGCTCCGTGAAAAACAGTGATTTTATTTACAAATGATGTCAAAACTGAGCTGAAACTCTGGGAGTCTGGAGGTCTGGCCAAGAAGAACAAAAGGGAACCGAGGAAGTCTGAGGCGGCCGCACGATGAGGCCCCCCCCCAGCCGCCGTCAACACACACTAACAAACAAAGCCACAGAAACTAAGAGCAGCAGATCTCTGTCCTCGAACAACACAAAGTAAGGAGCATGAAAACCCAAACAAAACTTAGTTACTGTGAGAAATCTGCTTCAAAGCATCGCTGAGAGACGGAGCAGGACCACCCGGCGAACGCCGCCGTCCAGGTGCAGAGCCAACCTTCATCTGTTTGATTATCTCTGTAAAATGTGGTTTTAACTGTTTGACTTGGTTGATTTAATAAATTGGAAAAGCCTGTTTTGGGTTAATGATTTAAAAAATTGCAAGATCTTGCAGAATAGTTGCATTTCTATGAGTGAAAAGCTGTTAGGATTCATTCACTGGAGTCATTTTAATAGCAGCCCCTCCCACGCAGGTGCGTTCAGTCAGTCTGAAGATCAGATCTCTGTTAGAGTTTGAGGAGCTCAGGTACAAAATCAAACATATGTACAGTTATCTTCTACACAGCAAACAATGTGACTTGTAATCAGAGCCGGCCCGACCCAAGGTGGCGTCCTAGGCGAGATTTTATTTGGCGCCCCGCTTCAGAGGCGTTCCGAGTGGCGCATGCACGTAGCGTGCGGCGGCTCAAAAATGTCCGTCATGTCTTCTTACTAATGTAGGAGTTTTAAGTTCTTTGTTCAGACATAAGGTTTTCACCAAAGAATCAATGTGA
>JAQMCX010000015.1:1638243-1688105 GCA_029814765.1 Acanthurus leucopareius
CACCAAAGAATCAATGTGAGCTTTTCCATTTTAACTTAAGAGTTAATAGTAATAACTAGTTTTAATTTCATTTTTCCCGATTTTTTGGCGCCCGCTAGAAGCCGCGGCGCCCTTAGCATTTGCCCGTACTGCCTATTGGAAGGGCCGGCCCTGCTTGTAATATTAAGAAAAGCTGGAAAAAACGTGAATTTAGCTGAAATTGTAGCATTCAGGGTCGTAAAGGTGCAGCTCGTTTCTCTCTGAGCTCACAGCTCTCTGTCTGCACAGGTGAGGAGGTCAGAACTGAAAGTCAGCGTAAACACCTGAGCACAGTCACCGCGGGCGTGTTTGAGCTTAAGAGAAATTATTTCTAATTTCATGACTCAGGAAAACAAACCTGATCAGAATGTTCTGACATTCTTGTTCTCGTTCTCTTACGTGAAAAGAAAATGGGTTTTAAATGGATTTTGGTGTGAAATCATCAGCTGACGAGTCCGAAGGTGTAAATGTCGTCCTCGGTGATTCATGGACAAACTTTTTAACTCTTTAACTCTCACAAGATGAACATTAGACCCAATTTTCTTATAAAATCACATCAGTCCGGCCACTTTTTCTCCACAATCGCAGTAATTTCATTCACCGGATTCTTTCTGTTTGTTAAAATTGTGCTAATCAACACAAACAAGCTGCTGTAGCTTTTAAAGTTTGAATGAAACATTTACTCTGATTTTGTTTTTTTTTAAATTCCACTTTGCTTTGCTTCGCAGGTATCACTGTCCCTCCCCAGCAGCGACTAATTTCAAGGCAGGTTTTTCAAAACAAAGCGCTTCCTGCGGGCCACCGCTCGCCGCCGCTCGCCCTGCTTTCAGAGACACTGTGGCGTGCAGATATTCCTGCCGGCCTCCGAATGGTGAGCACAAACAGAAGGCCGCGCACAATGGGCAGCATGCAGTGAAGTGCTGGCTATAATGAGGCAGATGTCTGGCTATTTGGAGCCCACAACAGGCTGGGGGGGGACGAGGGGGGGACGAGGGGCGAGGGAGGGGGGCACACATCCCTGCTTTTGTTGGTGGGGTTCACCCCTCTCTCTCTCTCTCACTCTCTCTCTCTCTCTCTCTCATGGCCTCTCGCTCTTTCTTCCTCTCTTGCAAACATGTGAACATGCACATGTGAAAACACACCACACACACACACACACACACACACACTCCCTTCACCCCCCCCTCCACACACACACACACACCTCCATTGGTTTTAATTATCCCACTCCAAATCCGCCGCTCCATTAGTAGCTGTATAATAGTGTGTCCCCCCCCCACTTCTTCCTTCTACCTCCCCAACTCCTCTTCATTCAACTCGGGGGGGGAGAGAAGCTGCCCTTTGAGCCCCTGTCAGCCTCGTTGGCCGGGGTCTCCAGGTTCTCACATTCCCTCTCGGCCAATCAGAGCCGGCCGTCGAGGCAGGGCCCAATTAGATGACAGCGTCGTGCCAGAGGAGACGAGGCGAGAAAAAAAAAAGCAAAAAAAAAAAAAAGCCAATCGCTGTGATTAATTTATTCAGATTCCCCTCCGGGGACCGACTCTCCTGGAACGCACCCCCCCCCCCATTTTTATGTACCCTCATACCCAGCACCTCCTCCTCCTCCTCCTCCTCCACCCTCTACACCCTCCTCTTCTTTCTTTTATTGCGTTTGTGAAGAGTGATAGAAGAATGCAGAGTATTTCTTTTTCAGGCACTTTTAATATGTGCCCCCCCCTCCTCCCCACACCCCCTTTTCTTCACTTCCCCATTTTATCCTCCTCCCCCTCCTCCTCCCCCCTCCTCCTCCTCCTCTCAAGGTAATTACAGAGAAGTCTCAATAGATGGGAAATTCATGTCTTTGAGCCTCGGCCATATGATGCATGAGAGGGAGGCTGGTGTGGAATTAAAGGAAGGAGACGGAGAAAAAGGGGGACGGCAGGAAACTTGAACCCGCAAGTGTTATTGTGCTCAAGCCGAAGGGGCCAAAACATAGTATCCATGGTAAATAAAACAGAGAGCTTCTTCAGGCTCCTCGACGACCCCTCCCCTCCTCCCTCCTCCTCCCTCCTCCTCCCACCGCCGCCCCTTGCGACCTGTTGCTTTCTTCCAGCCACCATTGTCCCCAAGTGTGAAGTGGGTGACATCACCGTTTCCTCTTGTAAACAGGTGTGATGGGACGCAAAAAAAAAAAAAAAAAGTGCACTGTGCGCCTCGGGGGCTCTTGTCTCTTTTGAGTGCGTGGGTTTCATTTCACCTCATGTCCCTCTGCGATGCTGAGGCCCCCCCTCTTACCCCTGACCCACCCACCCACCCACCCACCCAAATCCAGCACTGTGTCTCCTGAGAGGAAATGAAAAAAAAAAAAATCCAGGAGGTTCATTTAAAACGGGCAGATCCATCGTCTTCTCTGGTTTTAAAGGCTCACATTTAGAAATCCCTGCCACATTGTGATGCGTTCAGGTTCCAACCACCTGTGTCTTCAGTGTAAAAGCACTAAAACAGGTGACAACCTTTAAGCCAGATGGATGATGTTGAAGCGGAGCCTCAGAGAAAGTGCCAGCTGTCTGCGTTTTGCTCTTCAAGGCTGCAGAGTTCAGACTGAACCCTCCTGTCCGTAACGCCGCTGCAGTGTGTGTTGGACGCGAGCTGAGCTGCACACCTGCGAGGCGTTTAAGTCTTTTTTTCATCATCAGGTGTAAAGCCGGACGGCTCGGCCGTTAGTGCACAGGAAGGACGCCTCAGATCTCACCTCTGGTGCTGTTTTTACTCACATATGGGTCAAAGAGCTGAAGGTGCGATGCTCCCGTTCAACACCTTCTCACCTGCAGGAGCAGCTCTGAAGTGCAGAGGGATGAAGTGAGATCGCACCGAGAATTTACCGGTTTTTATCTTGAATCCGTCTTAAAACAAGTGTAATAAAAACACCTTAATGCACAAGTCTCTTTTTTTGGAAAGCAGCTTCAGATCACAAGTCAAGTGACTATAAAAATGTTTGAATTTCCAAAAACCTGCATTGAATTTTAGTGAAAAAAAGGTCAAACTCCTGTTTATTTTCCTGCATAAATCATATTTATTCACCTCAGTTTCACTCCTTATTTCTCCACAGTCTGAGAGCCACCGGCCTAAATGCAAAGAGTGAGTAGATGTTGGTGTTAAGATGCAATCAGACGGACCAAATCACTCCTGAAGGTGATCTGTTTTAAATTAGGATCAAACGTCAGCTGCGTGTGATTCACCCTGTGAAGTGTCACCACGAATTTATGGAGAAAAACATCTGAAACATCCTCTTTCTTCCAGCTTAAACTAGCAACATGAAAGCTTCGGGCAGAGCCGTAACTAACGAGTGTTTCCTGGCAAAAAGTGATATTTATGCGTCAGCAGGTCGGCCAATGCTGAACTAATTTGCATATTGAGATCAGATCACATGACCACCAATTTAAAAAAAACTGATAAACACTTTGGATCAGAGGCTCATAACTCACATAAAGTATCTGGATCCAGATCGCATGTTAACACCAGGTGTATTTGGACCAAAAGGGATCCCACCAGGCACCTGTCAGACAATCAACCAATCAGCTGCTGTGGTACAGTCAGGGATGAAAAAAAAAATACCCAGAATGCAGCGTTTTTTAACCTCGTTCATCGAGCCGCCAGGCAGATCAGCTGGGACGTCAATCTGCTGCTTTAATCCACAATTACTGCTGTTTGAGCTCACAGGGACGTGCATGAGTGCAGCTACATCACACACACACACACACACACACACACACACACACACACACACACACACAGGAGTGTCTCACGGGGGATAATAAGCTGCAATTTACATTTATTTACAATAAACACATGACAGGTGTCAGGTGTGATCGGTCATCACGCTGTTTTTCTTTCATCCCTTCTGGTCACGGATCATTTATTTTTAACGTCACCCCTCCGTGTTACCTGTCCGTCACCGCCAGACGTCCCATGATGCACCAGCAGCTCCATCCAGCTCTTTTTTTTCACACATTCAGTTGGCCTCATAACTCCATCAGGACACCACAGATACACAAAAAAAACAGTCTCCATCAGTTTTATTAATTCTTGTTTATTCTTTTAAAGAAAAAAATATGTATTCAGGATCTGACAGAATCTGCACGACGGCTTCGGCTGTAAAACTCGGTGTTGGGTTGGTTTGATGTTTGGCCCACAGCTCGCTCTCTCTCTCTCTCTCTCTCTCTCTTTCCTCTGTGATTCCCGTCACTCCGGACTCTGTTATCCAACCAAGCAGAAATACCATTAAAGGCTGAATTCTGGAAGCTTATGTCAAGTTTTCATTTTCTTCACATCACTCACACACACACACTCAGAGCTGCACTCAGCTCTCCATCCACCGTGTAAGATGCCGCCACCCATCTCCTGGAAGTCCCCCGCACCCACCCGCATTAACCTCTATTAATCAGAGTGCCTGTAACCGTGTCCTGATGATTTATGCATCCAGATGGGCGCCGCGCTCTCCAGGCAAACTCTGCACTGACAACAAGCCGCGAGGGACCATAATTAGCGAGGCACTTTCACAGTTAATGCAGCCGCCTCATTAGGCGTGTAAAATAACACTGCATGTGCTTTTATCTGCTCAGAGCGCTGACGCGGTGACGTAACTCCGGTTTGATCTCGGAGCAGCGCATCAGTAATGCTGCGGACGCTTTCCAGCCCTGATGACGAGGCTTGATGGATGATGATGGCTGCTTCTGATGTTGGTTGAGATTTTTTTTTTTTTTTTTTGGGGGGGGCAGTTGAACTCGCTGCAGCTAAAGCTAAAGCTAACTGTTTGAGATGCAGAGGAGGTTAAATCTTCAAGTTGAAGATGAACACTCCCATCTTGTTTGGTCAGCAGCTGCGGGCTGACGTGGTGTTCGTCGTGATGAAAGTGAGCTGAGTTCCCCTCGAACAGGAGCCTCTGCTGCAGCTGCAGAGATGCACCATCACGCTGTGGATCCACAGAAGCAGCTGGATTTTCAATCCCAGACTAAATTTAACAGAAACCCCCCCATCCCTCCGGCACTTAACCCCTCCACTCCTGTCTGCTCTCACCTGAAGACTTGACTAACAGGAAAAGTCCTCCTGCACTGCAAAGTGTGATGAATGCATCTTGTGAAGAAGACGTTGACTTTAAAAATCCATTTCAGGACATTTCTGAGACACTTTTATCAACAGCATCTTTTGTGTAACATGAAACTCGACTCATCCATGATAGTTTCACTGAAAGCGATGCGGTTTTTCTCTGTCAGGAACACACACACTCTGCTCTCACACTCACTCTGTGTATCTGACACCGGACGAAGACTTGGCCTTCAGGAGAAACAAGACTCAACACACTCGGTTGTGGCAGAAGCTCCGCAATCACCCGACCGACCGACCGCCGGCGATGGAAGACGAGTTCACATCCTCTAATCAGAGGAGCTCGACAGTTTCCCTCCAAACAAACAAAGTCTCCTTCATCCAAAAACATTTGCAAAGTCATTTTTTTTAGTTTAATCCCCCGTGTTTACATGCATGTTTACGTACACTCTTCTTCTTCTTCTTCACTGCTTCCACTGACTCATTACAAAGCTCTCAGTCACTGGAGTGATCTGAAACAACAGGCAGGGATGCAAATCTCATCACCAGCATGCTCATATGCAACACGTGGCATTGTTCTGTTGCGCTGCTGCTGTTTCTTTAAGTAAAACTAGTAAAATACGGTGTAAAAAAACAAAAAACCTGCAATTAAAATTATGTTTCTATGAATCATAGGATTTTGTTTGTCATCTGTTTGTTTTCTGTGTAAAATCTGCAAAGTAAGTGAAACAACCAAAGCTGTGAAATTAATTAAATGAAGTGAAAAGTACAATTTTTCCCTCTGAGGCAAAAGTCAGTGAAGCACACACGAGTATGAGCTGATAAAAGTGAAGCTGCACTTACTCGTCACTTTATGCCTTTAATTCAAACTCCCGCCTGCTGTGATCATCAGCGTGTTTACATGTGATCTCTTTAAAAAGGGCCTTCAGCTGAGAGTAATGGTGTGATGAAGTGGGAACGATCATAACGGAGGTGAAATATGTTTTTTTTTTTTCAGGAAAGACTAACAAACGTCAAATAACTCCAACTTGTGTTTCAGAGCCAATTACATCGAGCGAGTGACGGCTCAGTTTACACTGCAGCCTTAATGGATGTTCATACACATACAGTCACTCTCATGGGATACACAAACACACACACACAGATGTCGACAGATAACACAGACACGGACATAAACACACACACACACACTTGCTCATAAAGATCCCATTATGGGTTCTCTGTAAAGTGTGTATTTTCCCCCCTTTTGTACCCAGATTCCAATTTGCTCAAACCTATAATCAGAGTCGAGGGCTGCCTGTTTGTTTTCTGCACTCGGCCTCATCCTGTTTTAATGTTTCACTCGGACGGGGGGGGGGGGGGATTGGGGGAGGCGATGGGGGGGTGGGTTGTCACACATAAAAGAGAGCCTGAATGTCGTTCGCACCATCATACTTTCATTCTTCTCCCACGATGAGAGAGAAACCCCCGGGGTATTCATTAGTCAACCCACAAGCCCTCCCCAGCCCTCTCTCTGCCGCCGCCGCCCCCCCCCCTCCATCCCCCCTTGCTCGTCACATAATTGCAGGGCTCCACAAATGGCTCCACTTTGAGTCCATATTGAGAAATGTGTTTCACGAGCACCGTCAGTGTTATTGACTTGTGTTGAGACCCGGCGGACGGAGCAAATAACAGCCAATAAAACGGAAATTTTCAGGACGTCCAGAGGAGGCGTCGCACAGCGGGAAACACTTCCTGCTTCATGTTTATGGCTTCTTCTTTTTTCTCTTGCATGTGCCAGTGTGTGAAGTTCACAGTCAGATCTGCGAGCGATGCAATCATGTCATCATCAGACGGCGAGGTCAGATCACTCAGACGTAATCAGGAGACGATCACGTGTCATTAAACGCATCGTCGCTGTTCATTCAGACCTCAAAGCTGCTGGAGTCCAACCAGACAAGACACACGGAGCATCATCACATTATTATTGTATAACTTTGACATTTAGATTATTTACTGTAATAAACTCTGCTGGGTTTCTGCTTCACCTGCACACTTTCAGGTCGCCATGTTGTGATGAATCTCTAGTGTAACAAGCTTCAATTAAGTCTTAGAAGATCCAAATTAAAGCATGTCATTAAATGCATCTTGAGACTTGTTGCTTTTGCTGTTACATCATCCTAAAACTGAATATTATGTCATTTGTACTTTTGCATCTCTGGTTTTTGTGAACACGTATCACTCTCTTCAGCTATATTTGCTTATGTTGCCTTTTTCTTTTGGACGAGTTCTTCTGTCAGGACGTCGACCACCTCCAGAGCGAAACATCTGCACCAGAATTAATTCATTAAGGACTTTTTATCATTGACATTATCTCCGCTCTTGATGCGGGGTTGGACTCGGTGATTATGACTTGTGTTAGTTTATAAATGCAGACCAGATGGTTTTGTTATTGAAGGAGAAACTCGTTAGGCTTCATTAACGACCCGCTGACTCCTTTAAATCATCAGGTCTGCTTTAAGAGATGTGCATGAGTCTTCCATTAAAGCTCATGTTTCTCCTTTTTCCAATCAAATGCTGATTGATTAAATTGGTTTGGATGCTCCAAGTTTCATTTCTAAGATTGTTTGACTGTCAAAAACTGGAGGAAAATCACCTCAGTGTATTTATTAAGACTTTTATTGAATCAGTGTTCAGTGATTTTAAGTGGTGTATCTGGGATGTTCTGACTTTTAGTTCTCTAGTCCTCCAAAAACCACTGAATCCTACAATTCCCACAATGCAACTCAGGCATCTAGCAGTCAAGGAGAGTTTAAGGAACGTCTGGACTTGACTCCAGTTTGAAACTCAGGCTGTGTGTTGAGTTATAAATCCGGCAGAGCTGAGATCATCACGTTCAGGCTCCCAGACTTCAGAAACGTCTCTTCAGAGCCACAGAAAAAAAAAAAAGATTATTATTTATTATTTGTTATTATTCATGTCATGTAAGATTATCTTCCTGCGCAAAGACAGCGAGGTTTCCACTTAATTACTCATCAGTGATCTCTAAAGCTTTAATTAATGATTAATTAGTGACTAATTAAGCCTTCCTGGCATGTTGCATCCTTTGTGTTTGTGCATCTGTGTTGGTTTATTTCTTTTAACAGTGTAAGACTCTTAAAGCGACTGAAACCTCTCTGATGTCATGCAGGAGCATCAGTGTAAACAATGCAAACATATGCACAGTGATTTTCTTCTCTTTTCAGAGAGGATGAAGCTCCTCTGTTCCCTCCTGTTTTCATTTCGGTCTTCGCGTCGTGATGCATCGGCGTGTAAGACATCAAACGTGACGTATCGTTTTGCAGAACGTCGGCCAGGAGAACAGAAACGTCTACAGAACAGAACAGAACAGAGGAGAAGAGACGCCGACTCGGCCTGTTTGCCTTCCCAGTCTCCCCCTGGGCAAAGAAAGAAAAAATGGGAGCGTTTCCGTAGCGACGGTGGGGTGAAAATGATTGTTTTCTCAGATGTTCTGTGGCCCCGCCGTTCCCCACGGTGACGGTGACAGAGGCATTCTGGGATAGGCTGTGGCCACGCTTGGCAGGCCTCGGAGGCGTCAGTGCTGTTTCTCCCGGGACGTCCTGGCACAACGTCCCAACCCGCAATGCTGCAGCAGCCGGCTAATTAAAACCACACCGCTCCTCCTCTGCTGCTTCTCCTCTTCTTCTCACAGAGTCACATCCCCCCGACTCCCACACACACACACACACACACACACACACACACACACACACTCACAGAAACACACACACAGAAACACATGCTCGTTCTCACTACAATCATCTTAAAAAGCTCTCTGCAAATAATTCTGACTCAAAGTATTTGTTTTATTCCACTTGCAGCACCAGATGGGTGGAGTTTACGGCCTCGTGTTTTGTCAGATGAATTGTCAGTCACGACAAACGGCCCCGAAATTGAGTTTGAAACGCTCTTTTGTGGTTGTTAAATAACTCTCTGGCGCTCGCAGTGTTGTCATATGTGGTCAAATCCCACCCATCTGGCTTTTTAAAGTAGGTGAAATCAAACTTCTATAAAAGAAAGGCCCAGGTCTGACTCAATCCACACACACACACACACAGGCAGTGAACTTTTCACTCTGCCCAGACACACACACACACACACACACACACAACGCTACGTGCTACCAGCGAAATGTAAATGAAACATTTTACATCCAAATGTTGTTCTGCTCGGCTGCAGAAAGCTCCTTTTTAGCTCGTTTCTCTGCCGCCATTAGCAAAAATGTCATCAATCACTGGCTTGTTTGGGTAAAAAAAAGAAAAAAAAAGAGAAAGTGAGGTTGTCAGAGTCCACTGAACCTGGATCAAATACTGTTTGCAAGTCATGTCTGTGGTTTGTTTTAGCCTATGTCGGCGCCAGATGGGGGCGAGTCGGTTGCAAGCTGAAAGACGGTTCTGCAGCAAAGCGCCGACAGTCCTGACAATCTGAGACGGTTTCGGAGTCAGTGTCACCGTCTGAGCTCTGACTGACAGCTTACTTGACATTATTTAAACTGCTGTGACTCGCCACAAGAAACATATAAATAAAACGTGTA
The DNA here is from genome assembly GCA_029814765.1 of Acanthurus leucopareius. Taxonomy (NCBI): domain Eukaryota; kingdom Metazoa; phylum Chordata; class Actinopteri; order Acanthuriformes; family Acanthuridae; genus Acanthurus; species Acanthurus leucopareius. The sequence continues at coordinate 1,647,917 of JAQMCX010000015.1, forward strand.
TTTCAGATGCTTCTTTTTTGGGAAAAAAGCCGCTGATCGCAGGTTGGCTGAGGAAGGTTCAGTTCGCTGCTTTGCCGCCACGAGCTGAAGTCTCATCAATCACAGGCTTGTTAGGGCCAAGAAATCAGACACCCAGAATCCACCGGGCCCGGCTGCACGTATCACTCCAAGTTTAAACCTCACAAGATCTTCTTAAGCTCTAACAGAGTGTGTGAGGGAAAAAAAAAGAGAGAGAGAGGGAGGGAGAAGTAACTTTGTTCTTCTGAGGATGTTGTAAGTCTCCCCAAAGTTAACGTCATCAGCATTCCCACACACACACACACACACACAGACACAGAGGCACACACACTCCTCATGTTTAAATTCCCAAACTTTTCCAGAACTCTTCCCAAAAGTTCATGCCGGGTTTTCATTGCTTGTCATACTCCATAACTTTGGGGTTGTGGGAAAACTGTGTTATGGGACTTATTGAAGTTGTGGCTCGGCATCAGAAAGCTTCGGAGGACTCCACACGAACACACGCTGAGCAAACACAAGCTAGCAAAAGCTTTCAAAAAAAAAACATTTAACACTGGAACGTACGTTGGAATCACCCTCCGTTACTGATGAATCTGTTTGTGGCTGATTCGGGCTCCACAGCAGCATCCCTCCATGATCCCGTTCTACGAAAACTCCAGAATCCCGGCGGGGCGTCACGCGAGGCGCTCGCTAATTAGCTGCAACTTAATCAGCCTGATCTGCAGCGACTCTGGCAAATCAATTTCGTCCTGCAATAAATCTCCCTCTTTCCAGCAGAGAGTCACACGAGATTGATTGAATATGCATGAAAAACTAAACGTGTGACACACAAAAAAACCTGGAAAACTCAAAACTTTTTCATGCTAACGAGGAGCACGAGCTTCGCAGGATGCTGAGCGTCGGGCTGGTAGATGATGGAGTGTTTTCATACAAGTATGACAAACGATTCACCATGAATATTCATTGTTTCGTGCATCAATTGATAATCTCTTCGGAGATTTTATTTTATTACTTCCCGTCGGATATGTCGTTTTTTTTAAATTAAGTCCATTTACTTCTCTCTTTTCTGACCTTTTTTTACCACCTGATTGATGCCAGTTAAGTCAATTTAAAGCCATGTTTTCATTACAGTGTTTGCAGAACAAAATCAATAGTTCAGAGCTCAGTTTTGTTGTTTCGTCAATGCTCAAATTAAACACCGTCTCTATGATATGTGGGCAAGATTTCAGTGGGAGATAATGACTCTGATTTGCCGTTAAACCTCTGAGGAAAGCTTTATCTGCACTGTTCAAAAGAAACGGATCATTATCTCGTCTTCAAAAAGTTCTAACTGTGCACAGAACAGGCTGGAAATTCTTCATATTTTAATGATGTTGCACAATGAGGTTTTTTTTTCCATCGGGCAGAGTTTATTTTTTAAAATTCAGATTGATTAATGTTGCTTTTACATTAGCTTTTGTTTGTCTAACGTCTAATTATCTGTCTCACTTTCACATGTAAAGTGTGAATGGATCGTAATGGAGATGATTGGTGGCCTCTGTTTGGTGCCAGCGTCGTTAATGTGAGAGCTAATTAGCCTCATAATGAAAAGCACATTCACACTCTTTCCTGCTGACACTCTTTTTCAAAAGCTGCTCACGACGATACGTTCGTTTTTCTATTTTTTGGACGAGTGATTTCATTTGACCCATCACACCTTCGACAATACGCTTTTTTATTCTCATCTTAATTCATCTTAACAATGCACATGTGATAAAGACACAAGAGTCCAAACTGCTGTTTGTTTTTTTTAAGTGCACATTTTTATTTGGCAGCCGGAGGGAAATTAAAATCTGTGGACTTGTTTTTTAAAAAGTGGGCTGAGGCTCGTTTGTGCGGCTGCGAGCTGATTTTGTCGTGTTTACAGTGTGAAAGTATTTCTAACAGGATGATCACACTCGCCTCTCTGCCACTGTGCGATTCGAGCTCTCGTAGCTCTCATGGATTTCTTCTTGCCTCTTATTTTCTCATATCAGACTTGTGCAACACCACACACACATTCGCACGGGCGTTCGCACACTCTTTTATTGAGGGAGAATCTGTAATTTCATAGATTGGATTACGTCTGAATTATGGTTTCTGGGCTCTTTTCGACAGGGTTGTTCTCTTCTGCAAACTGGATTAGCTTTACTCCCTCCTTTGTCTTCAGTGTCATGCGTTCAAGATGTTATTGGCATGCCAGAAAGCAATTTCTAGTGTGTTCCTCTGTGTTTTTCTGCAGACAATATGGCCCATAGTCTTTATAACAGTTTAAAGTCTCAGCCCTGAATTCATTTGGCCACACAAATTAAAAGCAGGGAGGGGTCGATGCACATTGTTGACATGCACATGGAAAATAAGCCTTTTTTTTTTTTACAAGGCTCTAAAGTCAAAATAAAGATCTGCTAAACAGAGAAGTTACATCACAGCGACCACAGACCTTTGCAGCTTGAAAGAGAATCATGTTTTTCTGTCATCACTGTCACTGCGAGCACTTTACTGTTCTGTCTTTGTGTCACATGCAAGTTTAAATACATGTTTACATCCAATGAGGCAGAGATTTAAATTTTGACTGTACAAAATGAAACTTTATGTGTTTAACAGTCAGTTTTAAATGTTAAATAATAAGCCAAGTGAAAAAACAAAGTGATGTGGAGAAACGAATGTGCAAATATCAGTTTAGAGAGTTCATCTAGTGCTATTTTTAAGCTTTTTAAGCTAGTGCGCTAACTAGCTAGCTCGGTGAAAGTCACAACACAAGAGCCAACCAAAGGATGATGTTCAACTGATGGATTTAAACAGTTTTAATGATTATTACTGAAATGAAATCATGAATTTCTGACAGAAAAATGTTTGCTTACCGCTTTTCTTTCACGTCAAAAAGCTGCAGAAGTTTCCCTTTTCGTTTAAATCTGTTCCTCTTTCATTTACCCTCAAATTTCATCAAATTATGTCATCACAAGACGCAAAAGGATGTAATGTGGCGCAAATACAAATAAAAACCAGCTGTAAGAGTGAGATGAGAAAAATGAAACTGTGAGATTAATAAGGAATAATGTAACTGTAAGAATAATGTAGCTAACCAGCCAGATTACAGCATCTGGTTACCAAGGAGACGACTGAAATCTCTCACCGCGGCATTAACAAAAAAACTTTATTCATCTCTGTAACTTCTTTTGAGCGACACTAATCCAAAGTGTTCAGTGCCGGAGCACAAATTAGGATTGAGGAGTGGACGTGTTTCAAGCAGAGATTAACTGTTTAATCCTGGTCTCCTAGCAACACTGATAGCAACATTCTGTCGCTAGTAGCAACACCGCATCAGTTTCATCCGTCTCCAGTCTAATTAGTCTGGTTTTTAATCCTCCTCTGCAAACGATGCTCACAGTTTCCTTCTCGCACCTTTGCCACAACGATCCAGCAACATCTTTTTTTATTTATTCTCCATGAAGTTTGCATAAAGTGCATCCTACACACATTTAAACACACCTCACTGCAGCGAGGAAGCTAACTTCCAGACCTGTGAAGCCCCCCCAGCTTATGTAACAACCAGAGACACACAGGATGATGGTGGTGAGTCACAGTTTAAATACCTGTGTAGGTGCAGGAGCATCAGATCCCAGAAAGGATCAAAGAGAAAAGTTTTATGCTGCTTTATTGTTATTTTTTTCCCCCTTAAACTGCAGTTTTATTCCCAGTTTGAGAGAAAACATTTATTGAAACATGAAGGAGTCGCCGTCTCTTCACCACGGGGAGGTCGTGTTCAAACCTCTGCAGTGTTTCCTCAAAAGTTCAAATCATCTGGAAAAATGAGGAGATAAACACTTTACTGATTTAGCTCCTGAGGTAACACACACTCATCCGTGTAATGCTGTCAAGTGCTTTAACTCTGCCTCATAGAACAAGACAGCCGTGCCGCAAACCGTCACCACGCTGCTTTAAGGTTTCCAGGAAAATCACTCATGTTTAAATAAAGTTTTTTTGTCCTCATGTTGATTGTGAAGTTTCCTGAGATTTTCGACCCAATTTGGTGCAAAACAGCTGTGACGAATCACCACCGGGAAGCAATAAACTCTCCCTCTCTCCCGAAAATGTGTCAGGAATGTCTTTAATTTGATGCGTCTTCGTCTCGTTCGGCTCCATTCAAACCTCATTCGGCCTCATCGTGTCATGTTGTTTCGCCGAAATTACAAGACGGTCGAGCTCGTAATGCAGAACACACTCATCTGGGGACAAAAAAGGAAAAATTCAAGCGGGAAAAAAAATAAAAATGACATTTTCTCATGCAAGTTTAATTAAAATGTCAGTGAGACGTCTGCGATTATTTATTTTGCTTCATTCATGTGGTGAAAATCTCAACTTTGAGTGAAAATTTCATGCAAACTTCAGCAGATAAAAGACTTTAATTGTTGACAACTGAATAGAGGAAAAACCACTGATGACCTTTAAGAAGAAATTATTTCTTTTGGACTTTTCTACCATTATTAAACACTGAGGATTATTGTTCTTTGCCTTCTTTTTTGGTTAAATGACACAAATTTTCAACACAAATTCATTCAGAATAGTGATCAGTGAGGAAGTGAAGGTTCGGTGATGAATTCCTCCGTTGCTGTCGGGCTTCCCAGGATGTTTCCTCGGTCGTGTTTCTGGTTTGTTCGGAGTAAACGGAGGAGAGAAGTGGCTCATTAAGTCCAGCAGGAGTCTGTGGGCTGCCATGGGAGCCACACTGGTGACCAGCAGCAGCCTCATTATGCTTTTACAGGAAACACAATTTTACCAAACGCACTCATCTATAAACCAAATCCTGCAATGTGAACTCAAATTAAACACACACACACACACACTTAAAACACTGAGAACAACGAATGAATGAAAACATTTATGTTGAAATGTGAACAAGTGTGTCAAATCGTGTCTTTGCTTGTTTGTTATACGTTTAAAAAGCCTCTTTAAGTCTTTTTAAATGGTGTTTCATTAGCTGTCAGTGAAAAACAGACACGTTTTTCCTCATTTATAGGAAACATTTTGCAGAAAAGTGGTTTTGTATCTGTGATACCGAGAGAACAAAACACAGAAATGAAGCTCAAATTTTATGTCCTTCAAACAAAACAGACAGTTTATATAGAAAGCAGCGATCAGAGACTTTTCATGGCTCCTTAATTTAACTTTTGACAAACTTTTTTACATTTAAAATTGATGTTAATCAGTCATACGGTTGGTAACACCCCTCATTGTGGTGAAAACTGTCTGTCACGTCTCTGCACGTCTGACTGGATCTCCGTCTCCTCCGTCAGCTCCTCTGCAGCATCTGCCTCGCTGAACATCTCCGCTAATAAATTACCTGCAGGCAGTTTGATCCTGCAGACGATGCTCAGGGGTCAGAGAGCATGCGGGCACGCCGGTCTCGACATGGATCGTCCTAATCCCTCATATCCCCCCGTATGGAGAGCGAGCTCTCAGTGTGATAAGAGCACTTTAACGTCTCTCAAACTCCTGCGTAATCTTTTGATCTCTCCGTCTCTTGCTTGATCTCTGACTCCCTCTTATGCTGCGTTTAAGATTTAACACAAAGCACCTTCACCTCCATTTACTCCCCAAAAAATTTGTTCCTTCAAGAGGCCACGTTCGTTCACCGACAGCCGGCTGAGTGCAGGATTATAAGCCGGAGTTTGATTCATATTTCTGAGGTGAAAGTGAGGCAACAATGGGAGGATTTACACATAAAATGTATAATTTTGTTTAATTTATTATATTTTTTATTCATTCTAATCTCTTTAAGAGCATCAGAGGCTTTTATCAGGGAAAAAAAGTGATAAAAAAAATACTTAAGCATTCATTTTAACTTCTGTCTTCGAGTCTCACAGCTGATTCACCATTAAATCAGAAACTTAAGAGCTTTTTTTCACATTTCTCTTTAGTTTCTTTCCGTTTTTTCCCACTTTGCATATCTTCACCCTGACTTGCATCGCTCAGGGCAAACTCACATATTTGAGCGATGAACTTCGCCGCTCATGGAGCCCGAGCGCTCCTGCAGGGTGTTAATGCAGAGCTCCTCAGATTCTCCTGTTCAGTCTCCATCTTCTGACTCTCGTTTGATCTGCTGATCCTCCGAAATCTCGCACATAAACTCTCCAGCTTCTTCCGTCTGTTTCTCTCTTTAACAAACACGTTTTTCTTTTTTTTTAAACCTCATGTTTGTCTTGTCTCACATCCAACGAAGCGACCTGTGGAGGCGACTTTCAGTTTCTTCTGCATCGTTCTCCTTCGGTGGTTGATGTCTCTCATCTGGTCTCACTTTATCTCCCATCACACACACACACACACACACTCACACACACACACATTTATGGCTCTAATGTGTGTATTTTTCTTCTTTGAGTTTGTGAGGCTTCGACTTGTGAGGAGGGCCTGATGGTGGAAGAATGATGGGGCCTTTTTGAAGCATCACAGCGGAAATCCCGCGTCCTCGCTGGCTGTGTGAAGCATATGGAGAGCACATGGCTGGATAGTCTCTCTCTCTCTGAATCCCCCCCTCCTGCCTCTCTCTTTCTCTTTCTCCTGCTTGCAGAAGTTTGGGTTAGAAGGTTCTGCTTTGATGACGGTCCAAAACAATCTTCCTCTTCACTCTGGACATTAGTTACGAGGATTAGTTGTTTCCTTCTGCAGCGTTGGCCGCCGCCGCCGCCGCGTCGGCTCCATCAAAGACGTCCCAAAAATGGTCCTGTCTATTTTTAGACTGCGATTCCCCTTTTGTCTTCAGGCAGAGAGGATGTACGGTAGCAACCTGCTAGTCCAGAGGCCTCGCCGGTGGTTTCAGATGTGAAAGATTAGATGGTGAAACTGGAAGAAAAAAAGATCTGACAGAGGAGCTCGAGAACAGAGACTCAGAGGGGCTTCAATTACAAAATCTGTTGGGAAATTTAAACAGTAAGTGATTTCTTGTAAACACAACTTTCATTTTTTTGGCCGTGAGAATGGACATATGTTCATCTAACACCAGAGACAGTCCAATCTGGATTATAAGCCTAACTTCCTGTTAGATTTCCATGACTTTCCTTGTGGAGAGTCATGATCATCAGAGGAGGAACCTCAGAGCTTTCTAAGCCCTCGACCTCTGTTTTAGTGCAAACATCAGGACTTTTTTTTGTGTAATTACACACAAAAAGGTATCAAAAAGGAGTCAAAACTCTTTAACTTGTCAAATTTTAGCCACATTATAAGGTAAGTTTATTGGAATTTGTTTGGAATTACTGATATTTTAGGTTAATTTTTGTCCAGTGGGAGGAAGAGGAGAAGCATCTTCCATCTTTTTTACATTCTTGGAATTTTTACACAAAACAGTCAACATGTGATACAAAATGAGTCTATTTAATAACCAGGTTTCATGCTGTTTTTGTTATAAAAATACAGAGTTTTTCTTTTATCACAGACACATAAATTGGTTGATGATGTTTCTTTAACTTGGTTACCAGGTTTCATGATGTTGATGCAGCAATGACATTGATCATTGCTGCAACATTGACCTTTGACCTTTGAGGGAAAAAAAAGGAGAAGCAAAGGGAGACATTTATTTTGGCTGCAGAAGAAGAAAAGCCTCTGCAGCATCACCGTCAACTTTGGTCCATCGACAGAGAGAAGAATGTGAAGCAGGAGACAGGAAATACAGAGGAGCCTTCTGGTCAGATGGCTGATGGGAAAGCACTCGTTTTATTTCCTGTCCTTGAAAATGTATCGCTGGCGCAGATTACTGAGCTCTGATCGTGTGAGGAAACTCATCTGGGAATCGTGGCTCCGTTTCAATCTCTGACATTTAACAAGACGGGAGAGAAAAATCCATCTCAACGACATCTCCAGTCTCACCACCGAAATGTTTTCTCAAGTCACACAACCCGTCATTTATGCAAAAAATATCACATTTGGAAATAGTTTGAGTCACTGGGAGACAGTTACAGCCGTCTTGTTCATCTAAAAGTGGAGCTGAGCCTCTCACACACATCACTGCGTCGCTGCATGAACTCGCAACTGTAAACTACAATTACATCGCATTCCATGTCACTCTGTGGTCGTCCGACACATTTATATCGCCTCAATTAACTCGCCCAGGCTTCAGACCGGGGGGGTAACTTCGCCCAGACGGACCTCTGGGCTGCTCAGGGGTTTTTCAGAGCCGTGTTATTTCTTCATGGTCCCGGCGTTGTTTGTGGCTCTGCGGCTGCAGCGTTCCCAGAGTTTGTCACTCCAACGGCCGACGCGACATCCTGATGGAAAACACAGTGACTTTGTAACATCAAGGAATGTTTTAGTTCACTAACTTTGATTGGACGTCTCCGTTCTCATAGAATCATCATGTTTATGTGCAACTAATCTGCAACAAATGCATTTTTTGAGCCACTTTGCTGCACAAATTAAGTTTTCCATTAACATAATGAGAAATGCTGTTGAAAACACACCTGGAAAGTTGCATGAATGTTGATACTGAACATGTTCAAATGTTCCCTGACCGCTTGTTTCTCTGTGTTGCCCTAAATAGAAAATCTAGCAGTTCATTATCCTCACACAGTGACTTCAGCTTTATTTTTACTTGTTTTAATGGTTCTGTTTTGGAAAAATTATGGAAAGATTTCTGTTTTAATGCAGAAAAAGTCTACAGTGGGATTTTAATTGACCCGACCTGACCTGACCTGAACTTTTACTGCCTGAACTCGACCGCAGTGAGAGTCTGACTGGGTTTTGGTGTTACAGTCCTGCACTTTCTACACTTTGTTCCTCCCTGCTGCTCCTCCATTTGACTAAAGTTTGGTGTTTTATTCCTGCAGAAACATTATGTCTGTTCATAAACTGAGCAACAACCATGTTGTCACCACATAGTAACTATCAATGCAAATAAATGGGATTTCTCAAAGACAAGAGAAGTGTTTTTACTTTATTATCCACCTTCAAACATCTGTAACTTCATGTCTACCATTCCACCAAAATCAAGTCCTGTTCTACCTGAAGGTTTCAGACAAAGTTGCAGAGTTTTCTCGCAGCCATGAGATCAGATTCATTTGATTCTCTGCAGGATTGCAAGCTAGAAATAATCCCTTCCTGTCCTGTTTGTTTCTCTCTGTGTGTCACTTCTGCTGCAAGACGTTCACCTGCATCAGCTCATCCATCCTGCAGATCTTCAGCCCTGGTTCCTCAGCTGCTCGTTGCCACATCGTTCGCTTCCACAGACTCAAACTTAACATGTGATTTTAAGAAATCTAATTCCAGTGAATGTGCCACAGAAGCAGCCTCTGCTCCTCTGGTTTCAGACTTTCCACCAGATTTTGGACTCCGGCTGCAGGGATTCGCTCCCATTCAGCCACAGGAGCATCAGTGAGATGAAGCACTGATTTCGGATGATAAGGATTTAATCACAGTCGGCATTCCACCTCATTCCAAAGGTGTTTGGAGGTCGGGCTTGAGGTCGGAGCTCTGTTCTTCCACACCAAACAAGGAAAACCAGACCTTGATTTGGCTCTGAAAGCTGAGTTTTCCTGTAATTCAAACGAGGAGGCCTGACTTTGGCCATGAGAAGCAGCTCCACATGGCACTTTCTTTTTGCCACCGTGCCACTAATGTCCGGGTGCTCAGGAGACGGTCGAGTCTGTGCGGCAGCAGCTTAAAAAAATAAACCAAAAGAGGTTTTTTTTATCAATTTTGTGGAGAATTTGCTGATATGTGAGACACTGTTGGCTTCATAATGCTTGAATCAAACTGAAAAAACTTTTCCTACTTGTTTATTTTGTGCAACATTGAGACTATTTATTTCAGCACTTGTTAAGTTCATGCAATTAATCGCACACTGTTTATTTTGTCATTTCTGCCACTAGATGTCCCTCTATCAATCCCATCAAATCAAAAGCTGTGGTTTGATGACATCATGAAGAGGCGTACGATCATGTGATCATGTTCATTTCATTGCTGAACAGCCTCCACTGCAGATGTTTGTGTTGCATCCTGTAAATTCTTCTTCTTCTGTTTGGGTTTGAACGGTTTCTGCCGTGCAGCTCTCGGCCTCGTGGTTAAAATCATGTCACAGATGAAGCGGTGAAAGAAAAGAGTGATACTTTGTTAATACAAATCGTGTGCGTTTATGTGTAAACTGGCTGGAATGTACAATAATAATCAGACAGTTTGTGGATTTGCTGCCATAGTTACCGCTCGGGCAGACGCAGCTCCAGGATTCACGACGCCAATGTGGAAATATTTGAGCCTATAAAACAAAAAATTACTCAAAAAATTCTCACTCAGAGGCTGACGGGAGCTTTTTCAGCTCAGATGTTGTGTCAGATGACCAAAGGTTGAGCTGCTGGGACACTAAACATGTAAAAGCTATGTGATAAAAAAAAAAAAAAGCTTGCTCAGCATCTATTTTCCCTTATAAATAAAGGATAAGAAAAGATGCGATTAGTGCCGTATTTTAATTTCATGCGGATGAGATTGACAGTAAGCTGCTCTGACTCTTCCTCCAGCAGGTTATGAAAGAGTCTCACTCTCCGATGACCTGACCCACTTTACCGAACATGTCAGATGTTCCGTATTTATGCGGAGACGTCTCTTTTCATTCGGATCTCGAACACATCATGAACCTGTCTGAGGATGCTGAGATTTTTAACCACACTACAAATTTTAAATTGGAAAAAAAGCGTCAAAGTTGCAGTGATAGTCAGAAAATCTCAGACAGGAGAATTCATTCAAACCCTCGTGTGCAGGTATGTGAGTCCTCGGCTGCTGGTGAAATGTCTTGGTGCTAATGGGCCGGCCTGCTTCAGCCCGCTTCAGCCCGCTTCAGCCCACCTGACCGGCCTTAAAATGTGCTCTTTTATCCGCTTCTCCTGGAGACAGGTTTACCTCTAACACCAGGCTTTACTGGGCTCAGCTGCTCAGCCTGGATCCCTCTGACTGCAGCAGAGAGCATCAGGCTTCAGGAATGCCCAAAGACCCCAGAGGCGGCTGGGGGGGGGGCAGGGGATCACTGACCTTGCACCCCTCTATCTTTGGTCGCAGTCCTGATTTACTGAAGCAAACTAAACCCCCCTTTTACACCTTGGAGGCTTGAGAAAAGGTCTGGATGCAGTTTTGTGGAATGTCCTTTTAAAGACGCGACGCTGGACGATAAATCAAACGGAGAATCTGACGTTGGACCTTTCAGCTCGAATACGTCTTTAGTTTTGGTTCAAGTCGGTCAAAGTTTTTATTTCTGCAGTAAAATATCTTAATTAACAGCCTCAGTGATCCTCAGGCTTCTCCTCTCTCATGATCATCAGATTAAAGTTTCAGGTTTTGATTCAAAACTTTGCTTAATGACAAACTGTCCGTCATGATCAGATGATCAGAGTGCAACTGTGTGGTTTCTCTTTGTTTTCTGTGTTAATCTGCCCTCTTGTGTCGTGTTGATTCCCTGTGTGTGTGTGTGTGTGTGTGTGTGTGTGTGTGTGTGTGTGTGTGTGTGTGTGTGTGTGTGTGTGGGCGTGGCTCACCTTTCTGAGGCCAATCAACACACCTGAGGAGGATTTTCTCATCAGTCCTGCAGCACAACAACCCTTACTTATCTAACTAATCCTATATTATATATTTGGGGCACAAACATTTTAAAAACAGTCAAAAAAAACCTCAATATCTTCAATTTGTCTTTGCATTTATAAAAGTTGTGTTTGAGGATCTCAGGTTTCTTCACTGTCTGTAGAAAATGTGACTTTATCCTGTCTGTCCTATCAGGATGCCACTCTACGTGCCTTGCCTCACCCGCGGCGGCCTTCGCCACAGCTGACAGGCGCGGCGAGGAAACTTTCCTTAATTTCCTGATCCTCCTTTTCCCACGCTCACACGCAGCTCCTCGACGAGGCGTGTTAGCGGAGGGACAGGCACTGCCGCGCTGCCGCTCTCCATTTCCTCCCACAATCACTGACAATAGAACAATATCCAATTATGTGGAGAACAACAGCGCCTCGCCGCCAGCTGTACGTTCGGTCTCAGTTTCTGGGAATGAGTCCTGATATCTGGTTGGCACTGAAGGGCCTCCTCAACAGCTGCTGCGCTCAGCCTCCAACACATGAAAACAGGAAGAGCGAGAGATACAGTGACACACAGCAGTTACCTCTGGATTTATTTATCCATACTGCCATCTATCAGGGATGTTAATCAGAAAAACCTCTCTAGAGTTAAATGTGTTCTCACTGGTATCAGATTTTGCACTTTGAGCAGAGAGGCAGGTTCACTGAGCTCCACCACTGATTAAACAGCTGTAGCTGCAGGAAATCTGCACTTTTTGCATTGATGTGACTTGTGTCATTAATGCAAATCTTTAACTGGAACCCTGAATTTAAGCAAATAACCTCTGAACCTCTTTAGCAGGCACAGTGTTGTTCATAAATCCAATAACTTCCAAAAAAAGTCGTTTAAAAATGACATTTTGTGACAGAAAATCCCATGAAATCCCTCTGAGTTATGACTTGTATGTGTTATGTGTTGTGTGTGATGTACGTTTCCTTTTAAGAACAAAACATACATGTTTAAATAAACTAGACTCTCAAACTGTAAAACAGCTTTTGGATGAATCCAGAAGTGCCTTTTAATGATCCCGTATTCACCCTTTCAGGTTTGTGTTCACATCAGCTGTGACATAATGACGCTCTTATAGAAAAAGAGAGCAAACATTAAACATTTTAGTTCTTATCAGATAGACAAATTGAATAATGGTAAAATGCATCATTTACAGTGAAAACCCTCGAGAGTCTGAAGGCAGTTTAGGATGTAAATACACCGACTGGCTGACTGTGAAAAGATTTTAATTCCATATAAATCTTAAGGATAATTTTAGTTTTTAATGCTGCAGCTGCCTGTAATAACCGTTTGACCCACACACACACACACACAAACACACACAACAATGCAATAATTCATCTTGTAACACTTAATGCTAACCGTCACATCACAGTAAACAAGTTAAGTTGAGCTCCTTGTCTTTAAGTCTCAGGTTCGGTCTCGATAGTTTCCTGCATTAAACTGAGAACTTTAGTCGCTTTAGTGAGACGCAGCTTCCTCGTACTCGTGTAATCTCCTCGTCGAGGGCTCTCAGGTAACGCTGAAGCAGAGCAGCAGCAGGTTCCTCGATGAAACGCCTCACTCTGGCTGTGAAGAGGAGGGAGGGAGGAGGAGGATGGAGGATGGAGGAGAAGAGAGATGAGATGAGGTGAGAGGAGATGAGAGGAGGGATTGGAGTTTGGGGTTTCCTACTGTACATCACAGGGTCAGAGAAGATGGAGGAGGGGGGGCCTAAGAGGATGTTTCATCTCAGCGTAATGTTAGATGTCTATCTTCTCCTGCCATCATACATAATGTAACATGCTTTTTTCTCTTTTTTTTGCCTATTCTGCAGATACAGAATCATAAAAACACTGCGATGCTGCTGCTGTGATGCTGCTGCTGCGACGCGTCTGTAAGCAAACCTCATTCCAAGAAGTTCATCCCGGCTCGGGTGAGATGGATTCTCAAATGGCGTCTGGAGAACAGCAGCTCATCCCAACGAGTTAGACGGAAGGAAGACATATGCATTTTTAATGGAGACGCAATAAAGTGTGCCATGTTCACTCAGGAGAGCGTTCAGTTTGGATGAACTTGTTGCTGCGCGGCTACGCGTTTCTGCATGGGGAGATGTTTCATCATGCAGTTTTGTCGTCCAGGGTGCAGAGCACACGGAGCGAGGAAACAGAAGTGCACAGATTTTTATTCTTTTTTATTTTTTCTCTCCTCACTGGCATCTCAATATAAAGCGAAGTCCAAAAGGGATTGTCTTTGTGCTTTTTTTTTTCTTCGCCCACTTCGTCTGTCATCCTGTTTTTTTTTTCTATCTCCACCGCTCACAGTCTCTCTCCTGAAGTGGAAAATCTGAAGTAATTGGTTTCTGAATTAAAGAAAGCAAGCAGGGATGAAAAACAGGCTCTAATTCATTTTGCTCTCTCCGGGAGGACGAGGTGGCGGGACACTTCGGGGAATTCTGCCAAACGAGCATTCGCCGTCAATTTCCCCGCCAACAATCAGCGGCATCATTTAGGATCTAGGTGTTTCTATTAATAGAGCTCCGGGTCGGCGTTGGCGTGCGGAGGCTTATTTTGATTAACCTCACGCCTCCGCACGCCGCGACAAACCGTGTGGCTTAATGCACTTCAGAGGAGGAGAGTGTCAGTGGAAGCCAGAGATGGCTCTGCTGAAAGGCTTCAAAAAACACATAATTGGTCGGCTGCCAGGGGAAACGTAGTGGCAGAGAATTGTAATTGCAAGGAGAGAGAGAAGGAGGGAAGGAGGGAAGGAGGGAAGGAGCTTCCACTTTAAACTGCAAGGAATTAATGAGATTTCTAACTTGGTGTCAGAGTTTGACAGAAAGTATTAGCTGGGAATGAGGCCTCACATCCACGCAGCGTGATACGCCGGAGGGGTTCAGGTAGTAAAACACACCGAGGAGACACAACTTTAAAGTTACAGAGAGTGTGAAGAGTCTCCATCACAGCAGGTTTCTTCACTGTGGCATCAGAGGAGCAGAGGAGCAGGTTATGAGAGGAGCTGATGAGAAAATAATGAGTAAATATAACCACAGACTGCAGCACACGGCTGAACTGTTCACAGTCAGCGTGAGAGAATGTGTCCAGTTTGTTACAGGAGCTGTTAAATGTGTTTTAAAGTTAAATTCCTGTATGTTTAAAGCTCATGTGCAGTTTTCTGAAACGGCCTCAGTCATATCTGTTGTTGAAGTTCACTGAAACAGATCACAGGAGCTATTAAAGCATGTTTAAAGGAACATTAAGGTTGTCATTGATCAGTATTTTAAGTTTGAACTGAAAGGATGTAATTTCATTGGATGATCTGTTTGGCCTCTCTCTCTTTCTGCAGATGTCTCTCGTCTGTCCAAGAGTCGCTCTGCGTCGAGTGTTTCGTCAGAACGATCGTCATTCAGGTGCTTCGACTGTCTGTCTGCTTCTCGTTGACATTTTCTCTGCAACTCTGATGGACTTTTCACAGGGAGAAAACCAGACGTTTGATTTTAAATGACTTTTTAAAGCCTCTTCTGTTGCCACGAAAATCAACATCCAGATCGAGAAGAACTAAGATGTTGCGTTGGCTTCGCTTAAAAGCACTAAGAGACTGATGAAGGTCAAAAAATGAAGCATCTTTGTGGCGTTTGGCGTCTAAAAGCTGCTCATCTTGAGGAAACACAGCTGAGTGAACCTCCTTGGAAAGAGAGAGTGATGCTTCTTCTTTAATAATTTCTTGATTTTCAGCTCTGCAGTATTTCTGGAAGGGCAGTCCTCTGCTGCTTTGCTCATACAGACAAAGATCCAGTGTTCCTGTGCTATAAATAGATCGCATTGGTTTGGTTTCATATCAGGAAAGCAAACGTTGTGCATGCAGAAGCATCCGTCTCTCGCCCGTGGCCTGACTCCTTTGCTTAACCATTGCACGCTGCGTTACAGGGAAGTTTGCAGCCGGATCTCTTCCTGTTTGTTTCCTGGCTTTAACATCTCTATATGTGGGCTGGAATTATTCTCTTAGTTGGTTTATTTATGGCAGCAGAGGTGGTGACTCATGGAGCATCAAAGGTTTGAGCAAACTTCATGTTAATGGATGTTGATGCTGCAGCAAAAAGGAAAAGTGATGAAATCCAGAAGCGTCCATCGCTGCCACCTGATTTCTGTCACACACACACACACACACACACAGTCTGCTTGAACGTTGGACTAATGAGCAGAGTTGTTGCAAAATACTGAGAAAAGGAGCCAAACTCCACATTCTTTACTGTGTGTCAGAAGCTGAAACAGTAACTCATCAAACATGCACCGTGGCGATGACTGAAAAATATCGCTCCGGCTCATGAATACGAGTGTTTTGGACGCGTTCTGCTTGATTGACAGATTCCTGCGGTCCACTCGCCTCCTTTCGGTCCACTCAGGTTCCACTTCAGCACTTACATCTGAACTTTCCGTCTCCAAACCGCTGTCAGCAGCTCGGCGCGCTTAAACACTTCAGAAATGTGCATGATGTCATAACTGATAAATCCGATCTGTCATCGGTGAAACCGGTGTTGCACCGTTTTCATGCCCAGAGTCCTTTTAGGCAAATTTGTAAATTGTGATTTTTGGCTGGATAAAAATAATAGACTTTTGATTTTCCTTGAAACGAGATCATGAGGTTCTTGGTTCGATTCCCCGCCGAGGCAGAGCCTTCGTGTGGAGTTTTTGTTGTTTGCAGGGGTTTCATCCAGGTGCTCCAGTTTCCTTTTAACACCAAAAAAACACTGTACATAAAGGTAAATTCTCCTGTTTGTGCCCTAAACAACACTGTGTGGAGGCGGAGTTTGTCGCTGTATGGTGACTCCTCCTCCTTCTTCTTCTTCTTTTTCTTCTTCTTCTTCATCCAGATGTGTTCACATGGAGAAAATTAGCACAGGAAATGTGAAATTGAACTGATTAGCAATCAATCGCACAAACACATTCAGAAAGATGTCAGACTTTTACTGAGTCACTGCATTATTTACTGTAAATTCAATACATATGTAGAATTCTCAGTGACTCAGCTTTGATTGATTTGTCTCAGCAGTCTCACAGACTTTAAATTGATCGTTGCAGCGATGACCTTCGTCTCGTTTCCTCCCAGGTGTTCCAGATGTTTCACTGCCATGCACTGAGCTTTTGAGAGAATAAAAAAGTGAAAAAAAAGTTGCACTGCCTTAAAAAAAACAGCAGCATTGATAGTTTGTGTTTGTTTTTTTCCACAGTTTTTGTGTTTGATCCTCTGCAGGACTCCGATCAATCAGAGCTATCGGTGATGTCACAGAGCTGACGGATGCTGATGGATGTGGTGTGCAGAGCTCAACCACTCTGTGTGTGTGTGTGTCTGGTATCATCATCCCCGCTCTTTACTCTCAGCAGATAACCTTTTGATTTGCATGCGGGGGTGTTTGGGGGGGTTAATCCAGGAATGTTGGAGAGGACTTTCCTCATCGTGCTGCATCTGCAACCTCTCAGTGTTCAGGGTGGGGGGGTGGGGGGGGTTTGGCCGTCCAATGGCTACAAACACAATGAGACAACTGTCCCATTCACTCCTGACCCACAAAGCCTTGCTGAGCCCCCCCCCACCACCACCCTCACCCCCCAGGATCACAGCAGCACACTGATCAGCAAACCTCATTCACTCGACTGCAGGATCACAACATAAAGGGGATCAATGCTTTTCAATGGGCGAATCCCTTTCATGGGATCTGACGGAGATCTGCTGAAGAACTTTTGTTTTGCTCTCTTTAATTTAGTGTTTGTGTGTGTTTGTGTGTGTGTGTGTGTGTGTGTGTGTGTGTGTGTGTGTGTGTGTGTGTGTGTGCGCATGTGTGTCATCGCTGTAACAACATTTCATCCAAATGATCCAATTCTGTAGATGCTTGCTTACGTGATCTGCAATATTTCACTAATTACCCGAATGCTTTAAATTGAGTTTTCATGATAAAATGAAAATAAAACAGCAGGAAATCATACAATGCAGTCTCTCCACTGAAGGGCACTTCATCAGTCTGAAATGAATTCAACTTTTATTGAATGACACTTGGAACCATTTTATTTTCTTTTTTTCATATGAATCAATCTTTGCAACATGTGACTCTGCTCACATAGAAAGCTTTTAAAGAGCTTTCAAACAGCTGGAAGTGCTGCAGGTTTGCAGGATGTGGAGAAGAGAACAGCCTCAAGGTTAAAATGTAAACACACACCAGACATGCTTCTCTTTAAGTCTTATTTAACCTTGGTGGCGACATGACAAATAGACGACACTGAAAGCAGGAGGGGAAAAAAAACTCTGCTTCACAGCGTGTAAATAGAAAAATTACAAGTTTGCAGTTTTGTAAGAAACAGTGTAAACAGATTCTATTCTTTTAAAATAATACTGTGATGCTTTGTGTACAGCAGCAGCTTCTCTTTTATTAAACACCAGCTCAGAGAAATTTGTTTTTCCCGTATTAAGACGTGTTGTTGGGTTTCTGCTGTCGCCGCTGAGGTTCCACTTCAGGTGGCAGGAAACACACAGTTACAGAGATGCTGCAGCGAAGAGGGTTAGCGCTGCTCGAAAGTGTCCGATCGAATAAAAACAGATGTGCAGAGCATTGTGGGAACTTTTTTTCTGAGCTCACACTGTGTTGATCCAACCAGGTGTTGGATTGAAGCTGCTGCTCTCCTGTGATGTTTGTCTCATCTGACAGATAACAATGCTTTCGTTGCATCAGTAAAGAGTAAATACAATACTGCCACTGTAGTTAAATCTGTAGCTTTAAAGGTTCAACCATTAATGCAGAGGTTATCTGAGCTTTAACTTCCTCCACAGCTCGAACAAGGACAGCTGCAGGGGCTGAAGATCTGAAAGGAGTGATGAGCGATGAGCGTCTGATGTGACACATCAGGCATCACGAGTTTCCATAAAACTATCACTGCACCATCACTCTGGACTAACACACTCTCTGTTCCTGTAGATGAAGCAGGATGTGAGGGAAAAAACAAGAGCAGCTCAGGAAAATATTCCCATTTTAACCCCCTGGGGGCTTCGTAAAGATTATATATAGAAGATGTAACATGCAGGCTTCAATCTTTGTCAGCTTCTTTCACAATAAGGATAAAAGTGGTGTGAACAGATCCTGTCTTAAACTGGATTAATTAAACCTGATCAGTCGGCTCATTTTAAGCACATCACATGTTTCTGTGTTTGTTCAGACGCTGAAGCTCGCAGGCTGACTGGATTCTCCTGTGAAACCATAATTACTGTCTCCTAAACTTTCCCCTCGGATGATGGCGATGACGGATCGGAATAAATTCCCAGAAGTCTCTCTGTCTCTCTCTTAACATAACAGGTTGGACGCTATGATCTGACAGCCATTGTTCAGGAAGAAGCCATGTTTTATTCTCAGCAGCAGAAATGGCTCCTGGGTTACAAAGAAAAACACTTCTGGAGTTTGGAGGAGTTGGAAAGGAACCGACCTTGACGGCCCACACACACACACACACACACACACACAGACATTTACACAAAAAAATCACACACAATTAACATCACACGCGGACTCGCAGACAGTTCGGGCCTCATATCTTTTTACAACGTGTTTGTTTGAGTTTGTGTTCGTGTCTTTCATCGCCTGAGCCTGTTTGTTGACACCGTCAGTCAGTGAATGCGTCTGGAAGTGGGTCAGGAGCACTTTGTTCCTCCGCAGCCTCTCGCGCTGTCTGACGCTCTCTCTCCGCTCGCCATCGCCACATGACAGCCTGATTGATGGAACATGCTCCGCAGATTAGAGCTGAATCGCTTGGATACAGTCGGGCCCGATGGAGCACTTATGCGAGGCTCCACTCGTGTTTTCCTTTGTGTCTGCTGACAAGTCGGGGATTGCAGCGGAGCGGCGAGGGACGCCGTGTCGGGCAAGGCCGCCTGGTGCAACAACACGGCTGTGTTATCAGAGACAACAGTGTGAGGTTTAAAAAAAGCTTGTTGTTTTTTTTTTTTTTGCTTTTTCAGGCACTTGGGTTTATTTCACTGTGTAATGAAGACAGACAGGAAGGTTGAGTGTCTCCACTTGTGTGCTCGTACATTTTGTATGTTCCAGTTTGTTTGCACGTGAAACCGTCCGTGACTTTATGCGTGAAGTCGCTGAGCCACCAGCCGACTCTGTAGCTCTTGTTTGTTCAGTGGAAACCAGATCACTTCTGTAACAAACGTTTTCAGCTCAAGACTCCAAAAAGAAATTTATTGTCTCCTCAGGACTCAAAGTCAGAAAAATAAGTCATGAATTGCCATGAAATTACACTAATAAACTGCTGATAAAGAACTTGACAAACCATGAATTAAACATATATGAAACAGATTCATTTAATTACAAAACACAACATCTGTAATCAGATTTTCTGGATGTAATGTTGTGTTTTTTAACCACCTCATATAACATGCGCTCTTCTTTCTGATGCATCTTTTTCTACTTTCACATGGAAAATGAATTTATATACAATAGCATTTAAGATCGGGAAATGCTGCAATAAGTGAATCATTATTATTATTTTTTTAATTATTGTGGGACCTTGTACATTTGTATGTTTTCTCGAATTAACATAAATTGGTAAAACAGTTTCACTATTCACCGAATTCAATTGACTGTGTGGCTGTTTCCTCACTAAGAGCCTCTCAAGGCTGCGTGATGTGACCAGTCATCATCAATGCAGTTAATGAGGGCAGCTTCCAGCACAGGTGCTTTACCTGTGTGTGTTTGTTTTCTCTGTTAGATGAGTCTCAGTGCAGCAACACCGAGTCTCACCGCTGCTTCTCATTGGCTCGTTAATGACAGTTTGTCATTAATGAGTTTCAAGGATGCTGCGTTTGTCACTGAGAGAAAATGACTTTCTGTTTCCCATCATGGCGTCTGTGTGCATGCAGCAGCAACAGCAGCCAAAAACACAAGTAAAACAAATGCAAACAGCTTAAAATATTTGTTTTCTATATGCTGTCATAAAGGAAAATGCAAATGAATGCTGCAGTGTAGGAGATATAAGTATATAAAATGTTAGAATTGTTAGTTCTCTGGTTTCTGGCTTTGGGAATAACTCACAGCTTCCACATACAGACAACATACAGAGCTTGTCACATTGAGAGATGAGGTACTGAATAAGATATCACTGCGTCTGAGGCGCATAAGAGCTCCATGTGACGCCCCCCAGGCCTTGTGTCTGCCGGTTCCCACACAGAGCAGGAGATCGCCGAGAGCGAGGCCCCGAAGCCCTTAAATTCCCCGCCGTATTCGGGAGTGAAGATGTTAAGATCTGAGACCAACTTGAGCAGAAAAGTTTCCTTAAGTAGATCTGGGTCAAACAGCACCGAGAGCACAGACTGGATGAGTAACAGTGGACAGAGAGAGACACTGGTTTGTGAGTAATGTTTTGAATCCTGGACTTCGTCATCAACATCTTCGGGGATTTTTGGGAGCAAAAAGTGATCACTTTAAGGCAGCAGGTTGGAGGTTTTCATTCTGACTTTGAGCCAAAATATAACTTAAATGAGTGAGTTATATTAAAATTCTTCTCCTGTAAAGTCTCCATAAAAGGAAAGATTTTTAAAGAGACCAAAATCAGTTATCGTACTGAATTGAAAACCTATTTATTTTATTATTATGCTGTAAAGTTGGAGTTCTATTATGATTTACTCGTTTTTCAGAGTAAGCCTCAAGTGGCCATTGAAGGAACTGCAGTTTTGAACACCTCTGTCTGCCCTGGAGGCTGCTGCTGGATTTCAGTGTGATTCTTATAATTCTTTTAAAGCAGCAATATCCCAAAAATTTCAGCATAAAAAGAGGGATTTTTATCATTTAAACTATTAGGTGATTAATTCAGTATGAAGCAAGTAATTAGTCAGCAACTTACTAATAAATTATTTATGTAATTTAGCTTCTCATCTGCCATCGCTCATAGTTTTGACCTGAAAGTGTATTAGCATGCAAACAAGCTAACGCACAACACACTGCTTATGATAAATGCTGGTTTTGTTGGGTAAACGTGTTATATGTTCA
Organism: Acanthurus leucopareius; assembly: GCA_029814765.1. Classification (NCBI taxonomy): domain Eukaryota; kingdom Metazoa; phylum Chordata; class Actinopteri; order Acanthuriformes; family Acanthuridae; genus Acanthurus; species Acanthurus leucopareius. Next base: position 1,669,551 of record JAQMCX010000015.1, read on the forward strand.
ACATCAGCATGTTACAGATGTGGTCAGGTTATATTTCAACACCATGCTCACATGCACGCTAAAATTAGCATTCAGCTTACAGCACGGCAAATAATTCTGCTATAAAGCTAAAACCTTATAGCTTAGGCTAATTAAAGTCTAATGAGCTCTTGCTGATGAGCTATAAAAGGGCGAGCCCTTTTAATTTAGCTAATATTAAGGTTTTTTCTGTCTTTAACCTCAGGGCAAACTTTATGTTTCACACTGAGACATCCAAGATTGGGAAAAGTTCTTTTTCTGTTTTTTGATGTACAACAATAAGCATTTTTGTTAGTTTGCAGGAGCGTCACTGTCCACAGAGGCTTCACTCCACTTTCAATGAAAGTTTTGCTGTAAACATGTTGAAATACACAAAATAGACCTGAAACTGAGGACAGAATAGACAGAGGAGGCAGCAGAAAAAGAGTGCAGAGGCTCAGAATGAGCTCAGCTGAACTGTGATGGAGCCCTGCAGTGTGATAGCACAGCAAAGGGCTCATCAAAGCTTCCTGGGTGGAAAAGTGGCCAACACCTTTTTAGCTGGGACTGATTCACAGGATCCTGCAGAGACAGAGTGCCAGTGTGTTGGACTAGATTTTATTCTGTTGGCATGAATCAGTGTGTAAGTAAGTGTGCACAGTCACAAATTCCTGAGCTTTTTTAGTGTTTTTTGAGACTAAATTTGAACTGTTTTAAGTGTTTTTAAGCTGTGAAAGTGTTAAAAAGCGACAATAACATCAAGCTTTAACGTCTTTTCCTTGCATGTGTCTCCTGCGAACATGTTTTGATTAAGATGAGTTTTGACTTAATTGAGGCATCTCCCCAAACAGCAGTTAAGACAGTTATTTGGCCGTCTTTCCTGCGTTGTGCCTCGTTTGCCTTCGTGCAGCCGCTCGCTCTGCCAAGCTGACGTTCTGCCAGAATTGCTACTTATTGTCATAGCGGTGATTATATTTAAATGCAAAAAATGCATGCAATTTTTCCAGGCCATGATAACTGGATTTGTCCCACATTTCTGTTTGTTTCCAGATTGGAGTTTTTAATGAAATGTGGTTCATTAGTTCACACCGATGATGAGAAAACATCAGGACCGATCCAGCAGACAGCAGGATCGGCTGTGCTCTTCAGGCTGCTTCTGATTGACCGAAAGCAGATTTAACAGCCACAATCTGACAACCACTGAAAGTGAACACCGGCAGAAAAGGTTAGTAGAACGCTGATCTGATCTCCAAGTCTATCAGCTTATTCAGGCCAGTGTTTTTTCAAAGGGGGGGGGGGTTCCTCAGGGCAACATAGTTGGTGGAGCCGGCTTGTTGATCCTTGAGAGACTCCTTATCTGTCCTTTGTTGGCCCCTGCGTACATTGATCACGCCCATTGTTGCGCTCACTCCATTGAGGCCAGAGTGAATGAGCCTGCTGTGTAACAGCTTTCTGCCCCCCCCCTCGTAATGAAGACGTCCAGGAAAGAGACCCGACACAGAGAGCGAGAGAGACGTCAGCATGCCAGTGAAACTTCACAGCTTTACAGTCGTTCACTGCAAGACTCACGTTTAATGACTGGTTTGTTTTTCTGTTTCTGTGCTGTTAAACGTGGAGGTGCATCAATGAAAAAAACTAAGTCAACACATGAGATCCAGACTTCCTCTTTTAGAGATATTTCATGCCATTATTCTCTAAAAACTCTTAAAGCTGTTAAAACTAAATTTTTTTAAAAAATGTGAGGCTGCCCTGCTTCAGTTTCTGCCACCAACTTTTATAAACTAGCATTTACTCACAATATTATAAACTAAAAATGGCGTCTTTACCAGTTTGGCTGTCCAACTGCGTGAGGCGGGTTTTCTAAATTAAGTTACCCCCCCCCTCCAAAAATAACCCTTCATGGTAACTCAAACATAATATTTACTTTACTCCCATTCACATTTAATGACACTTTTTTCCAACCTTTTCATGTCCTGCTTTATAATTATTGTCTTTTCATATAAACTTGTTTTTTTTCTCTGAGGGACGAGACAAGCTGTAGGCAGAGTTTTATTAATGGAGCCAATGAGACATATGTGTGGAATATTTATAGAGGAGGATAAATTCTACTTCCATTTAAATGATTAATTAGTATTTAATTTTAATGTTGCATGTACAGCGCAGAGTTTGGAGCCGTGACACAGAAACAGAGCTGGAGGTCGCACAGCTGGCTCGTTATAGATAAATTATGAATTTTTAATTGAGCAAAAAAAATTATTTTTTTTGTGTCTGTACATCCCTAAAAAGAAAACCCATGTTCTTCACAGACACACGGTTTCATTGTTCCAGCCTGAAAATGCAGCCTTGTAACAGTCAGCCTTCTTGCAGCCTGCCTGCCTGCCTGCTTCATGTGCCTGTGGTTTGGGTGTGGTGGTCTGAAGTGTTTGCAGCTCCTCACATACGCTGGCACATGGAAACCAGAGCAGGTGTGACTTCACTGCCCTCTACTGGTGGAGGTGGGCTCCCCGTGTTACATCTGTGCCCTGAGGTGTCTGAAGAGTGATGACTTTTTGAGCTTTGATGCAGAGGAACAAAGCAAACATCTGAGAAAGTGAGAAAATTTATGTTTTTTGCAGTAAAATGAAGCAACAGAGTTTAGAAATTAGAGAGAAGAAGAGACGATAAATGTACATTTTTGTAGGTTTCACATCACAACATTAAGGTAAATGAGTCTCTCCTTCTGTTATTCTGATCTGCTGGATGCTGTGAGCTTAAATAAGTGACCTGTTTGATCTAAATCTGTGTTTTAGTCCTGAGTCTCTGCGTTTAAACAGACTGCAGTCGGTGGCTTGGAAATGCTGAGGTCATAAGTCTCACGTCCCGGCTCGGTTTTCATGTTTAATTCAGTAATTTTAACTGTAATATCATTTTTGTTCACCAGTTGTTTATTTAAAAGCAGTTTGTCTCAGAGTGTCTGCTTCTTCCCACAAGCTTTTTTCCAGTTTGCCAGCAGCCTGATTCAGGCAAGATAATCACTTAAACACACAGTTTATCTTCATTATCTTGTGTTTTTATATTCTCTGCGTCTGCACTGATGTTTTTTTTAGGTCATTTAAATTCCCAAATTCTTGGTATAGAAGATTAATAATGACAATAATAGATGGGGAGAACAGATTTTAAGGTGCTGTGGCTCACAGGTCACTCACACACACCTGCGGATGAGAACAAAGACAGAAACATCCACGATGGCGAATCAAACCGATGATGAATGTGAACATCAGATCTGTCTGTTTGCATCGCTGCGAAATGTTTGCAGGAGACGTAAAGATTTAAGGAGGAAACCGTTTTGTCTTGGAGGCTGCAGCGAGTGCGAGGGAGGCGGATCAGCTCACGGCTCCCCTCTGCTTATCTTTCCCATGATGCCGCGTCTCACGCTGCGTGGGCTGGACTCGGCCCTCCTCCTGGCCCGGCCTGGCTATTCTCCTGCCTCAATAGCTCTGTTTGACTCCCCCCCACCCCCCCAGCAGAGCCTGAGGGCCCTCGGCAGAGTCCCTCCTCTCTCTCTCTCTCTCTCTGGGACCCTGCATCCCGGCCTCCCTGCTCCCCCCTCCACCCCCCGCCATCAGGCCCAGCACAAACCCAGCGGCTGCGGCGAGGACTGGTTGGTCCACGGTTCTCACTAAAGAGCTCCAAGACAAAGAAAAATCCAAAAAAAAGGAGTGAAGAAAGAAAAGAAAACTACGCCACCAGGACGACCCAACGCTAGTCTGTGTGTCTGACAGCACGATTTACGGCCGAGCTTAAAACACACACACACACACACTAACACACACACACACCACTGTTCTCAAGGACGGACAGGGAGGCCGAGGGTGATGTAGAAAAAGAAGGGAGGTGGAAAAAGAGAGGGAGACAGAAGAGGACAAGAGAAAAGGGAAGAAAGAGGACAGGAAGCACAAGGAAGATGATGGAAAGTGACAGTGCAGAAAATACAGATGGAAGGAAAACTGGGAATATGGACGGGATAAGAGACACGGAGACAGAAAACAAAAGAGTTAGTGAGATACTGCTTTTACAGGGAAAGAGAGAAGTAAACAGAGTCCGAAAAAACATGGTGCTGTTCCCTTTTAACTACATAAAAACATCTCTTTTAGTACATTTTATCTTATTTTGTATTTTATGGAAACATCTATAAGTGTTCACAAAAAGGAAGGAATTTGTCACACTCCTGCACTAGAGGAGTTGAGAGTTGATTCTGCATGATTCTCCCTTTTAGTTAGTACATAACAACAAAAATTGCAAACAAGAAATTTGTCAAAAGGAGAAAAATCTGCATATTTAAAAGAAGGAAAAGGCATTGAAAGGCAGGCAGACATTGTTCCACCTCCACCGGCTTCTCACGCTGCACACAAAGTATTCATGTCATGCAGCCACTCATCGTCTCCACTCAAGACCGTGTTGTTATTGGTGTACCTGGTTTGAATCCAGATGGGGGATCTTATTGCTCGTCTCTCTCTCTCTGCCTCCAGATTACATTTTAAGTTGAGAGGCAGCGATGAAATGTCTTCTTTACTTCGCATCAGAGTCACTGCTGCTCCCTTGAATGTACATCTGCATGAAGGCAGTTGATGAAAACATCAGTAATTCTTTCCTTTTTTGGCTTAAAATCATGAAAATCTGCCTTGAGCATAAAGTTAATACTGTTTTTTTACCATGAAAGGATCATAAGCAACACAACACCAGCCATGTTTCTATCATGTACTAGAAGTGTCCTGTTAAGAAAGGTTGTTATTTGCTCCAAAACAGTTGATAGAGATGCATCTAGTTGGCTTTTTCCTCTATTTTGCAAGAAATATGAGACATGTGAGAAGTTCGCTCCAGGTTCTTATGATGATCAGATGGAAACACGACTAATGTGTTTCAGTTTGTTTCACTTCTCGAATTTCCTGTCCTGTCGGTTACTACAAATGCTGAGAGCGGCCATGGTTGCCACTATTCTCTTTCACTCTGTTATTTTATGATAACTGGATAGATTAATGCCTTATAACAGGATAACAGCTCAATATCTTGAGATAATGCATTAATTTGTCCCATTACAACAGGATAAAAGGCCATTATTCTTTGATAGCCCACTGATTTATCTAGGTATTTGATTTATCTAGTTATCACAGGATAACATGCTTTTATCCTGTGATAACGCACTGATTTATCTTGTTATCACGGTATAACAGAATGAAGGAAATAGTAGCAACCATGGACGCTCTTGGCTTCGGTTTGTCATGTTGGCAAACAAGCTCATTCATTGCAACTGGTCCAAATTTTTCATTCTGTGTCACATGTATAATTTTATCTCTTTTTTAAAGGTTTGTTTGTTCTTAAAAAGCTGGGCGCTGCAGTTTCTGATTAACTTTTACAGCCTAAAACAAAACAAAACAAAACCTTGGCTTGTAGCTTAAGAAAAAAGGTTTGTGAGTTTCTGGTTTGTATCAAATGCATCTTGGTCTCTTCAGTTAAAAAGAAGCAGCGTTTTAATGGAAAGATGTCAAATATTCCACACAAAGTACTTAATGAGATGTATTTTTTGCAGTGTGGGACACTAACACAGATATAATGACGGAGTGATTGAGAGTGGCAGGCTGGGAGAGAGGGGACGGCAGATGGAAACACAGAGAGGGAGATGAGTCGCGTTGAATGGGGAGGTCGGATCCACGCAGGGCGCGAGGTATCAATTGAATTACTGTACGCTCCGCTTGCTTGCTGTTGCCATGGACACCTCCCAGCGGAGAGACGAGTGTCCCAGGGAGGTTTCTTCATGCCTTCTGAGAGAATTGTCAAATGACGTCGTCGCTAGCTGTAACCGTGGTGACAGCTCTGACATCAGACACGTCTCACAAGCAGAGCTGTTGTTGTCTGCAGGTAAACTGGCAGCCGACTGCGGCGCACATGCACACACACACACACACACACACACATACACACACATCCACACACACACTCCCTCAGTGACGCCTCTGTGAAACATTTTCACTTTCCATTCAGCCTCCGTGCTGCCAGGAGCCGCTTCCAGGATGGATTTTCCCCTGTGTGAAATATTTATGCCATGCTTTTGGTAATTTTCAATTCACCCCAATGCATAGGATTTCCTATATTCAGCTCAGGCTACAATGCAAACGAGACGTCAGGGAGGACAGAATGTATTAATCTGTTTCAAAGGTAAAAAAAAAATGTGCAGAATTCTTTGGGGGATGTAAAGACTGGGAAAACATCTCTCTCAGCACGGATAAATATTTGGATTAATCCTGGTTTTCTCATGCAAAGTGGGGGCCTTAGCAATACCTTCAGCTCCTGGATGAGTTAAGTAAGCCCCGGCAGCTTAAAGAGATCAATTGGAGTCCTCGCCCCCTCCTCCATTTTCTCCTCCTGCCCATTCAAAGAGCAGCCAACAGCATGAGATGGAGGCACACTCATGTGTGAAATAGACTCTTCATGAGGATGCTGGTCCTTTTTTTTTTTTTTAGGACCTCCGTCTTAATCCCCCCTCCGGATTTCTCGGAGGAGGGAGGGCGAGGAGGACAAGGCCTTTTCTTTAGGAACAGAGGGCGAGGGGGGCGGGGCAGGCGGAGAGGCTGACGAGTCCATTGACAACAGTTGCGTATCTGTGCAGATTTAGGTGATGATTTCATAAGTGATGGTCGACTGAGCAGCAATGCCCCCCCCATTCATTCTTCAAAAAAAAAAACACAGCCTCAGTTTGTGAAACTAACTGGTGAAGTTTTTCTTTAATGCAAACAAAGAGCTCGACTCCAGCTGAGGTATGAATATATATGTATGAACACATGAACACACACGTGGTAAATTTTATACACACAGTCATAAACTCTCCAAAAACTAAACTATAAACTCTCATACAAATACACACAGTCATATTTTCTGAATGTATATAAGTTACAGATTCACACACAGCAGCTGCAGATGGAAACGATGGTTTGTAAAGTCGATCTGTTCATTTCAGGAGAAAGCAGTAAACTCAATAAGCCTGATCGTCAGAGTTTATGTGGATGTTCGTGATCCCTGTTCATTTGTGACCACTTTGATTCAAGAAAAACATCAGGTCACAATTTCTGCCTGACAAACTCTGGTGTCATCGGATCTGCAAACAAAATCACCGGTTCATTCTTTGTCTCTGCAAACGATGCACACAGAATAAATGCAAACATGCCGTTGTTACGCTGCACCGTCTTGTGGTTTGCTTTGTTTTATCCGAATGGATTTAAAAGTCCTGAAGAAGGAACATTATCCAGAAGTAAAAAACAAAGATTACAGAAAAATCTGGAAAATGGTCGTGCCTTTGTGCCTTTGCCTTTGTAACACACACAAACTTTTCCTGGCTTCTGCACTTTTTAGTCCAGTCAAATCAAACCTGTTCATTTTCCCCCTTTGGTGCGAGTCTTTTTGTCCAGGTGTGAACACACTCATCGCACTCAGGTGCAGACGACAACAACCTTACAGAGAACTTCCAGAGGAGATGATCTAAGTCCAGACAGACTCTGAGTGTTAAGTCTGAGATGAGAACCTGATGACTTCAGACTACCAGACAAACACTGCGAGTTTGAGCAAAACAGCTCCTGCAGCCAGATGTGCTTTGCATTAAAGAATGCAACAAATCCTGGTTTGACCAGAACTGGTGCAACATAGAATATAGTAGAAGGACAGTGGACCTTCTTAAAGGCCTTACTTCTTGTCTTTATCATCTTGCTCAGGCCCTCAAAGTATCTGACCATTTAGCAAAGTGTTCATGTAGCTTTTTTATCTGCATCTTGGTTCACTTTAGTTGTTTTTCTGTGGGAAAGAAAAAACACACTAAACACACCAAATTCACCAAATCAACAGCTGATTTGCACCAAAGCAAATGAACTGCAGGTCCTTAACGTCCTCTTGACCACTTTTATATTTGCTCACAAAACAGAGAAGATCCTCGGCTCTTCTCTGATCCACCAGGAGCCACTTTGACAAAGGAGATCTGCGAACACTTTAAGCATATTTAACATAAATATATGTGTCCATATGGGTCTAGTTGGGCTAGTTTTAGTGGAGGAATTGTCAACATGTCAGAAAACGCAAGAGGAATGATGTGATCTCATCTTGTAAAGCAGCGTAACTGTGATCCCTCTCTGACTTCCTGCTGCGTTCACTGAATAAACACGATGTTTCGAACGACGCGGCTTCTCGAGGGCAACTGGTGAGAGTTTGCACTTTTTATTCAAACTCACACCGAAACACATGGGAGCATGTTACCCCCCTCTCTGCCTGAGACATAAATAATCCCACAAACATACACGCAGACTGATTGCAGTTTGCATTAATTCTTTTATCTGATAATGACCAGTTTCTTGGGGTTTTTTTCGAGCTCCACAAATGAAACAAGCCGACAGATAAATGTGTGTGTGGTTTGTGGTAACAGATGCCTCCACCGCCGCCGCCGCCGCCGTGTCCTCCTCAGCCTCCAGCATAATGAAGCTCTCTCCCTCTCTGACTTGCCCATAGATTTCAGCCCCCACTAAGTAATTATCCATGCTCTGCAGAGTCCTCAGAGCTCGGTCCGTGCTAATGTCTAAGGATTCATTATAGTGTAAAATAGATAAAAATTCAATTATTTCCTCCGGGGTACATGCATTAGTCCTGATTGTCCTTCTTCTGTCGAGACTCTTCTCCTTGGCTCTGCAGTATCAACACCACATCACAACCTGATGGCCAATGCAGCTTCTCTGGTTAAACAGATAGAAATTAATTGGAAAAAAAAAATCACACTGCAAGTTTTATTTCTTTTGCTAGGATGGAAAAGTTCAGCTGATCGCCGTGAAACGTCTTTTTTACAGCCGCTCCTCTGTTTGCAGAGACTTCCTGTCATAAAAAAATGCTCTTTGTCTGGTTAAGGAGATAAAATTATAAAAGAAAAAACTACATTTACAGCGACGTTCACGCCTGTTTCTCCTCCATCACAATGTGCAGCAGATATACATTTACAGTGAGAATATGAATCTGCTCTGTTTCATTTGAGATTATGCTCACACTGTTGCATCCTCTCATGTTTATAAAAGTAAATATTAAAGCAATTCCTGATATTTTTTTATAAATTTCTCTTCTAAGTCCTGAACTGGAAATGTTTGGGAACCTGTAGTCCACCGTCAGAGTCTAGAAAGTCAAACACAACATTAAATCCAAAAGGATGTTTTGTTTGTTTAGCAGGAGACGAACATGTCGATCCGAAGCTCCGCAACATTAATTCTTAAAACAGGTTCAAAATTCAGACATCCAGCCTTCACACGACGGGTTCGGGTGTCGGTATGAGCGGCAGCACAAACATCCAGTTTCACACGCTTGTCTTCTTTTTCCTCTAGCTTTCCCCCTTCACGCCATCCATCATCCTAATATCCGTTTCTCGCTAATGACGCCATCGCTTTCCCATTTTCTCCCTTTCATGCCATTTTCTCGTGTCACCAAATGTCAGATCCTACAAGGCGGATCTCATCCCACATCTGCAGTGCATTAATATTATATGTTCCGCTGAATATTGTATCCTCTTGGTCCTCCTTGAACTTTAAGTATAAGGTACAAGGCATCAATTTTGGGTAAAAATTGAATTTCCTGGGTTGAAAATCAGAATTTTTTCTAAATTGCTCAGCTATTTACGCAGAAACCATCCACTCTCACAGTCCAAAATCTGTTTTAGATGTAAAAAAAAACAGGTTTTGGTGATATTTTATCTCAGTTCTTCTCACAGTGAAAAGAATAAATATCTATTGTTGTGTTTTTGTAAATTAAACCAACAAAAATGTGACGAGCCCAACCATTTTTTTTTTTAATAATCTTCTTTGTAATCCTGTTTAGAGTTTCTTGGTAAATACAAATATATCAAATACAAATCAAATAATTATCAAAAGTCTAATTTATTGATGTCAGCCTTTAATTGCAGTGTCATTAATATTCAAATATCTGCAAACATACAAAGATACGAGGCAGTTAGTGATGACATACACAAGGAAACACACTTAAGGATGCATGTGTGTGTTTTGGTGAGTAATCTGACTTCGTGTCCTCACACCCTTGGCAGAAGCTTTCTGTGCAACAGCAGCAACATTTAGAAACTCGCTAATTTGTTTCCCGGTTTATCGCTTAATTAACTTTCAGCATTTCAGCCGCGAGGCCTTGACGATCAATATAATTCACGGCTACAGACGGGGGACCTGCTAATGAGATCAGATTAAGGAGCGGAATTACACCCGCTGCCGCCACAAATGATTAGAAATCACTAAGTAGCCCTCCGTGCTATTAAAAGGCCATTTAAACAGCGTCCATATTCCCCATTTCTGTCTGCGACAGTGAAGTAATTACAGTGTGCTGGACAGAGATGAGTCACCGCCGTCCTCCTCGCGGCCTCCTGCTCTCTGCTCCTCTGGTTCATTAACGCTCACAGTAAACTTCAGCGGTTCATGCAAACACAGTGTGTGAAGATGCTCCGACTTGTTTTCACGAGTGTTGCATTTACAGAAGGTGTGTTAACGCTGTGTGTTTCTAATGAGCCTCTGAAGCCTGTGAGGTGTCACAGCCCAATTTCACCTCCGGGTTTTAAAGAAATCACAAATATGCAATAAATAGCCTGATAAAGGTAACAGATTTTCAGTGTGAAATACATTTTTCATACTGAATCTTCCCTGTTTTCCCCTTTATGACATTAAGTGACAAACTGTTCCATTATTTAATTATGTTATCAATCCAACAAATCCTTCTAATCATCTGTTCCTACTCTTTTTCTTTGCAAAACCCCTTTTTGTCATTGCATAAAGTGAAGAACTCTAATTAAGTGACCTTTTTTTTACAGGAAATTTCAAATAAAGTTCAATATGAAACAATAACAGCACAGAAAAGCTGATAAACTGAGCAACTGTGGAAATAATGAACACAACACCTGCAGAAAGTTTGTGTGAGACGAGCAATTTGTATGAATTTGAAGCCCATTATTTCCTGAAAATATTAATTTTCTTGATGTTTTTAGGAATTTTGTACTTATGTTCTACTTTTTGTTTTGTTTTTTAAGCCATTATATGTTATTTACATGTCTTTTTGTAACAGAATCATTGCTCTTCTTCATGACACTTGACTCTCTTTGCTTTCAGCTCTTTCGTTATGAAAAACTCAGGCGTCACTACGTTTGTATCCTGTGGTGAACTCAGTTACCTCACAGAGAAAAACATGATCAGCTTTTAGATTTTTGTGTGATTGCATTTATAACAAGACCTCTGTCGGACCAGTGGAAAGAAAATGTCAAAATATGCATTTTGCCGTTCAGTTTGATTCACAGTTTTGCTCTGGAATTGTCTGCAAAAGGTCAAATATTAAATAAATCAACTTGTAATACAAAAAAACTAAGCCACTGACAATGAATTGCTGAAGGGATGGACAGAAAATAAAGGTATTAATTTAAAATAATCAGCATGGTTTGTTTCATGGTGATGTCTGTCACATTTAGTCTAAAAATGTAGAATTTTATGATAAAAATCTTTTCTCAAACTCAGTTTTTCTCTCAAACTTCAGCTGCATTTAAATGCACCAAACTTTATAGTTTTTATTCCCGTCTTTATATTTATAGTCTGATTAACGCAACATCTCATATGTGAGACATATGTCATATGACAGATGTGTCCTGTTGTTATTTCCTGACTTTATCGAGGTCTGAGAGCTTCTTCAGACCTTCAGAAGGTGATTTACTCTCAGCGGGCGAGTGGGAGAGATGGAGATACGGAATCTGTTGAGCAGGAAACGAGTGTGTGTCCTAAACATCCTGCTCCCACATTATCAGAGATCACCTCACACACACACACACACACACACACTTGTCTGTGTTTTTTTCTCACCATCACACACACACACACTCACACACACACACACGCCGCCCGGGTCTCTCTGACCTTGCGTCTCAGTCGGCCTCCTGTTCCTGTGCAGGTAAGAAGAGCCGCCGTCGGTCAGGAAATGAGAAAGTTCTCACAGAGATAACAAAGTTTACTCTGAGAGGAAATGTTTCTATTGGCTCTGATTAAAAAAAGATGTTTTGTTAAAGTCTGCAGGAAACACACACACACACACACACACACACACACACACTCAGACACAATGTGTGTGCTGAGACACTAAACACACACATTTAGTACAAACTCACTGTGATCAGTTCTCACCATCTTTAATCCAATTCAAACTTGAGAAAGTCAGGGGATTGTATTGATTATGACTTTAATCATCAGTGTATTGATGAGGATGAATGTGTTCAGATGACAAAAATGTGGATCATGTAATCGTGTCTGATCTCAGAGCATTTTACTTTATTTTCACTCTGTGTTTGTGTCCTACTGCTGCCTATTTAATGAATTTGCTCTGTAACTTTTAGACGCCATCACTGCTGCGATTTTATGCTGCTGTTGCTGTTGTTTGACCTCTGACCTTCAGTCAACCCTCACTGTGATGTAAGTTGAATGTATGTTCCTGTATGTTTTATAGTTTGCCTTCCTGTGTAAACAATCTGACATCTATGCTTATGTTTTTTTTACTTAAAAACACGTTTGCATGTTGTTAAAGGTCTTATAAGGAGACCAGTGGACAAATAACGATCGCACGTTGAACGCAGGTGAATCTTTTACCTGGAAAGTCTTCAAACATACAGCTGTCTTTGATTGTAAAATGTCTACGATCAGTTCAAAAATTCTTTAAATTAAGTGTGTTTGAACTGGTTCGTGTGCTGTGGATTAATACTGAACATTGTGCAACTTACCGTACTTTTCGGACTATAAGCCGCACCCACTGAATTTAACCACTAAAACCACTTCAGTGTCTGAATTTAACAGCCTCAGATAGTTAGTTACTCAGTTACTTTGTCACACATTTTCTCATTTATATTCGTCCATAAATTAGCCGCATCATAGTTTAAGCCGCAGGGTTCAAAGCGTCGGAAAAAAGTGGCGGCTTATAGTCCGAAAATTACGGTAAACATTTAACTATTTGACAACATAATCTATTTAGTTCAGATCTGATATCAAGATGGCCTCCATTTCAACACCGTGTCGTCTCAGGTTTCATACATTCTGACCTTTGCCTGCATGGTGCGGCTCGGCTCAGCTCGGCTCGGCTCGGCTCTTTTTTAGTGTATCATTGTGAAAAGTTGTTGGTACCTGGTGCTTCTAATGGGATGATCTCAGTCAAGGTTGCAGGTGAGCAAAGTCGACTCTAAAGAACCCTGCAGACCACCGACTGGTCAGAGAATCATCACCAGAAGCATCATGGAGGCACCAGACTCCTCCTGTTTGTGCTCTGCTGGATTTCCACACTGGAGTCTGATCACATGGTGCTTTAATGGACGGAAATGTTTGTTTTTTGTCTTTTTTTTTTAATTCTAACACTTCATGCTCTCTGTCTTCCTTGTGTAAATCTGTGCTTCTTGTTCTGACCTCATGGATGTTCATCTTCTCTCTCTTCTTCACTCTACGTGTTTGTGCATCTGTGCCATCGATGCAGCTGCAGCTGCAATCGAATGAAACTCGTCTGAAGTGTTTTCATTAGTTTGGATTCATCTTGGCGAGTTCAGTCAGAGACAAAAAGGGTGATTAAAACTCTCAGATCAAATCCAAACTTTCAGGGTTCGTCTGCCGATGAACATGAAGCCGCTGTGTCGTCCACATTCAGGTCAGAAGAGTTCAGTTAGATTTATTTTTAACTTTTCTCTACATCAAAAAGGTTCCTCTCTCAAAAAGTCCTACGGTGCAACAGAAGCGGCCCGGCTCGCTGCCTTTGTGTGAAAACCCACAGATGATCCATCACAGAGCTTCCTGTCAGAGTGTCAGTGTGTGAGAGGGCAGAGGCAGAGAAACACGTCTTGGCTGCGGAGACTAAAGAAACCCTGCAGTATCTCAGCACCTCTTTGGCGTCCTGAAAACCCAGAGACAGCTCCGTCCCCTGGCATCCGGACGGACTCCGTACCTGGCTTTATAAGGCTGTGAGCGATGCCAGAGTCGGGGGGCTATTCCTGGAGACGCTGCTCGGCACTCTGTACCCGGAGAGCTTTGTTTGGACTGAGGCGGAGGAGGAGGAGGAGGAGATGTATGGCCACCACTGCCACACAGAGCCCCCCCCGACCCACTTCACCTATTAAATCTTTATTAGCTACACAGTCCAGTGCAGGGGGGTGGGAAGAGGACATGCTTTTAATTTTTATGTCTTTTCCTGTGCGATGGGGACAAAGCTCGCGGCGCGGTGAGTTCTCAGGCTCTCTGCGTCGGACAGAAGCCGTAAATAATGTGGATGGTTTGTTTAAAATCTGCATGCAGCTCCACACGGGTACAGTTCACTAAATCTGTCACCGCATACAGTCGCCACAGACGGGTCCTCTGCCGCAGGAGGAAGCCGGGCTCTCTGCGGTTTACTGTACGAATGATAACTGGGACAAACAAAAAGTCTCTCAGCGATGTGAAATTCATAATCGGTTAAATCAAATATATCAGGTTTAGTTTGATAAGCAAACTATTTTCAATAAGATTACAAGAAATATATGGAAGTTTTACATTAATTCATAGTCAACCCAGGTTTGTTATTATGCCAAGGAGTTTAAAACTATATTTGAATATTAATAACAAAGAAAAGTCAAAGAAACCCTCCAAGAATTTTGAAATCTTAAAAAATAGAACAAATCTGTGGAAATTTGATCTAATTTTTCTTATCTAATGAATAGATTTTTCTGGAAAAAGTTTGATTAAAAGGGTTTAGCTGATGAGAAACTCTCCATCATTAATGTTCTGACGCTGCGAAACAAATTCATCTTTCTGCAATTAAACCTTAATTTGAATCATGATCAGATTTCAAATTAAAATTTGGAGCTCATTACTTCAGACTGTCGCACAATTTTAATTAAAATGTTTGTGTTGCCGTTAAACGGAGACTCCGGTGATTTATCGCCGCACTTTTATTGAATTGAAGAGCAGGAAAGATTTTTTTCTTGTAAAAATTGAAGTTGCAGAAACAGAAAGATCCAGATGTTGTGTCTCTGGAGCAGGTCAAGCTCCAGCAACACTGGATCCTACATTTCCCATCATGCAACTGAACATTTAAACCCTACAGCCTTGCTTATCTGGCTTTCAGTTAAAACACTGAAGTTTCAGGCTAAACTTAAATAACTGAGGAAATTTTTTTTGCTTTTGAAGCTTAAAGAAAAACTTTTTCTCACAGCTGCTGTCGACTTTTATCAAACTTTATGAGAAACTTTACTCATTTTAAAGTTTTGAGTTCATGTTTTTGATATCTGAGAGAAATTGATCCTGACACAAAAACACGACTTTTAAAAAGTTCAACAGTTCATTCTTACTTTTATCTCTAAAGTTAACATCCAGTTCAACACACATTTTTAAGTATTTGCTCTGTTTCATTCAGGAGTATTGATCTTATTAAGCTTGATAACTTTACATATATTTCAGCTTTGCAGCTCTTCCAGCTCCACCTAGAGTCGGAGTTTAAAGAGTAAGCGAGTGATTTCCTCATGCATGAGAAACAGTTTCGCAAACACAAGCCGGTGTGATTGATTCTCCATCGGGCTCAGATAGCAGCCTCGTTCTGAGCAGATCTCCCCTGTGGGCTCGGCTCGGCTCGGCCTCTGTTCAGCCTCAGCTGTTGGATGGCAGGACAGCATGGCTGCCGGCCAAACGTAATGTTTACACTGACGCGCACAACTGTTCTGTACGTGGTCACGGAGAATTAACGAGCCCGGGACGACCGGCTCTTGTGCACTGTTGTGATTTCAGTGAGACAGGTGCTCAGTGCAGCAGGAGGAGGAGGAGGAAGAGAGAGGGAGGTGGAGGAGCTGCAGGATGGGCCCTGAACCAGCCCTGAACCAGCCCTGAACCAGCCCTGAACCGGCCTTGAACCGGTACCTAAACCAGCCCTGAACCGGCCCTGAACTGGCCCTGAACCGGCGCTGAACCAGCCTTGAACCGGTGCCTGAACCAGCCCTGAACCAGCCCTGAACCAGCCCTGAACCAGCCCTGAACCAGCCCTGAACTGGTGCCTGAACCAGCCCTGAACTGGCCCTGAACTGGCCCTGAACTGGCCCTGAACCGGCGCTGAACCAGCCTTGAACCGGTGCCTGAACCAGTGCCTGAACCAGCCCTGAACCGGCCCTGAACCAACCCTGAACCGGCCCTGAACCAGGCACTGAACCGGGTCCTGAACCAGCCCTGAACCGGCCCCCGAGGGTCTACATTCAGGTTCCATGTCTGAAACTAAACCAAACAGGCACCTATCGTGGTTTTTGTCTTTAATAAGCTCTTGATCTTAACTTTTCAAATCAAGTGAAAAGAAGACACAGATCAAACTCTCAGTGTCATCGCTGGTTTCTGACCAACACAGTTTTCATTTTAGCATCAAGCGCTCATATTGTGTGAGAGGCAAATGTACCTGCATCCACTGGTGTGCAAATAGCACCAATGAGCAGCTTTGAGTCACTGCCACAGTATTTTCCTGCCATTTTCAACAGTTTTTAAATAAAATTTAGGCAGATTAAAATAGAGCGGATTGTGATGATATAGTCTTATTACAGAGGCAGATTGCTTTTACACTTTTAAAGCAGCTGTGGCTGATAAAATATATATCAAATGACAAGTGGGACAGTAAGGAAGTGGTCATTCATGGAGAATTACAGCAGGCAGCTGGGTTTTTTTTTTGTGAAAAAGGACAAAGCAACAGAATTACAGTGATGAACAAACTCGAGCATCTAAAGAGTCAAACTTCCCTCAATGAAAAACCAAAAAAAAAAAGCTTTAAGAGTGATTATTGGACCTGCTTTCATTAAAAAAAACAAAAACACAACTTCAAACAATGAGAATGAAATAATGATGAAGAATGTGTCAACATTTCAGCTGAAAAGGTCAAGAGTGTAAATGTTATGTTTACAACTTGTTTCTGCTGCCCCCAACTGGCCAGAATGAAAAAAATCATAATAAGTTATTGATGGTTTAATAATTAAGACTCCACACAGAAACATGATGAGTTTTTAATGATGTTTCCAGATTGTTTGCTTTGAAAAGTGACTGAATCTGTGAGTGTGAGTGTGTGCATGTAAACGGTGAGACAGACGTCATGTTTCAGTATCAAAGGGTTTTGTTTTTTCCCATGATGCCACAGCTGGATGCCGGCTCTCTGTGACGTGTGTCTGCTTAATGTCACAACCACCTGAAAGCTTATGAAGGAGAAAACTGCAGCAGGACCTCAGAGCTCTGCCACTCTGTGATTTCCTCTCTCAGTTCCACTTCTCCTGGATTTTCTTCTCATTACAGCTGCGACAGGTGTTCCATTAAAAGTCAAATCAGATTTAACTCTTCCTGCAGGTTCGTCTCGGAGCCGCACAGACAGCAAAAAACATTCAAATCCTCTGATAAAAACAAGACAGATGCATCTCTGAGGTGTGAGGCTGCAGGAGCATCTCTAACCCGTCTGCTGTTTACATCAGCAGGAGGACAAAGCAGCTAATGAACAAGAGGTCATCAGTTCACATCTCCAGAGAGCCTCCGCTGCTGTAATACATTCGCCACTTAACCTGAATCTTAACCCGAACCGCCTCGTTAAACTTCCAGCTGTACAAATGGAAAAAAAACGTGTCGAGAATGTTTGCTGTTCGAGGGTTTTCTTTCAGGAAAGCGCCAGCTACGCTAAGAGGCATCAAGAAGGGGAACGGGTTCCTGTGATGTGAGGAGTTCAGCTGAGGTCAGATCTGCAGCACAGATCTGCCTTTTGTTGCTCATAAAGTCCAGAAAAGCAAGTGCATGGAGGAGGTTTCTTGCACAGATGCTCGTCTTTTCTTCTGCATCCAAGAGCAACTCTGAACTCATCTAAACTTGGATGATTTCTTTCAGCGTTTAAAGGCAACGTTGATCCTCATAACGTCTGACAAAACACACAAAAAACAGCAAAGAAACTACCTGTTAACGGCTCATTTAGCATCATGTTTCACTTAAAGTTTAGAGTTTACATATTTTAGATTTGCCTCCAAACTAAAAACAAGAGGATCATTAATTAAAGTCGGAGCTGAGAACAAAACAGCAGCTCTGTTCTTTGAAGAAAACATTGGTCCAGTTTGAAATCAGAGCAGATAAGAGAAGAAAGAAGAGAGTCACTGTTCCTCTCGTCCTTCCAGCGTTAAAAACAAAGTGTGTAGGAGCCCCGTTAGTGACCTTCACCACAGAGGAAGAAAAAAACACTCACACACGTTTATCGAACCTGCTTTCAAAGGTTAGCGCTTGTTTTTCACAGATAAACTCTGAGAGGAGCTTTTTATAGAACGATGGGAAATAAAAAAAGAAAACTCACGTCCGGAAACAGAAGCTAATTAAAAAATCGCAGCAGCGGCCAGTTTGTTCGTCTCTTCTTTGCCAAAATCATCTCACCACAAAAACCACAACAACAGCAGCAGCAGCACCACCCACTCCCCATCAGCCTCCACTCCTCATGGATGCTTCACGTGTCTTCTTCCTTTATTGATTCAAGGAAAGTTGA
>JAQMCX010000015.1:1696442-1708804 GCA_029814765.1 Acanthurus leucopareius
TTAATTACAGACCCTATAATTAACGCGATTAAAAATTTTAATCGAGTCCCACCACTAATATATATATATATATATAATTTAAGTTAAAATAGAAAAATAGAATAGAAAAAAAAAATGGGGATGTAAATAAACAACCGGGATATTGCGTTCCAGACACTCAGTATTATTATTGCACTTATTAGTATTGCACTTGGTATGATTACTCAGTATTACACTCAATCATCTAAGGAGACGTAACACCGTGTTAAAGTGTCAAAACAAGAAGTTGATTTTTAACATTTTAAGAGTTCAGGCTCCTTTTCAAAGTTAATCTGAATGGATGACTGGACTAAAAACGGATGTGAGCTTAAATGAAATCTGATGATGTTTTTTGCAGTGTAGGAACAGGCCTCGGGGGCCCTCAGCCAGCCCAGTAAAGCTGCTAGCAGGTGGGGGCAGTTGGGCTCGCCTGGTCCCCAGAATCAGCACAGCACCCCACATTGTTCCCGAGGTCAGTGCCCGAGAGCTCCATGAAATCCAGAGTGGGCTGCAGGGGCTCAGGCTGTGGGACCAGATCCAGAAACAATAAAACCTCATACTCTCCCTGGTTTGGGAGTCAGAGAAGATGGCTTATCGTGGCTGATCATTAGGCTCAGAATCAGCTCAGAAATAATCACCGTGCATAACAAATGTGCAGCAATGTCACGTAGTGGCACTGATAGAGAGACGAATTGACATTATGCAGCCTGCAGAGTGGACGCTGCCACAAAAAGGCCATTGTTTGGACGTTTGCATTTGTTTTCATTTCTCTCTGCGCAGAAACAAGGCAAATTCAGTTTGTTTTTTACCACCCAGCTCTTCGGTTTTTCAGCACCACCTCCTTCACCTGCTGCCGTGATGTCAGAATTTGATCTGTTAAGTCAATAATGGCTTTATTATGGCATCAATTACCAACAACTGTCCCATTTTAAAGGAATAAAGACTTAAAACAATGAGACAAAGTCCAAAATTTGGACTCAGTCTTTAAAAATAAGCATTCAAGGTGAAACCCAAAGTGATTTTTTGACTTGTCTCTGAAATATTTTACCAGTTTTAAACTGGACAGTCGTTTTGACGAGTCTGCCTGCATCACCAGGTGGTAAACACTTGAATTAAGATGCTGGTGTTCTGCTTTGATCTGCGCCATCACAGATGTCGACTGCAGCATCATTTCCTCTGAAAAATCCAAATGCAATTTCTCTCGATTTTGCTCCCAAATGAGGGTCTTCTCTTCCACAGGTTGAAGTTTAAGGTGGTTCAGCTGGTGTCATGCAAAAGGGGCCCAGAGGCATTCAGGTGCAAAATACAGGATGGGAATTATTGCTGCTCAAGAGCTCTCCAGCTCACATACTCAAAACATATCAATCACCTCTAATGGAAAGGGTTTTTTTCACTATTTCTAATTACAAAACTGTGTAAGTCCTCCTCATATTTTAGTTGTAGTTCTACCATCATCTCTAAATGTAGAATGAAGAAAAAAAACACATTTTCAGCTGTCAGGGTTGAAGTTTGAGATCTTTGCAAAGCGAGAGGGGATCACATCGTGGACTAGCAGGCAGCAGAACTGTCACATCTGATAGCAACATGGAGTTAAAAGAGAGAATAAAAACTTGCGTCCTGGTGGATTTAAAACTGGGATGATGTCCTTAAAAAAAAAAAAAAAGCTGCCGGCCAAAGCAGGAAATCACGAACACCCAGCAGCACATGTTCCACCAACACCTGCCATTCCAGGTGAATTCAATTAATAAAAAATGATTTATTATTATTGAACAACAACATGCTCTCTTAATAAACACATTCTGAACATGATCATCATCAGAACGTCACTTTAACTCTCAGCTTCCCTGACTGATGGTCTCAGAGATGCTTCTCCGTGGAGATCCCAAGTTTTTAAATGGTTGATGGTTAAAAAAAACATGCCGTTGTGAGTTTTGCTGAAGGCAACACTGGGCCAACGTGATTCACCACCGTCAGTGAAAGACCGGAGGAGCCGGAGAGAAAAGAAGCCTGACAGGCAGAAACCAACCACCTTTGGTGTCTGTGACACTCCAGGATATATGGTTCCCCCCCTCCGCGGTCTGTTGCTGCTAACATCTCATGTTCAAGCCCCCCCCCCTCCGCTCAAAGACAGACGGATGGAGGGGAGGTGGTGCATTCAGGGCCCAGCCAGGAGTACTGTCACACCAAAACTTCTTCTTGTTTTCGTACAAAGATGTCATTGAGCCTCGTCTCTGCACCTGCTCGAGTCAGGGTGGAGATGGCAGAGGCTCTTCCTGTTTGTCTGTTGGGGTGGGGGGAGAGTGGGGGAGGGGGTGACAACAGTACCCCCACCCCAGCTGAAAAACAAACCCAACAAACAGTATTTAAAGATGTTTTTTTTACTCAAAAGGGCGAGCTGCTGCCGTGCCAGATAAGTCAACAAACGAGAGCCAGTGAAACTTTGTTGGTGGTGTGAGGGGCTTTTTGTCAGAGGGGTTGTGTATGGAGAAGGGTGGGGTGGGGTGGGGGAGGCAGTTAAGTCGGAGGTGGGTGAGTTAGGGACCACATAAAGAGGAGAGGAGCCAGGAGGACGTGGTTTTGGCCGGTTGGACCACCCTAAATGTAAAGTTTTCTGGACGCTGATGCTCAGCTCAGCTCACTCAGGTGGCAGCGGCAGCGGCGGTCGAAGCAAGTCACCTCCAACAACCTCCACCCCACCCCCTCAACTCCACCCCCCCTCCTCCAATCGCACAATGAGGAAACTGTTTGGAGGAGACGAGGGTCCTGCCTCCACACAGAGAGAGAATTAGAATAACAATGGCTCCGGGTTAATGATGTTTGTGCCGTTAAAGACACAAAAAGTCGTTACTTAAAAAAAAAAAAGCCATTAAGGCCTCGAAGTCACAGAGAATGAAAGGAGGGTTTTCTTCTCTTCGCCCTGATTACAGGCGACGAATCCTAAACAGAACGGTGATCAATGCACAAAACATCAGCAGCTCCGCGTCCCATTTTGTGGTGGATTCTTGGTGTTTTTCATGCTGCTGTTACCCCCCCTTTTTTTTTCCTTTTCTTTTTTGTTTTATGAGATAGCGGCTTGTTTTATGAATTAGCTGCAGTTCCTTTAAGGCTCCTCACTCGACTTCTTCACTCGCTTCCACTCATCATGTCGAGGCAGCAGGCAGAGCCGAGTTGGAGCTGGCAGAAGGGGGCATAAAGAAAAAAAAGCCAAAGGAGTGGTGGAAAAAAAAAGAAAAAGAAAAAAGAAAAGGAGGCTTTGAAGAAGACTGAGCTCGCAAAGCTGTATTTTAAAGTTGGATGGCACATCAGAGGCACGAGCAGCTACAGTTCTGCCTCTTTTTTTGTTCTTTTTTAAGGGATATGTACGAGCTGCAGCATCCCAAAAAAAAAAAGAAAAAAAAAGGGCATTCTCTCCAAAGGCGAGCAGAGTGAGACCAAACAGTCACCGCCAGGCTCTGAGGCCTAATTATCCTTTGAATCGCGAGCAGTGAGCTGGTTTCAGAGCAGCAGAGGCGTTCAGGGGACGGCTGCGCGCGTGAAAATAATTACATGTGACATGATTTCAGCTTTTATTCACCGTTCACGTTATGGCTTGACATGATCGTTTGGATTGACTCTCGTGCAGCATCGCATTAAGTTTCTCTCTCTTTGCTCTGCTGTGTCCTTGAAGCTTATGTTTAATAGAGATATGATGGGAAAATGAATGAAAGCTAGCTGAGAGATCATTAATCATCCGGCGTTCATCCTCAGAATCACAAATGTGCTCTGTGTGTTCAGGGCGATGGAGATCAGCGGTGCTTGTGTCGTCTGTTGTGTTACTGTCTCCATTGCTCAGTTAACGCACACCTGACTGCAACGCCTCCGCTGCAAACCCTCTGCTCACCATGACTCCTGCTCGCCGTCACTAAGTGAATGGAGGAATGTAATTATACCGGCTGCACGACAGAAGCTTCCTTTTCCCTAATGAGACCCGGCAAAACGGCTCTGAGTGAAGCCCATTACGTACTGTATGGAAACATGGGTCATCTTCACAGAACAATGCAGCCAGATCACATTCAACACGTCCGTCTCATGCTGTTTTTGTGTCATTAGCAAGAAAAACCTGATGTTAAACTGTAAATCAGAGCCTCAACTGCAGATTTCAACAGATGGACGGCGGCTAGTTACATCATGTTTTCATTGGATGCCGTCTGAAGTTTGTGCATGTTTAAGCAGAGAAACTACAGGTGAGAAGAGCAAACGAATACAAAAGACTGTGAAACTTGACCAGTCGATCGTTTACAGTGAGACGGTTATTTTTATCAGTACAAGTTTTCTTCAATTTTATGTTTAAATATTGCAAAAATGTTGCTGCCTTATTGAGCATGCACTCATTATGCACAATTTTCCAGAACAGAAATCTAAAAATTGGATAAAAATTCAAAATTCATGAAGGAGTCAAAGATTTTTTTCAAGAGGGGAATGCAGATACGTTTTTTCATACGCTTAGTAAATCAGAAAATACTGTTAAAAAACAAAAAGTTATAATTTTTTGGCAATAAATAATAATATGACATATGAACAAACCCCTCAGATAACAGAATTCATTGTAGAAATGAAAAGTGATGGTAGAAGTGGTGAGAATACGTTACAAAGAAATGTGAAGAGAAAAATTTAAATCTGGCTGCTTTCTCACGTCTGCACATCTGACCAACGGCTGCATGATGTGGCCGTAAATGTCAGATTTACATTTTCATTAAGTCACAAAAATGTTGGATTCTGACTCTGAAAAGATGCAGAGAAGGTGGCTGAAGATGCTCTTTAACAATCTGACATGTGCTTCGTTTGAATATACTGACAACTTCAAAGTAAATAACCAACTTTTGACTTGAATACTTGACTATGACAACAAGTCTGTGAGCAGGAAGGAGGCTGAACAAGAAAAAAAATGATCCCTGATTCTGAAAATCGATGATGTTGCAGCACCAGATGTTGTACTTTCACTACAGACATTAAAGAAAGCTGAAACTTTAACTCAGTTTAAGACAGAACGGTGGTGAAATAAACTCGAACTCCTTGGTGGTCGTGAAAATAAGCAGCAGTAAGCAGCGTGAGGGTCAAACCAAACAATATATGCATCAAATATTCTGCTTCAAATATTTAAGTTGGACTGAAATCCCACGTCTCTAACGTTACACCACACCGGCATCACGAGTAAATACGACAATTGCAGAGGTCAGTGCTGCATTAATCCGGACAAAGCAAGTAACAAATAGTTGGGTTGGGTAAAAGAAACAAGAGCCGGGCGATGAAAGGGAGTTTGTGACGAGATGAATGGTTAAAAAAAGAAGAGAGTAAAAAGAAGTTAGGATGCCTATTTTTTGAAAATGATGAAGTGTGACATGTGCTCAGCCCTCGTCTGAGCGCTCGCCGCCTCCCTCCCACGCAGGCCTGCAGAGGAGCGGAGGAAATGCCTGTGGCTGAGCCTCTTATTTTTCCATGGCAGCGTTATAAACATATAGAGTAATAACATCTCCTGTATGCAGCCTCACCGCCCGCAGGACTGCGGCCTCGCCGACCGGCCGGCCGGCCTCTCAAAGCAGCACTGTGTCATTACGTCCTGCTATGAAAGCCCTCTGTGTGAACATACATGTTCTTATCTGCTGCTGCTGCTGCTGCTGCGCTCGCATGTTGTGTCCGTGCATGTGTGTGCGTTTCCTCCTGAAAATAAGAAAAAAAAGGGCACACGACACATAAGTGCAAATGTTTACTTCCTGTGTAAATTATCCCGCCCCGGCCAAACACGGGTAGATTGACGGAGGCTGACGCGTCGGCGTAAATAAGTCACAGAAATAGACTGGAGGTAAACGGTGGAGAGCTGTGCGTCGGCTGAATGCGCCCGACTGTCCCAGAAACTGGAACAAACAGGTCTTTGCATGCGTGGATCTGCAGCTCGGCCTCCAGCCGCGGTGAAACAGGGAAGCTTAACAAGTTTACCTGTTTATGTACATGAGGATTTTATTGATCATTCACAGTGGAAGCATTCAGACATGGAAAAAAAAGTCACTCACACACATTCAGAGTGACAATATTTGTATAATATCGAGTTTAAGTTTCCAAAAGTGTTGCTGAATGTTGTTGTTGTTTGTTTAGTTCGGATCCCTTCCTCTCACAAAAATGATCACTGGGTTCATATTTAATGGCATTAACTCTGTTCTTTGATTATTTATTACCTCTAATACTGCGGCAAAAAGACACTGAGGCCAACTTGTTTGCAGCAGATTTGTGGAAACTTTTGGGAAAAACCGTCATAATGATAAAAGAGGACAGTGTTTATTAACTGTTGGAGAATAAAAATGGGTCCTGAAACTCAAAAAAATGCTCAAAATGAAACTCTTTGTTGGTGCAAACAACGCATCAGTTTTTGCTGCAGTGAAAGAACATCACACCGCTTTGTGCTTCGGTGCCGAACGGGTCATTTCAGTCCTTTTGAACAAGCGATCAAAGCTGGTCAAACTCATTTGTCATCACAGGGAATACCTGCCTCATACGCCGCTGCACCTGTCACAACTCTGCTTTTTTGGGGGGGGTGAAAAACTATATTTATTTCCTCCAAATGCTGCACCTGCTGATGAAATCACAGACGGAGCAACAGCAAGAAAGACTCCATCTGGCTTCCAGACATTTGATCAACATTTACCTGGAAAAAAAAAAAGTCTGACCGAGACATCTCGACCTCTGTGGGACGAAGTGGGACCAACATGGAGACAAAAGGCTGTAAATAAGTGAAATGCTCCTTTAACTGCCTATATGATTAGAAGGGGAGGGGGTGGGGGGCTCAGCCTTCTTCCTAAGCCTGGAAATCCTCGTTCTTATAAGCATCTCCGGGACATAAAGGAAGTCCATGATGAAGATAATAAGCGGCTGAAACGTAAAGACAAAAGCAGCAAACAGCCGTTTTTCCTGGATGAGCTCTGTGATTCCTGGACGCTGCGTCACGTTTTCCCTGTTTTGACGTTTAAAACCTCGTGTCAGTGTGTAATCAGTTACTCTAAACACACCGTGTCATCACACTGCTGCTTATGCGGCATTTATTTGTGTCCTCGTGGTGAGTTTCAGGAGGTTTGAACTGATTAAAACGCTCTCAGGTGTTTTCGCTTCCTGTCTCTCACTTGTTTTTCAGCTCACTTTATATATTTGTGATTTTTTTGTTTTTGTTTTATGTTTTATGATTTATCCGTCCGTCGACAGCTGGAAAAGTATAATCTCTAGCATCTGTGTGTGCAACCAGAAATACACAAGAAAACACTCTGAAACTGTGTTTTTCTGCCTGTTATTGTCTTTCTCTTGTCTGCTGTTGTCTGTAATTACGCGCCCTCACGACAAAAACCATATGAGCACCATCGCTTTAATTGTTTTTGATGTGTTCTTGTCTTCATGTTTTTCCAAAGTGACCTTTTTCTTTTTGAGAAAAAGTCAAATTGAAAAACATATTTGATGTGAAAAGCCCCGTTTGGAGGGGATCTGTGGGTGAAGGGCTGAGCTCTGCCTGCATGTTTTCTCCATAACGTACACACACTACATGAAATCCACATGAAAGACTCCAGTTATTTATGCATTCCACTCGTCTTGGAGCGTTTCTTCACAGATTTTCAATGAAATGCTTTAAACAGGCAGGATTTTTTGACCGGCTGAGCAGAGAAAAGGCTCGCAGTTTGCTTCCCGCCTGCTGTTCTGTTCTGATGACAGCATCCTGTTAAGGCTTCAGGACTGTTTGTGTTTGTTTGTATGGTTTTATCTCTGTGTTGTGCAATTTTTACCCCTTTCCACTGTTACTGGACACAAACCACCATAAAAATCTCCATTTTTGCAAAACATATATGAGCAAAATTCAATAAAAGCCCATATAAAATATAGATTTTTTAAATTTATGCTTTGAATTAATGGTAAACTCTTCCAAACCTTCAGTTTTTCCATCATTCAGGCTTTTTTTCAGGAACTAATCTCAATATTTCATATGTAAACAGCTAATATTCAACGTGCATCATCCATATTAACAAAAGCAATATATTGTATGTCACTAAACAAAGAATTGTGCAGTCGCCACTGAAAAATGGCATCAGAAAACAGAATGAAACCTGTTTTCTACATCAGTCAAACATCACATTATACTAATGCTCTTTTTTTTCCCGCAGAATGACAAAACATTTCATTTTAAGCAAAATGTCTCAAACATCATATCTCAGCTGGATGCATAAGCCTAATTACTTTTTAGAAAAATAATAGTCCTCGTCTTATATTTACATATTATCATGCTAAATGTGGCCTCATGCAGTTTTTTTTAGGGGTTTTACCATCAGGTCAGCGCTCTTAAAGCACAGATTGGACATTTTCAAGGTGCAATCTGTAAAAACGACCCCTGGGATTGTGAGGAGATTAGAAGCTGGAGAGGCATGAAGAGGATGGAGGATCATCAGCTGGGATTTCTACATGCAACTCAATGAATAAAGGTTTATTCTGACCAAACATGAGCTGGTCATTGTTTCAGCAGTGGAAACACACGTCAAGATGATTAAAGTGAGTCTGGTTTTCTTTTGTTCCTGTCAGGTTCGAGTGCGACGCGACAACACAGGGTGGTTAGCATGCTAACTTCAGTCGATGTCGCTGCAGAGCTGCAACTTCTTCACATTCTGCTGTCAACAAGTTCGATTTTGAATGTTCAAAACATAAATTTTGGCATTTTGTTACAGATTTCTCCTCCACATTTACTGCACAACATGCTCACAGCTGCTGATCAAACGCCAGAGAAGCATCACCTCCTGCCAGCCTCTTTTATTTTGAAAATCAAGTGACCTCACAAGCATATCTTCACATGGTCTCCAACCATCATCCCCCCACTGAAGCTACTTTAGTTCATATTTGTGCTCGCCACACTTTTTAAACTTGATTCACATGCAGACATATTTCCCAGAATCCTCATCCAGTCATGTCACACACATGCACAAACACACCAGTCAAATAACTCTGAACAAAGTGGCAGAGAACAATACATCCGTCATTCACACTGGGAACAAGTTAATGATCCAGCCTCCATTATCCTTTTAAGTCCTCTGGTGCTTTTACTTTGACAGCAGAAACCAAAAGTCACATTTCACAAAAACTCAAACTGTCAAATTCTCACCAAAAAAAAAGAAAAAAAAGAAAAGTCAGTTGACAGGAGCTTCAGAGTCAAAGAGTCTTCCCCCCTTTTCTTTTTTTTTTCTTCCTGCAACCTCACATTCTCACACATACATGTGAGTTTGTGAAAAGCTTTGGCGACGCACGATGAGCCCCGGGGATTATTGTCATAGCCAACCCCGATATTATAGAATTACAGTCAGACAGAGTGACTCCTGGTGCTGCGCGGACAATTACTCTGCGGCCTGGATCTCAGTGGAAAAGCTGCATTGGAGGGAAAAAAAAAAAAACCCTCAGTCGATCAGATGCTGAAAAACAGGGAAGTGTTTGCAGATAATGTGTCGATAGCGACCGCGGTAATCACGGCTCGGCTCAGAGGGGGTCCCACACCGCTTTATTAGAAAGTTCCTCTCCGGAGAGAAGAAATGCAACACCAGTGGGGTTTTTTTTAGTTAAAAGCAGTAAAAGCAGACAGACTTTGGTCAAAAGAAACATTTACATGAACTTTCTGCCTTTCTTTCTCAACCATATAGCGAGTTATCTGCACTATTATAAGTTTAGCTGCGGGATTCCTGGGCTGGAATGAGCTGAGATGTTGTCAGAAATCATAGTTTGAACTTCTTCAAAGACTCTGCAGGAGCTGTCAGGCTGAAACCACACTCTCCTTACCGACGTCTGAGTGAAAACATCCAAACGTCTGATGGCCCTTTGGCACCTTCATCCACAGGCTATAACAGTGGTGTTTGGCGCCCTCCTGTGGACGCTTCAGGGTTTGCACCTCTACACTGAGCGGTCAGCTGCCTCCACCGTGTGGCGAGTTTTATAATTGCACATAAAAACAGTGAATATTTTGACTGGAGCGGCCTGCTGGGAGCTGAGGGTGGCAGTGTGTCTCCACAAATGAAGCTTGAGTGTTTCTGTGTGTGTGTGTGTGTGTGTGTGTGTGTGTGTGTGTAATCAGCATCACCACACTCCACTCTTCAGATATCAATATTTATTTTGCATTTTGCGCTGATTTACTGCTGATTCAGTCCTGATGAACTAAACATTTTGAAACTTCTGCATCAGATCTGCAAACATGTGAGCATCTTGACTTCATGTCCTGGTTTCTCTGCATCTTTCTGTATTTACTCAACCAAACAACCTCAGAGCTCCATGGTGTCAGGTTTCTATGCTGATGCGTCAATTTATTAGTGATTTTTTCTTAATATAAATACTTCTAAATAGAGCAGTATTGCTGTGCAGCCAATGAACTTTCTTCTAAACACCAGGGGAAACTCAAACCTTTTCAAATACACCAAATATGTCTTTTTATCAGACAGTTTTAGTTAATTAAGCACATTTGCTGCATGTGACTCAGTTAAACACAGGCAGCTGTTGTTATTTAAGCATCAGTAAGCCTGTTAACAGGTAGAAACACATGTATATTAATAAAATTTATCCAGATAGAAGAGATGAATCCATCCAGTGAGATTAAATCAGTGACATGCTGAAGTTAAATTGTCTTTCTTAAAGTTGAGACTCACAATAACTGAGAATAAACACTGAATCATTGAGGAATTATTAAAAAGCAACACGAGCAACAAAGCAAAGAAGCTTTTAAGTAAGTTTAAAAAAAAATAACTAAGCATGTTAATTTATTTGTAGCTTCTTACTACGATGGGTGAAAAATCTCAGCAGAGCTCAAGTGAAAACTACAGTTTCTGCAGTTTGAACTCTTTAACTTCATTTAATTTGTTTCTATTTGAATTTTATCTCATCGAGTCGGACAGCAGCTCTCAGAAATCTGGTCAGTTTTAATCAAACTAACGAGTCAACAGGACTCTGAACCTTCACATGGTGCAACTGTGAGACACAACATTTCTCATATTATTATCCTCAGGTGTAAAATGTACCTTTACTACAGCATTAATAGATTTCTCTCCTGCACTAAACTGATTCTCTCAGACTAATAAACCTGTTCTTAGCACGCCGATCCTTGTGGCAAGTTAAGAAACGCCTTGATGAGGAGATAAAAAGCAAATGCCTGTTTTTTTCTCCAGACATCTTAATTAACCACAAAACCAAGTTTTAAACTCTTCAAAGACGCTGATTTGTTATTTCTGGCCTGAGGACATAACGATATGAGCACGTCTGGATTGTCGAGCAGTTTTTCAGATGAGACCTTTTGACAGTTTACAATATTAATACATGTAATTGACGTGCACCCTTTAGCCTTCAGTGTGTGTTAAAGAAAGAGTCTTATCTCGGGGAGACATCACACGTACTGAAGGTTCAGCCTGCTGGTGTTTGTGGCCTCGTGTGTGCAGAGCCATGACTGCAGATCTGCCTGATTTCAAAATAAAGTTTCGAACATTTGCATTAATTCATGGACAAACAAGGCAAATCGGTTGAGATGAGAAGGTGAAACAGTAAAATTAATACAAGATTCAGGCATTCTGCCATTAAAAATGTCACATTAATGCATGATATTCTACTAAACTTTCATTAAATCAATCTATTTTGAGCAATTTTTAAGCTTTTCACTCTGATAAATAACTGAACAGGTTGTTTGTAGGATCTTTACACACAAACAACCTGCGAGTTTTTGTGTCTTTGTGTTTTTATTGGAACAAAAATCGGATCTGATCAGTTTATTGTCCTCATAATTGTTTCTGGGTCCCCGTTAGGTTTAATGTTAAAAATGAGAAAAATGCAAACAAAAAGCTCAGTATGAATTTTCTGCTGCTAGAGGTCATTTTTTGTTGTGAAAAATAACAATAAAATAAAATGAAATAAACAAATAAATAAATAAATAAACAATAAAAATAAAAGGATGTAATTTGATGATATTGTGATGTGTCTTGGGGTTTGTTTCTTAAACTGCCTCAAATTCAGATGTGAATCTGTGCGACCGACTCGGACAGAAACGTTTACAGACGAGGCGGTTTGTTAAAGTTTGATTCACGTTACGTCTTCTTCACTTCCTGACTGGTGTCACTCAAAAATAAAAATAAAAACAGGAGACCAAATAAAATGCACTTTTGAAAAATTAAAGATTTTTTTTAACAGTGTTGGAAATAGTGTGAGATTACAACTGAACAAAATATACAACACAGATACAGTCGTTTTAGACATTTAGATAGATAGATAGATAGATAGATAGATAGATAGATAGATAGATAGATAGATAGATAGATAGATAGATAGAT
>JAQMCX010000015.1:1708904-1724145 GCA_029814765.1 Acanthurus leucopareius
TGCATAAATATAAATATACATTGCAGTTGTGCATAGTGACAGTGTGTAACATACAGTTGTGCAATGGGCAGTTTGTACACACTTAAAGAGATCAACATATAGATGTGTGTGATAAAGTGTGTGTGTTTGTCCTCAGGTGTGTAGTGTGAGTGTGATAAAGTGTGTGTGTGTCCTCAGGTGTGTAGTGTGAGTGTGTAATAAGTCCGATAAGTGTTGAAGAGCCGTTTACGACATTTGTTACATGTTGTATTTTAAAGTCAACAGTGTCCTCACAAGTGCAGTCCAGCATTGTGTTTGTGTGTTCACTCTTGTTTTCCTGTTTGTGAGGACAAAAGTTTAAGTTCTAGAGAATAAAATGATGTATTTTAAATGTGTGTATGCTGTATATAACCTGGTCTTTGGTTCATTTGAAGGGTTTAGAATGAGTTTTTGGATTAATGTCGATTACTGAAATGCTCTCATGTCTATTAGGATCCTTAAATCATCCCTTTGTACTGCAGTCATGAGGGGTAAAGACAAGTTGGACAGCAAGTTAATATGAGTTTATATGTTTCTAAAAATATATAATCCGTCTGCAGTTATAAGATAGAGATCAGAAAGAAACTTAAGTGCTAATTAAACTTAAAGCTTTGAAAAAAAAAGGCCTTAAACAAACATACAGACACAGTAACACGCAGGAACTTAGAATAACCAGAATATATGAGCGGCTATAATCAACCAAGTAATTATCCGCAGTCTGCTTGGTTTTAATTAGGTTTTTAAGTTGTAGCCTGGAGGGATGAGATCAAATATTGCTCTAATATAAGTTACGTAATTATTTTTAATGGTCTTTAAGGATTTGTCGGTTTCTGTTGGTTTCAGTGCTCCTTTGATTTACGGTGTAAATACTCTACAAAGTGCTGAACACCTGATTCACAGTCAGGAGCCCGCAGACGCAGTGATGGATGAGCCTCATAACTCACAGCAGCTACATGGAGGATCAGTGAAACATGCAGCAGCAGCAGGAGGAGGAGGAGGAGCAGGAGGAGGAGCAGGAGGAGCAGGAGGAGGAGGAGGAGGCCGGTGTTTGCAGGCTGTCATGACGCCACCTGCTGCACGGCGGCCGACACGCCACTGAACGCAGCATCAGTGCTAATGACAGCTGAAGTGTTGCATTGCTGCCAGCAGGGGGAGCCGTCTGTGGTCCAAAGAAATATAATGTAGGAAGGTTTTCTACCTTCTCCCACTGTGTTTGTCTCTCTCTGCTTTTTTTGCTGCTTTTCTGTTCAACCACAGTGTTTTCACCTGAACTGCAGATGTTTCTTACAATTAATTCACCTGAAGTTTAAAGTGAGACGAGTCAAACAGTCTGAAAGTACAAAAAACACTCAGAAAACAATCAAAAAGTGCTTAATTTATTTCTAAAAGGTCAAACATTGTTAGAAAAATGTTGCACATATAAGAACTTTAAACCCTTTAATAATTTTCTTTGATAACAAGTCATTTCCTAAACGTCCCTGTAATGTGTTGAACTTCGTGAATGCTTCCTAAACATTTCACTTCATACTGCATTTGTTTCAATAAGGATGATAATATAACACATCTAACCAGTTATCATTTTAATGATGGTAGGAAGGTTTAATCGACTAATCACACACTTTAATAACCTGAAACAAGCCGCCGTGCATCATATCGTCTCCTAACATGAGCAGATAGATTTGACTCTGGACAACAACAGTGTACAAATTACCCAGCAGTCATTATGTCACATCTTTTTTAACAAATAAACCAAAGAAAGTAAAAAAAAGTGCAGCTGCTTTAATTCAGATGTCTAAATTCAAGCTGCTGCACAGAGTTACTTTGCTATTGTTAAATAAATGTGATTGATTCATTTATTTTTACAGTATGTGAGATAAAAATAAGAGATTATGACACTTTCAATACCACACTATGATACTTTTGCTCTGTAATTGGCTAAAAAGAGACTATTATTTGTAAATTTGTCATTTCTACAACCACATAACATGTTTACTTTTACATTCTAATTTATAAACTTTTATATAAAGTCTTTTATTTTGAAACAGCGACTGACTTGACATGGATGAAGCTGAGAAAAGATGAAAACTCTGCAGCAGCACTGAGCGGTCAGCCGGCTCATTAGACTGAAGCAAGCTGAGGACACTTTTGTCCATTTACGGTTTTTCACTGTGACGTCTGAGTCGACTTCACTGTGGACGAGAAGTTTCAGCTTTTTTCCCCATAAAAATATGAAATGACAGACTGGAAATCATCTAATCACCTAAAGCCAATCACAGTATCGTTGTTGGATGTGTTTGCTAATAGAAAAGCTATTATTATGTGAATAACTGAGCTGCTGATGGTCACAAATCAGGACGAGGAGGGTTGCTGGGTCACTTTTTTTAATACTGATTCCTCGCTGAGCTCCTGTTGGTTTTTCCTGCTTTATTTTCACTACAAAAGAACTTAAACAGGTGAAAAGAAAAATACTGGGTTGAAATGTGGAAAAGCAATTTTGTTCTTGGTGAAAGTTGCAATTGCGGCGGAAAACAACATTAATACCAACCAATAATCTGCCTGATCACCTGTTAGATGATTAATCTGCTTTTCAATCATTTGAAAAACAACCTGAAGCCTTTTTAATCCATTTTTACACGTCAAGAGGAACGAGTCACACTGTAATTCTGCTATATGAGGATTAATATTAAATAAAAGGTGAATAAAAGGTGTCTTTCTTAACATTTCTTTGGGTGAAAGAGGATAAAACAGGGTCATGTGATGTGTTGTAACTCTGCAGCTTTTCCGGAGAAAAATTCAAAGTTTCACACGCAAGAAAATAAAGAAGTCATCAGTGTTCAGTGTGGGTTTGTTTTCGTGGTCTGTGGTGTGAGTCGCAGCCTCGGTCCCTCAGAGAAAATGTGAACCCAGCAGCGGTCTGTTGTGTCTCTCCAGGAGCTTTTGCCAGGGGGAAACATTTGGCAGATGATCCACTCACTGCTGAACGAGGTGGGACGTGGCCACGCCCCCTCTGCTACTCACTCCCTGCCTATTGGCTGCCGGGAAATTACCCGGTGGCTGGATGTGGCTGCTGTCAAGGGTTTATACTGTTCAAACTCCCCAAACTCCTCCATCCTCCCTGACACTTGTTGCTGCCGCTGCCTGACGCACCGCCGGGAGAGGCCACCTGAGAACCGCTTCAGCATTTCCTTTGGGATTTCCCGCGGGGAGTGATGAACTCCATCGACCCTCAGTCCCATCACCAGCACCACCAGCACACCTCGCCCACCGTCGGCTCTCTCCCACCCAAAGGCGCCCAGGAGGCCCCGGACATGGCCGCTGTCTACTGCGACAACTTCAGCAGCATGTACCACCAGCAGAGCCTCCAGGGCGCACAGAGACCCGCCGGCTACGGCCTCGGGGATTACGCATCGTCTCCAAACCCGTACCTGTGGCTCAACGGGCCGGGCGTCAACTCCTCCGCGCCCTACCTGCACGGGAACAACCCGGCGTCGTTCATCCCGCCCTCCTACGGCTCGCAGCGGCAGTTCATAACGAACTCACCTGGCTTCGGAGGGCCCGACCTGGGCTGGCTGTCCATCGCCAGCCAGGAGGAGCTGCTGAAGCTGGTGCGGCCGCCGTACTCGTACTCCGCGCTCATCGCCATGGCCATCCAGAACGCGCACGAGAAGAAGCTGACCCTGAGTCAGATCTATCAGTACGTCGCCGACAACTTCCCCTTTTACAAGAAGAGCAAAGCCGGATGGCAGAACTCGATCCGGCACAACTTGTCTCTGAACGACTGCTTCAAGAAAGTGCCGCGGGACGAGGACGATCCAGGTACCGTGAACGCACCAGAGACAATTTTTTAAATAACATATGTGATATAATAATGTGGCAGGTTTGCTCACCTGAAAGTCTCATAAAGGTGACATAAGATGGGAAATTAGAGGAGAAAAAACTTAAATCCAGTAACTTGAATCTTTAAAAATATGGAAATAAAAACAGAAAAGTCCTTTTATGTTCACTGGAGTTCAAAGTATGAAATCCTCCCTAAATTCCAACACATAATTCTTCATACAGATTCTTTAACCTCAGTCAGTTTTGAATCTTTAATTAGTTTACATAACTTAGACTCTTTTTTTGATCAGTGTTCTCACATGTTGGCGTCCTCAGCCTGTTTGTTGTCGAACTGGTTTCGGCTGGTTTAACAAAACAGTTTTATGTGTTGAGCAATTTTTAAATGTGTTGTGTTGTAAATGTTGTTATTCGGCGTCACTGCAAAAAGCAGTTCACTCCTGTTTAAATCTGTTTGTGGTCAAATAAGTCTCACATAAGTCTCATAAAATGTCCTTTAAAATGTCCTAAAGCAACACTAGTTGATGGTATTTGGTCATATTTTATTATTTTATATAATTAATATTATATATTGTTATAAATGAAGTTATTCTAAAGAAAAAGAAAATAAAAAACATCACTTATATAATATATAAGCGATGAAATAACACAATCTGTTAAATAATACAGCTGTATTTTATTGTGAAGAATATTGTAAAGGTAATACTTGAAGGATAAAAAACAGTTTGATGTAATGTCCTGGAACATGACTGACTTTAGTTTTTATTTGCTGTTTGTTATGATAAACTGCAGAGATTTCAGTGTTTAAAGATCAAAACAGAAATAAATGTGAGATCATTTTATTTTAAAAAAAAAGTTTACTGAAATTTCCTCTAAATGTTTGTATTTGGAGAGTAATTTTTTAAACTTAAAAGGCTGAAAAAGGTTGAAAATGTTTAAGTTAAAATATTTTTTAATTACACCAAATACTTAAATATAAAAGGCCCAAAAATTTTTATCAGTTAAAGCTTCAATCATCCAAAAGTAAAATGTTTAAAATGTTAAATGTTTTTTCTTTGACTGCAGGAAAAGGAAACTACTGGACTCTGGACCCGAACTGTGAAAAGATGTTCGACAACGGAAACTTCCGCAGGAAAAGGAAAAGACGGTCTGACCCCAGCAGCGCAGGCGAGGCGGCAGTGGCGGCGGCGGCGGCGGCGACAGCAGGGGCCACCAAAGTGGAGGACGGGCGGCCGGCGGTGGCGGCGGCGCTGAAGCCCTCGGACAGCCCCCAGCTGCTGGGCCCGTCCTCGCCTGAGATGGAGGCGATGAACGAGAACCACAAGAGCTCGTCATCGTCGTCCCCGCCCGGACTGGCCTCCGCCGCTCCGTGTTTTAACAACTTTTACAGCAGCATGTCGACGCTCAGCTCGGGGGCCCCCAGCCGGCAGGGGTCCCTGGGACTGGTGAACGAGCTGTCGAACAGGAACATTACGGCCCTGAGCCCGTATCACCTCAACCACGGCGGGCAGGACACGGGGACGTCAGAGCACGGCGAGGGCTTGCATTTCAACCGTGGAGTGTACTACAACACGTTTGGCGGCGGGCAGAGCGGACAGTTCAACAGCCACTTCTACAACAGCTTCAGCGTCAACAGCTTGATTTACCCCCGGGAGGGAACCGAGCTATAGGAGCCGATTCACCGCCGACGCCACGCCGCCTGAGGGACTCGCTCATGTGTGAATCCCTAAGAAAACACATAAAAAAAAAAGATCCGTACATGCATTTCAGCAGAGAGGTCAGAGGTCAGGCTCCTCGACACGTCGCCGCTCCGTTCACCGGACAGATTAGACAAACTACAGAGTATTTTAGCTGAACTTGATTCAACTTGACAAGCAGTCAAACTGTGGAAACAGCAGCCAGAAAGTCCAGCGAAGAGAAAACATGAGCACTTATCTTTGTTTTTTTTTTTAAATCACTCTATTCAAGCTCCGGCTTTGCTCTTCATGCTGAAATACACCTGCAGAGTGAGAAAACCACTGAACACTTCATGACTTTTGTAATATTTTAAACATCTATTTTGCTTCTTTTTTTTTTTGACAGTTTCAACAGAAACTTTCCTTATTATTTTTATTTTTTTTCGGTCAAAACCACTCTGTCATGTTTCAGATGTTAAATGTACATGTAATATTTTTATTTTTTTTTGCCAAATTCAGCCCAAATTTCTTTAATGGGGCCAAAATTCGTACAGTTGAAACTGTTCACGATCAACTCAGATCTGCCAAAGTTGCCTTTGTGAGACCGACGTTACCTCAGAGCGACAATCATGAGCTCAGCGTGGCCTGAAGAGACGACACGGGTTCACCTGAACATCCTGAACATCCACACTCCCTCCGTATGCAGTAACACGATCTGAAACAGGGCCTGCCTTATTTTTATATCCTCCACGTCGACTGAAACCGCAGCACATGACTCGTGTACATACATGTGGACTTTATGAAAGTGTATTTTTGTAAATTATGAAGATAGTTTGTGACTATTTATGCTATTTATGCTCATAGGCTTTGTTTTCTACTGTTGTCTGAACGTAGTTCGATTGAAGCAGAAGTGAATGATTTCATCTGAAAAAAAAAAACGCGCCGAAAACAGTATCACTGAAACCCAGATGTCAAAATATATATAAATATATTAAAAACTCTATGCTATATCATGGTTTCTCTCAGGATCCAGTGTGACAATCATTGACTATCTTTTGTATCTATTATTGTTCTTTTTTTTTGTTGTTTTTAATCCGTACAGCTTCCACGCAGTTTCAGCTGCGACTCTTAATAAACATCATGTGGTCTCAGTCGTATTGTGATGCGTCATTTTCAAAATGGGGCATCGATGTGTGTGTTCAGGGCTTCATTATCATCTGAATGCATGCCCATAAATTTACTATAATCTCATAATTAATTACTTCTACTCCATTTCAGCTCAATGCGAAAGAAACTTCTCCTTCAGACCGTCTTAACCCCTGAATGTTTAAGTTTTTAAACTCTGTGTCTTTTCTCTTCAGAAACGTGTTGAATTATTGTAGTATGACCCTTAATTTTTATGTGCTTTAACAAATTATATTTAAGTACATTTTTATTGCAAAAACTGGCAAAACTTAACTCAGTATTCATAATCCTTTAATCTGAGTAATTCCTCACCAGCTTCTGTGTTTCTCACGCTGTCTTTTAAACTAATTTCACTTTTCATGATGGCGATTTAAAATCAAAAGTTCACATCAAACTCAGACAAAATTTATTGGATCAGTGTTGAGGTTTAACTCTCAGAAGACAAACTTGTTGCTAAAAATTTGTAAAGAGAACAAGTTTAAAGTTTGTCTGACTTTGTTTTCTGTTCCTGAGAAGTTAAAACTGTGTTAACTCGCTGTGTTCGACCCTGAAACTGCTTCACCTGTTGCTCCTGAGACCCAAAATAAGAGCAGATCTGAAGAGAAAGTCTGAAAAATGACGAGATGAACTAAAAGCACAAATCATAAGAAAAACAGGAAGAGTGTTTTAATTAGTTCAGTGTTTTTTTCACTGGAGTTTTCAGTTTAACCTGTTAACGTGGGACTATTTTCTGCAGGAAAAACATACAATTTAACACAAATTCAGAACTGAAGATAAGTTAAAATTAACGTAAGTTTAAGGGAATTTTTAATTCAAAGACATTTTTCTTTACAATTAAAATATCTGTGTTGTCTGGAGTTGTGATCCTTTTTATTTATTTCTGAATGTTCTATTTAATAATGAGGATTTTCTGCATTTTTTTAAGCATTTTAAAGAAAGAAAAAACCCACATTCCTTATTTTTTTTATTACAAACTGTATGTAAAGCAGCAGATTAGAGAATCCAAAACATTTTAAAAATGTAAACTCTTCAGTCACACTCCTTCGTCCGGTTCCTACGGTGTGTATCACGTTGTCTAGATGTGTGTTATATGATTCTGTCTGGGAAAAAAAAAACACATCACAGCCGACGCTCTCACACACACACACATGTCGTCCAGTGTGACGGGCGGAGATGAGCCGTGTGTGTGTGTGTGTGTGTGTGTGTGTGTGGTGAAATCAAAAGAGAAAGTTCAAGTTTGGAGGCGAGCCAAGCCGCCTGCGAAGACACGGCGAGTGACAGACGTCTTGATTCAGAAAAGAGTGAAGACAATGGAGGCATTGTCCCCGGCTCTTCACGCCAATCCCCGGGTATCAATTAGGGACTCTCTGCGGAGGAGTGAAGATATCCCCCTCACACCGACGGGCCCGGAGCATCTCTTTTGTCTCCGTTCTGCTGCAGTGTTGTTGTCCCAAACTGAGGCGGGGGGGGGGGCATCTTGCTTTGTTCCTGCTAAGAAATGACGCATCGAGAAATTCCCTCTGCAAATATTTGCCACCCATTGTGCAGATTAGGGACATTAATCTTATAATTGAGCTTTCACTCTTTAGCATTCACATAATGCACATTTTCAGAGCGGAGTTACGCCGCGACACTGATATGATGGCGCTGCTCATTTATTGGCTCTTGGTGGATTTAAACGGTGAATAATGATGAAAATAACTGCAAAAACTAAATAGTTTGATAAAAATAGAAAGTAGTTTTGATTTTGTTTTTTACTGACTTTGGATCTTAAGGTGAAAAAAAAATCTAATAATTATGATGCAAATAAAACATGTCACCCATCTGCACCCGTGTGGCTCATGTTTAATTAATCATGCTTTGACTTCCTAATTAAGACTCATGATTTGGCTCCTCAGGGACGCGACTTCGTAGCCAAAGACTCTGCTGACTCTGCTGTGGTGAAATGTTCGATCCACTGCTCACAGTATCCACAAACGGACATTTCTTTTACCATTTAAACGTGAATTTCTCGGTCCGTAAAGGCACCGATCTGCTCTCTG
Organism: Acanthurus leucopareius; assembly: GCA_029814765.1. Classification (NCBI taxonomy): domain Eukaryota; kingdom Metazoa; phylum Chordata; class Actinopteri; order Acanthuriformes; family Acanthuridae; genus Acanthurus; species Acanthurus leucopareius. The sequence continues at coordinate 1,717,660 of JAQMCX010000015.1, forward strand.
AGGCCATCAACACCCCTGATCGACACTTCCACGACCCCGATCCGACTGTGGAGGTTAAAAAAAAAGAAAAAACACGGTTGTATGCGTTTGCACAGACGGTCCAAAAAACTTTTCCACTCTGGCAGACTGCACCAGTGTTGTCTGCTAAATGAGCACCCCCGCTGCCAAGTGTGAGCTTCTCAATTAGAGGGGATCCACTGACCCAGGCTCTGTTTGATCACCTTCTCTTTGCGCCTGGAACGTCAGGCACCCCTTCCTAATTTGGCACCCACACGGCTCTATCGGGTGACATTTTGAAAAGCGCCATTGTTGGTCCGGCTGGGAAGCAGGTTGAACACGGGACTGCGGGTGCTATTTCGACGGGCGACTGTATACTGTAGGTTCATGTCCTGAATCGACCCCACAGGACCCCTAACCCAAATTGTTCCTCCGATAATAGTCAGGGAACAGATGACGCCTTGCTAATGAGAAACATCTTAGAGGGAGCACAGAAAGCAACTGTTTGGTCTTGTTAGCATGTTTCACATGAAAGGCCGCGGATCAACTTCATCAAGGGTCTCCGGCTGTGATGTTAAATAAGGACAGCGGAGTGACGTGTCGGACCGGTGGCTCATTTCAGGACACAGGCGTCACAGAAACCACCACAAACCCGATTCTCATCAGTTTGGATCCAGTTTCTGCAGAAAATACTGAACAAGGGCTTTAAAAATAGCATCCAAATAGTCGTAAAAGTCTCATTTTGATCTGATTAAGATTTATTTTAATCACTAACAACCTTGACAAATGTCACATCAAGCTGCTTCCAAATAGGGAAAGAAAGGTTTGAACTTCACTTGTTAAAACTCAGCAGCTTGGATTTATTTTGCAAACATCTTAATGACCAGTTGGTGAAGTTTTACAAAACTACACCAGAGGAAATTACAACAGCATCGGTGAAAAGAGACCGTCTGAGGTTTATTCTAACTTTTCATTTGTCACATCGTGTTGGAAGACAAGTGACCCTGACTGACTCGCAGGTGTCTCACCTGGTGGGAATGGGATGCTCTTGTCTGCTGCAGTCATAATTTGTAATTTAGCTTCAGTCAATGATGAGAAAAATATTTAACTGCAACTCAGCGGAGAAGAATTCTCCAAGCCGGGTTTGGTAACGGTGGTGAAAAGCAGCAGGAGAAAAAGCCGTCCTCTTACACGAGAGAGGAGCGCGGAGCAAATCAAATCCAATTACTTTATGTCCTAAAAACCTTTTAATGAACGTGGTTATTGTTGTTCATCAGGGGTGTCAAGTTAGCATGCAAGTATTTGGAAATTTGGCTGCACTTTTGCTGCAGTTTTTCTCTAACTAGCTTACTCAGCTGAATGAAATGATTGGACGGTTTATTTCAGGCCTGCAGCAAACACAGACACAAGTTTCCTTTTTTTTTTGTCAGAGGATTTGATTTAATCAGGATGCAAAAAAGATTTTCAACAAATATGATTAAAAAAACTCCTAAAATACATTATTTGAGATCCTCTTTGCTTCTTTTTTTTGTGCTGAGTTGTTTGTTTTAATCACCTGCCTGAAATATAAATTCATACTTATAATTTAAAAAATCATCCCCATAAATAAACTGTAAAGCTAGAATTAAAAACTTAAAACATGTAACAGAGAAAAACATTAGGACCTTGAGGTTAAATAACTCAAGAAGCACATGTTCCTGTTTTAAGGTGCAATCTGTAAAAATGTGGCTTATACTCCTCACAGATAGGGGGCAGCACTTCCACTGCTAACTGTAGCTGCTGTTAGCTAGTTAGCTTAGTAAGATGTGCAGTTAGCTGCTCTGTTAGCATAAACTCAGAGCTCAGAGTTACTGCAACTTTACAAACTCTGCTATGTTTACAGATAAACCTCTCAAGCAACTTTGTATTTAATTTTAATATCCAAAAACAGAAAATGCATGAAATAAAAACAAGCAAAATGTTCTCAGACTGTGAGTTGTGAACAGTTGGGAGTGGTGGCATTTTGAGTTGAAGGTCATTTCAGCTGCAGTCTGACGGTTTATTTTGCAGAAATGTATCAACAAATTCAACCTTATTCTATTTTTGTTTTTCAAAATCCTACTAAGTGAAAATAACCAGGAAACAAAGCTGTAAAAAAACAAATGCAGGGGAGTTTAAAGTAATATTTCTCTCTAAAATGTAGTGGAGTGGAAATATGAAGTTACATTAATGGATATGAAGTATCTCAAATATGTATTTAAGCACAATACTAATAAAATTGCTCATTAATCTTTCCTTTACGTTTGCTTAAAACTTTAAAATAAATCGAACCAAAGGTCCGGCTGCAGCGTCTGTGAGATGAGCATAACTCAAGACAACAGTGAAGAAGTGGAGGAATGAGAGGTGGAGGTGGTGGAGGTGGAGGGGGGGGCTAGGAAAACATCTTGATGGGTTGTGTCCGGGAGGAAGGTTGAGGTTGGGGGGGGGTTGGGTGGAGAGGCTTGATCTCGGGGTGCCTTGTGGGGGGGGTCCTGAGTATGATTTGATCCTGGAAGGCTCAATTAAGTGGTTCGTTTACCCCTCGTGTGGAGCCGGTGAATTGGAGCCAGGTCAGCTCCGGGTTGAGGTGTTGTTCATTATTTTTCCGCCTGTCGGATCCCATGAGCGGCCGCTGGAGACGGTGGCTGCTCGGCGGCCGAGGAGCAAAGGGTCTGCCGGTGGGGTACGTCAAACACACTCAAAGCCTCTCCCCTTTGCCTGGGGGATTATGATCAACAAAGCATGTCCCACACCTGCACCGGCCAGCACAATGGAAACTCCGCGGGCCAATGGAGACGAAGGGAGAGACCAGTTATTAGAGTCCCCCCACCAATGAAATGGATTACATTAACCCCTTCTGTTGTTGTTCCTCCCGGAGCTTAAACATCGAACTGACAGACTCCACATCCCATTGAGAAAAAAAAAAAAAATCCCAGTAACACTTTGTTACAACAGCTTTATTCCGGTTTATCCACCATCGGGGAAGTATTGTGTCTCCTCTGTGAAACTGTGTGATGACTTGGTGAAGTGTGGTAAAGCCGTGCTGAAGCTTCGAGACGGCTGTTTTTTACTGTACAAATCGATGGAGAAAGTTCTCAGAAAGTTAAAAAAGTTCCTTGAAAAATTAGAAAATAAGCAGTAATGTACATTTTTATTTGTTTTTAATTGTAATAAATTGAAGATAATGAAGCAAAGCAGCTCTTTCTAAACTCATCACATGCAGAAGTTCAGTCAGGACGTCTTGGTGTCACATTTTGAAGCCCTTTTTAGCATCTGTGTGTGTGTGTGCACGCCAGGTTTTGACCTTTTTCCAATGTAAACCCATTTGTGCCAATATTAAAGGCTTATTGCAGCGACTCCACCCCGAGAACATGAGAGCGAAAAACTCCCATGAGTGCTGGAGGTTTGGGTCGAGTCTTGACTCACACGGAGAACTTAAAGCCAGAAGAACAGAGTCCAAGTTCCTGCAGGAGGCAAAAGTTTCACGATGTTCCTCTAAACTCATCACACTAAGACTGGTTCAAAATGTTTTAAATAGCTCAGTTTTTGTCTGAGTATCAAAACCTGACACATGAATCAGCTTGTACTTCTTTATGGACAACGAGGCAGCGGCCGCCTCATGTTTACTGAGCTACAACTGTGACTAATTTATATATTTTTTAAAAATTCTTTTTGCAATTTTATTCCTTTTAAAGAGTTAATGGGTGAGAAAGAGAGCAGTTTTTACAGAAAAAAATGCTAAAACATCTGTTGAAACTTATAAAATAATTTCTGCAGAACATAATGTGTCTTTAGTCACTTAAAAAGTCACATTTTGCTGAAACCACAGTGTCTGTAAATGTATTTCACTCTCAATCTTCATGTTCTGCCACAAAAACTCCTCAGCAAACACATTTATTGGCTGTAAAGACCCATAGGATCACTTTACTTAAACAAATTGTGACCAAAGTTGATTAATTAAAAAAAAAAAAAAGGTTTCTTCTGAGAATAATGAGTGAAATTGTTTGAGAAACATATTTTTTTGTCGCTGACGTTGAGAATAAATGACAAGTTAACAAAGCGGCCTCGTAGCATCACGATGATCAGCGATCACACTGTACGTTTGCTTTACAGTAATTAACCAGAGCAGCACGTCAGAAGGAGTTAGACGTCCGGACGATCGGAGGCAAACGGCTCTGTCGGTCCGGATCAGATGCAGATCTCATGCAGTTTCTGCATCGATGCTGCAAACAGAGACGACGCAGACGGCAGCAGATCACTCCAGAGTGATGCAGCACGCTTTAAAAATCAGCATAATGTGGTTTGTGGTTAAAGTGAGAGAAAGCAGCATTGTACTTAAAGTTTATTCTACGAAAAGTCAGAGTTTCATCTCATCAAATCAGCTTAAATGTCATCAGCTGCACAGCCGGACTGTGTGTGTGTGTGTGTGTGTGTGTGTGTGTGTGTGTGTGTCCTGCTGTATTGGTGTAAATAAGAAAATTATTCTTCCATGTTCTCCATGTCCCATTTCCCAAACTATATCAACAAGTAAACAGTGTTGTTTACCCATAACTGTGCGGCGGTAACGCGGCCTGTGAGTGTGTTTGGGTTTTTTTCTTCTTCTTCTTTTTTTTTTTAAACGTGTTTTGGAACAACACAGACGGAGAATACTCAAATATTTTCGGTGAAGGAGGGTGTCAGTCCCCAGGAAACCCGTCATGGGCGAATTAGACCGGAGCTCAGAGGAATGCACGTTGCTGCCCTCGCACTCACCCCCCCACACAAACACACACACACACTTACACACACACTCACACACTCTCTTTTCTCCTTTAATTGGGCCCGTTCTCTGGCACCTCTCCAGATCACACTGTCACTTTACACTGCGTAATAAGCTATTAGCCCCGGCTGGACCGGGCTCCGCCGCCACCCCGCGCTAATCGACATGGACATGGTCATTGTGTGGGACCGGGACTCAGGACAGCACAGTCCAGCTATTGTTATCGCATGGACCCCGGACGCTCTGGACGCCCACGGCCTGGCTCGCAGAGGGTTGAGGGGTGGGGGGGAAAGAGGTGGTGGTGGGGGGGGGAGGTAAACGGAGGGTTGAGGGGGAGATCAAGGAGAGGTGAACTTGTTCTCACTGCCCCCTAGGAAACAACAAAACAAACTGTAACACCTTTGGTTCAGCTATCTTGCTTTGGCAAAAATATGACTTTGTGCCGTGTCCCAAAACAAAGGAGCACCTGTTCCTCGAGTCAGACTCTGCTGAACGTGCAGAAGCAATTAGAAACACAACCTGTCCTCAACATGCGTTATCAATCTTCTCTGTCACATTTAAAAAATGACTGCAGAGTTTTACGGAAAGACACGCGAATGAACTTTTACGAGCAAAATGAAGGAAGATTCTTACAATGCAGGTGTGTTTCTTTATTGTCTTTAATGGTCGATATTCTTGCACTTTTTAAAAGAGTATGAAAAAGTTAAATTTAGTACGCAGTTACTAGAGAAAACATTATGAAATTGAGTTCTGTGTTTCTGTGTGGGTTAAAAATAAGACTCTACAGTCATGCTAGTGACTCTGTGTTCTGCAAATATAAAGCACTCTGTTTGCCGTCTTAGCATGTTAGCATGCTAACGTTATGCATGCTTAGAAGCACCAAAAGCCAAAATTAATAAGAATAAATAAGTAGATTTATCACCCATTTTTCTTTCATTTCTATAGAATTTTTTGTGTTTGTTTTATATGTATTTTTTATTTTGTTTTTGTAAAATAAAATCTTACTGCATGAAGCCTCTGTGCCCAGAAAAAACCCTGCAGATAGTTATTTATCTTTTTATTTATAAGTTTTTTAACAATTTCTACACTTAAGAAAAAGCGTCATTGTTTAGTTCCACGTTTTGTTTTACAGCAGAATCCCGCGGTTTGTTCCTCCTGCAGATCTTTGATCATAATTCATTTTACATGAGAGCAGCTTCGCTCTGCATGATGCGACCGCCGAGGGAACCTTTCTGAAACCAACCTGCATCTCTTGAACAAGTCCCAACACCTCCAGGCCAGAAATTAAGGGGTTAGACGGGGCCTTGGCGCTGCAGCCTGTCTGAGGAGCTAATACTCGCTCTCAGCTTTGGCTGGGAGGGAGCAGTGTTTTATCATGGGGATGTACAGACCTCACATTCAATCTCCCATTTGTCTCTGGGTGGAGATTTTTGAACTCCTGCTGCAGGATTGATGTGCAGCACAGGCGTGTAAATTACATGTGAGGAAGTCTGTGGAAAGAAATGTCGCTTAATTACACCGATGAAAACCTAAATAGTGAAGTCTTTTTTTTTTTTTATGGAAGGTGGTGGTGTGGGGGGGTGTGGGAGGTGTGTGTGTGGGGGGGGGGGGGGGGGGGGTTGTCTTTTTTATAAATAAAATATTTGAAATTTTTTTAAAAGTTGCTTGCACGACAGCTGCAGGGGGAGGGGGGCAAGCATGGAACGGGCGGA
>JAQMCX010000015.1:1724557-1793094 GCA_029814765.1 Acanthurus leucopareius
CTCCTCTGCTCATATGCACACACACACACACACACACACACACACACACACCCTTCCTGCTTGCACCCTCTAATCCAGCCCCCTCTGAGCTCAGGGTCCCGGGGAAAGGTTCATCCAGAGGGCGGAATCAGCCTCCATGGCAAAGAGAAAGGGGTGAGGTGGGGCAGGGAGGGGGGAGGAGGAGGGTGGTGGTGGATTTGAATGTGGTGGTGAGTGTATATGTGTGTGTGTGTGTGTGTGTGTTTTGAGGAGCATTGTAGGGAGGGGAGGGGCTGTGAGAGAGAGAGAGCATCATTCCTGATGGTTACGAAGTGGCACGACGACGATGGTGGGGTTGAGTTTGTCTCTGCCTCTGTGTGTGTGTGTGTGTGTGTGTGTGAGTGTGTGTGCGTGTCGGAGGTTCACTGGTTCTGAAGGTTCCTCACCAGGTTCACTGCTCTGCTCTGAAGGTCACGGTCGAGCTGCCGGTCGGGGTGAGAGGACAGTGAGGAAGCGAAACGCGAAACGCCGCCGTCTGAAGTGAAACTGCAGGAAAGTTTTAGAGAATCTGAGAAAGAAAAAGCAGGAAACTGAACGGAGTAACTGTAATGAACAAGTTACTTGTTGCTGAGCCACAAACTGCTTTATAAAAACTGAGAGAAACCTCGGTGAAATAAAACACTTTGGATGAGATTTTTTTTTACCTCAGAGTCTCTCTCCAGCACCTCATAGAGTTACATTATAATCATCTGTTTCCAGAGTAAAAGCTTTAAATTTATTCCCAGATGTTCATTTATTTTGATTTCATTTTCTTGAAAATCATCAGATGTGAAACTTGCTGCCTGAGGGAAGATGATCGATCAAAATTATTATTTCATTTACTGTAATAATACTAAAAATTGTATTATTACAATAATCACTTCCTAACAAAGTTGAGGTTTTACCAATTAATGTAAAAGCATTTAAGCATGTTAAATGCTTTTATATTTAATGATGCTTCTTTGCTAAATTCGCATTCAAAATCAAAATGAAGAAACCTGAACTTTTCCTTAAGAATTTAGCAAAAAAATTTCGTCTTCTATAGAAAAAGTTGTCATTTTGCAGCTGTACAAATAAAGCACGTTATATTAGTGTGTATAAATAATATTTCAAGTCTCTGCAAGCTTTTCATGCTGTTAGAAAATGAACTGAAGCTAATGGCCACCTGGGAGGTGATATCACTTTTAAACTATTTACACCTGGAAGAGGACGAGTTAAGTGGAAACCATCTTCAATACAGTGACTCAGTCCGTCCAGGTCATCGTGATCCGGGGATTTATCTTTATCACTGAGTTATTAACAGTTTGTCTTTGTTTCTAATGAAGATTAATGACTTTGGTGCATTTTATTGCATAAATCTAAAGTAATAAGTAACCGCCTGACTGCAGAGTGAGTGTTACTGACTGTTTCTGAAACGCTGCACAGCTTCTCCTTCACCTCGGGCTCCCTGGCTTCGGTATCATCTTACATTATTAATCCACTTGACAAGGGCGGCTTCAACCACAGGTGATTTCCCGTGTGTGTGCACTCTGTTATCTGTTTCCACCAACAGCAGCCGTGACTGTTTCTCATTGTTTGAGTAAAATGCACAAAGTAACCGGAGAAAAACACAAAGTTTCACCGCTGCGTCCCGTCGCCTTGTTATCGACAGTTTGTTTGAAGCTCTGAGGAGACTGACTGATTTCAATGTGCACACAGCAGACTGGTCACCCCGAGGGCAAAAAATCAGACTAAAAATACTGAAACTGCATGTTTTTATATATGAAGTCTTGGTGTAAAGATCCAAAATAAACAGTTTAAGTGAACTTGTTATATAAATGGATTATTCAGACAGCGTTTGTGATGAGAACGATTCCCTCTCGAGCTGTTTAACCCCCTGATCAGTTGATCATTATAAGTGATTTTCCCTGCACAGCCAGAGTTGGCAGCTTCACTGAAGCAGTCAGAAGTTAAGTGCCTTGCTGAAGAGCATCTCAGTGGTGTTAATGAGGTCTGAAGTGTGTTGTATCTGCTCAGAGATCAGTGTAGAGTTACACAGAGAGGGAACAGGAAGGGGAGTGGCAGCTTCAGCAGTGTGTGTGTGAGTGTGTGTGTGTGTGGGTGTGTGTGTGTGTGTGTGGGTGTTAGGGCGTGTGTGTATTGTTTACAGTTTACACAGCAGCACACTGGCAGAGCATCAAAACCATGTTGCTTTTTGTTATGAGGTAAACACAACCCCCAACCCCGCGGCGGGGCCAGGACAAACAGCAGAGCCGCGGGAAGCCGCCCGGCAGCCATGATACCCCCGCCGCCCCACGGCCCCACGGCCCCACGGCCCCACGGCCCCATGGGAAGACTTCAGCACCCAACAAGGGACACCAAACTCAGGTGTGACTCTGCAAAAAACCCCAGCAGGAAGCCTGGAGGTGGATGTGTTGGATGTTGGATGGATTTAAAAATGCTCAGTCTTTTTCAGACGCATGCTCAGGTGTTTCCAGCTGTTTCCAGCAGTCAGCAGCTTCAGTGTGTAGAACCAGGTCCAGATGTTGTTTTCTGCACAGTATAATGTAGAAGTTCTGCTGTTTATTCAAGGTTTGTCAAATTTATCAGTAAATCTATATCCTTGAAGCTTCTCCTCCTGCAAAAGTCAACGAACTGTTAACTTTGTAACACTTTTAAAAGCATTAAAGCTCCTTTTGTGGGGTTTTTAACCAGAGTAAACATTTTCTTCTGCAGCTTCTGTTGATGCAACATGCTGCAAAGGGCGTTCATGCACCCTGAATCTGTTTAAAAAAATGTCATCGTGCATTTAATGACACTTAGTATGAGTCAGTCTTTTGTTCGCACACCATGATTTAAAGACAGAATGATGCAGTTCCTGATGAACTTCTGCAGAGTCGCAGGGATGTCAGCGGTTTTGTTTTTTTGGCAAAGAAAGCACTTTGGTTAGTTTGATAAACGTTGTCATGAAAATCACTTTTTTGTGAAATTGTCACAGTTTTATATCAATTAAATTTGTGTTCACAGACATCAATTCTTCATCTTCATTCATTCCTATTGGATGAAAAGCATGACTGACTTCTTTCCTCGCCGTCTGACCGCTGTTAGCCAAGAAGTAAGCAACAGGTGACAAAACAGAACGCAACAACACCAATAAAATGAGAGTTTGCTTTGTTGGAAACAGTGAAAGTACACAAGTAGAATAAAATTCATCAAAGTCTTTTTAACAATTTAATGTCGTATGTATCGTAGGTTTAAGTAATTAAAACACACACGGCGTTTCTTGATTCAGCTTGTTAGTAAAATGATAAAAATAAGCATTATGATAAAATGACGCTCTGTTATTTTTAGGAATGATGGAAGTTAGCTTAAAAAGAGGCCGACAGTTTCCTGAAAACTTTACAAAGTAAGTAAGAGCCTCAATAAATATGATACAGAAGCAGTTTAACAACATAAAAACCACTTAACAAAAATTAATTTTTAGGTGGATAAAAACAGGACAATATTTTCCAGATAAGATGATTTTTTTTCTCTTTAACAAGCAACAGCAATGTATTAAAGACATCTTGTATTTTTGCTAATTTTGGTCCGTTCCTGTCAGAACAGATCTGACCTGATGGTTAAAAACCCGACAGGTTCAAAACAAAATCAATTTATCAAAATCCAACTGATTTGGATTAAAAATTGTCATTTTTTCAGATAAAGTCAGCGTTTAATTAGCTCGTGGAGTCTTGGTGAGTTATCAGGCCACCTGATTGAAACCCACAGAAAGGGAAAAGAGGGTTACGGTCTGGGGGGTTGAGTGTGTGTGAACTGAAGGGGGGGTGAAGAGCTGGAAAGCCCCCGGTGCAGGTGCAACCCAGGGCCATCCGCGACGCTCCGTCAGCTTCGCCCTGGGCCAGCGAGGGGGTTCAGACAGGAGGAGGAGGAGGTGGTGGTGGGTCGGGGGGAGAGAGGGTGAGATCTTCTCACCCCGCTGGCCTTCTTCTGCGAAGCGGAGCTTGTAATTTGGACAGAAAAGTGGATTTGTGCGCAGCAGAGCCTGGGCAGCGAGGCGGTGAAGCAGCCCGCGGTCGGGCCTCACAGCGGGGTGAAGGGCTGAACTCAGGATGACCAATATGTTTTCACTCTTTCATTCACTCTCCTCCTCCTCCCTCCTCCACCTCCTCCTCCTCCTCCTCCTCCTGCTCTCTCACTGTACTGATCCACTTCTCTATGATCAGCTTAGTCGCCTCGACTCCTTCCGACGGTTCATCGACTCCATTGTTAACAGAAGAAACCAGCGGAAATACAGTTTGGCGATTCACCTTTTTATATTTTTCTGCATAAATGAGGCTTTAAAAGTGCCGACACTTCTACATTTGACTCCTTTGTGGTTGTGACTCAGCTCTTACAGGTTACAGGTCCTCCTCTCAGCCTTCTCCTTATCAGGTTTTATGGGTGATTCATAATGAGCCTTAATAACCTGCATTAACAGGAGGCTCTGAGTGAAGCTCACATGTTCCTGTTTCCTCCTGCCTGCTTTCGTAGGTGTTTCATCAGCACGACACACTAAAAGAAGTAAAGAGAAGAGAAAACATCCACACACTCACATGACATCAGCGAGAATAAAGGGACATTTTTTAAAAACCCTAACCCTAATTTTAACTAATGTGCATAAACAGGAGAAAATTCATGAGAAAAACCTGAAACTTCGTCTCCAGAAGTTGCATGTGATCAAACTCCAGAGAAAAATATTTGGCAGGTTTGTGAGAAAAGTAAATATTGATTGTTTTTGCCTCTGTAACACTGATTTATCATCACATCATAAAGTTGCTATGAGGAGCTCAGGAAAGCACGGATCAACGTTTCCTGTTTCATCTGCTTTTAACTCGGTTTTGGTCTCAACCAACTTCAGACAAAAATATTTGTCCTTTTTGCTGCGACTTTTACTGCGTTTACCAGCTAATCGCTGTCTTTGTGTTGCGTTTGTTGCTTGTTCGAGATGAAGCGTTAGCATGGTTCATCTCAAGGTTTCTAACAAGGCTGATGAGCGACGACAAACCATAACAATAAATGTGCTGCAGGAAAATCTAAACAAAAAGCTAAAAAATGATGAAAAGATGCTCAAACCTGCTGAAAACTTCAGTCAGTTATGCTTCTTTTTCTTGTTTTGTGCAGCTAATTTTGAACAGTTTGGAGCATTTTGACCTGGTTTATAACTTTAAAAACTTTGTTTCTTGTTCTAAACTTAAAAAGTAACAGGTTTTTAATTGATTTAAAGAGTGAAATCATGATGAAACTGAAAGTGTGTCATATTTTACAAGTTGGAAAGTGAGAGAGGAGAAGGACGTTTGTCTTGCATGTCAGTTCTTGTTTGTTTGTTTGTTTGTTTGTTTGTTTTGGATAACAACAGGTCTGTAATAAAAGAGGAAGGGTTGCAGGTTTTCAATGCAACCTGCCATCTTGCTTCACCTCCACTGATGTGTTTCAGGTTGAAGTCATTTCCGTGGTTGCGTTGGTTTTAATTATAACTGGAAAAGGCAGGACAGTTTTTTTTAAAAGCACCAAGTTTCCAAGAGTCCCAGACAGAACCGGTTCAAGAACCAAAGCTGATTTAACCAAAAAAGGGTAATCAGCACTGCTGGAATCAGCGAGTCACATAATCTGCCTTTAAAAACCCTTTTTTTTTGTGCCTTTTGCAGTCAAACAAAAAAAAAAACAGTGTGGTAGATTCACCTGCCAAGCTCTGTTAGTCAGTGTGAGGTCTACATCTGCCAGGACAGGCACAGCAAAGTAATAGAAGGTAATAAAGTACCCCGTAATAGAGCATCGCAGAGGAGGTAATTACAGTGAGGGCTGCCTTTTAAAGGGTTGGTTGTAATGATTCATGGTTGCACAAATGCAATTTTCATTGTCACTCCCCTCTCATCACTCATTGCTGCTCGCCTGGATCTACAGGTAACCTTCCTCTTACCCTGCCTGAGAGGAGCATCTCAGCTCTGCTCTCCAGACGCGTTCAACACCTCAAACACATAAAAAACAAAAACTTTCCGTTCCTTCAGATGAAGTTCACTCGAGCAGCCTCTCAGTTCCCGGCATCCCCGTAGCTTCCAGCACAAATCGCTTCTTTCATCCCCCCAAAAAACACACTGGCCCATTTCCCTCAATGTTGTTATTATTATTATTATTATTATTTGCTACCAACACACGAAGACGAGGACGAGGACGAGCAGGCAGAAGTGTGATGGGAGCCATTTTACTTCCAGTCGGCAGCGTGTGTGAGCATGCAGACCAGAGTTCACATCCAGGCAGATTCAGGAGATAACAAACCCAACAAACCCGAGATTTCACAGGCTGCAGGAGCCGGCAGCCACCGAGAAACTCTGCTGGTATAACCGAGAGTTTTCACCTGTTTGTTTGTTTGTTTGTTTGGTGACAAATAAACAACCTGTCAAACATAAAAGCAGTGAGTTATAATCCTTCATCTTACTGTTTTTTTGATGAACAGTGTTGCTTTGTTTTATAAGATTTTTCACATTTAAGCACCACAACCTGTAAAACATCCTGTAACAACTTTTAACTGAATCAAAACAAAAAAAGACCATTTTAAATCAATAAAACTCAGTGAATTCTTCACCTCTGAGTATCAAAGAGTGCAGAACTTACGGTTTTTGTGAAGTTGGTTTAAAAACCTGATTAAAGAACCATCAGGTCTGCAGTCACTGAGATAAAAGACACTGAATCGATCCAGTTCTGATAAATAGTTTGTTGGTTTTCACTGGTGTTGTGATTAATGATGGTGTTTCTCATTCGTTTGTTTCAGGCTGTGTGTTTCTGCTCTTAATTGTTTGGTTGTTTCTGAATTGTTTTATTCACAAAAGTGAAAGTTTTTGATTTACTACAGCTGATCTTTTTCCTCTGTTGCCTGCACATCAGTGGTGACGTTCGCTCAGAAACTACAGATGAGAACTTGCTTCTAGTTACATCTGGAACAATACATGTGTTGTGCATCATCACTGCAAAATAAACAATGAAAAATAAAAATAGATATTTAAAAAACAAAGAAAATAAGGTGGAAGAAAGAAGCTGTTTTTCACAGTTCTAACTGTAACTAGAGGCAAAACTGACACTTCCTGAAAATAAAAACAAAATCACAAAAACTCTTTCAGGGTTTCTGTTGAGGTTCATTCTTGACACACAGATCTGTTTTTTCAATATTCTAAAATCAAGTTAGCCATTTAAAACTTTTCCCCAGAGCTCTCTGCTGCATCTCCTGGCCTTCTTCAGGAAACAGCTCTTCCTCGCGTCACATGGAGTCCAGGTCTCCTTCACTCACTGAGGAATGTTGGGATGCGTTCAAAACCCTCTGGAGCTGAGGACGTTTCATGAAGGTGACGTATAAGTTACCGCTGAATCCACGAGGATCCGCCACAGTGACGCTGATCAAAGAGCATCGATCACATCTCTGTCTTTTTGTGTGTGTGTGATGTGTTTAAGGTCACCGTCTCGGCTCCGACTCATCTCTGATCTCTCCTGTGTCTCAGTCAGTCTTGACGAGTCTTTGGACATTTTTTATGTCACCACAAGAAAAGCTTCAGCAGCCCCCCCGCCCCTTCCTCTTCATTTAATAACCCCAGGTTTCGCATGAGACGTCATTCATGTTGAGGAAAAACCGCTCAGGCTGGAAGAGACTCGCGGTGGTGGTGGAGGTGGAGGCGGCGGCGGCGGTGGCGTAAGCATGCAGCAGCAGCACACACACCGCCACCGTCTCTCCCCTCTGCATCCTGGCCCCAACCGAGACCCAGACATCAAAGGCAGGTGGAGTGAAACCATGAAATTACAGGTAAGGTGTCAATTACCCTTTGAAACCAAGCACTCTCCAAATCCAGGCAAGACCCAGCCGGTCCCTGGAATTAGAACAAATAAAGAGGAACTGAAGGGAGAATGGCAGAGGAGGAGGTGGAGGAGGAGGTGGAGGGGGTGACGAGGAGTGGAGGAGGAGGTTTTATGGGCCTTGTTGACAATATAGCATTAGTATAAAAGGTCCTAATTCAGCTTTAAATTACCCCCCTTTTTCCTCCTGCGCTCACGGTGAACATCCACCGCCTGTTTGTCTGCGTGACAGCGTCTCGTCTGGGAACCGCGAGGAGAAATCTGCATCGACGCAGTCGTTTTTACTCCAACCGACTTTCTCCTGCAGCACTTTTTTTTTTTTTTTAACTTTTTCACCCAGTTACATTACCGCATTACTCGCTCATCCACCTTTATCAACAACTTAAAAGGCAGATTCCAGTAATGTAATGGAGGTTAAATCCACCTTAACACCTTCTAATTTACATCCTATAAAAGTGTTTACAGGCTGTGATACAAGTGATGTCAGTCAGTCACAGTTACAGTGTTTTTATCAGGAGAAGTAAAAAAAACAAGTTTCTGTTACACAAGAAATAGATTTTGTGTTTACATGTGTGTTCGTGGAAGGAAATGAATTCAGAAATGTTCGTTTGTTAACAACTAAAGCAACAAAAAAGCACCAGACTTCCAATACAAACAAGACTCTTCTTCTTCTTTCTGATATCAGTTCGACAACATACATGATTTATTACGTTCTGAGAAAGAAAACTGTCACTGTGGGAATTAATTGAATTAATTATTGTTCTCTCTCTCTCTCTCTCTCTCTCTCTCTCTCTCTCTCTCTCTCTCTCTCTCTCTCTCTCTCTCTGCGTGCCATGAAGCCAGTTGACAGCTCATGTGGGAAAGAAATCCAACCACAGCTTTGGGTTACACAACACACACCCGCCCGCTGAGCCACAGACAGCGTTGGCCTGGTCCAGCCCAGACGCTGCAGAACACCCACAACGCTTCCCCACCCCGCCCCCGGCCTGCCTGCCTGCCTGCCTGCCTGCCTGCCTGCCTCCCACTGCCAGGTGGGCCTGAGCCGGGTGGAGGAAGGTGAGGATGACCTGCGAGGAGGGAAAACACTTCCCAAAGAGTCCAATCACAGTTTATTCATTTAAATTTGAGAATGCAGAATTTATCTGACAGAGCTGATGGGTTGGTGTCAATTTAGAAGACAGCAAACTAGATATAAAATGTGTTCTTTTAATAATCAATCCAATGCATCTAATAATATATATAAAGAGTTCATTTGCTGCATTGATAAGAAAACAAATCCTGCTCGTCCCTCGTGAAGTAAATGACTTTCCGGAATAAAAACATGAGCAACAAGCAGAAGCATAAAGTTCAAACACAGTGCACGTTTCCCGTCATAACTGTAATTTACACCTGCATTTCAAATCACATATACACTACCAGGTTATGTTCGACAGCAGATAAGAAAAGTCACAATTGTATGCCGCCATGTGTATATAATTACAACAACGAGTTCAGTGTAGTTTTTCCTGTTGACGGGAGAGTTTCAGCGACTGTGAGGTCATTTATGTTGAATGTCAGATATAAAGCACATGATATAAAGAAAGTTTATCAAATTTTGACCTTTAATATAATAAAGAGGCTATTAATAAAGGCTTGTGCTGATATTTTTTGTCCTCTTTTTGTTTAAATATTTGCATAAATGAATGTCAATCTTGGTGATAAAGAGGATTATCAAAGTTCCTCTCATTTTTTATCACCAAGACTTCGTGTGGATGTGGTGGTTTTTCAGTCTGTTTTGGTTCATTTTCACTTCTCTCATAGTGCCCCTCCTTTTAAATAAAAACACTTTGAACCTGCATCTTTCTCCCAAACAGCAGACAGATAAAGTTCCCTGCTTGCTACATAACAAAGTTTCTAAATGCAAATAACTAAAAACAGTTATTTTCCTCAGGAGTCACTGGAGACCAAAACAAAGCTAAAAAAACAAGAGTTAAAGGTCCAGTGTGAAGGATTTAGTGACATCTAGTGACAAGGTTGCAGACTGCAAAAACTCAGGAAAAAGGCAAAAGGACCTCTGGAGTTAATGTTTGTTTTGTCCTTTCTGGGTTGCTGTAGAAACATGGTGGTGCAACATGGAAGAGGACCTGCTTCCTCTGTGGAAATCACAGATTAAACGTTATAAATTACTTATTTTCAGGTGATTATACACTATTAAAAAAACTGAACTGGATGTGTAAATAGGCAGAAATATAAGTTTACCGAACTAACTTGATGATAGTGGCGTCGTGTTCACAACTTGTATAAAAGGTTTAAAGTGTTGAGATTAAACTTAAATTTGCAGATCCACAAAAAACAAACAGCTGGCAAACTGCAACAGATGAAAAACACTCTGTGATTCAATATACAAGTATTTATCTGAGCATATTTGCAGATATTGTGCTAACTTCTGCACAGACTCTTATTCAGGATAATGCATGTTGACTGTTTTCTATTCTAACCATGAATTTTTACTGCGTAAATATTTATGGAATATTCTTGTCATCAGAGAAAAACTTCCTTCTTCAGAGCTGCACTTGTGTTTTTGTCTCGTCTGCTGTCAGACGGTTTGTCTTGTCTGTGTGTGTGTGTGTGTGTGTGTGTGTGAGGTTTATTTATTTTCACTCGCATTGTGCAGCTGTCTTGTAATGTGTCACTGATAAATAATCTAATCTGAACCTACAAGAAGCTGTCACTGCCTGCTGCAGCACAGCGAAGCATCAAACCCGGATGAAATATGCACGAAACCGCCTGAACACCTGAAGTAACATTGCTTCAGTTTACGTACAATTGTAACAAGTTTTTATAAACAGTTTTGGTGTTTACAAATGTTTTAGCTGTTTAATTGACTACTTATATCCTAATGAATGTCGGAGTATATGCATGTAAACAAAGTGACGGAGAGAAAGAGGCAGACGGAGCAGACGGCCTGTCTGTCAGCAGTCTGATGAAAATAATAAGTCATTCACCTTTTCAGGTTCATAAACAAGTTCCCATTATTAAAGGCTGCTGTGAATCACTGTGGGCTGCGGTGTGCAGCTCGCTCCAGCCAAGCGTTTTATGCATGTGTTGTGCTGAAATGTTGCGTGTGGCATAGTTTCCAGCATCCCGGGCCAAACATCTGTCAATTCTTCTTACACTTCCTAATGAACTTTTAGGTTCTGTCTCTTTCATCATCCGGCGGTCGGGCCTCGACTCGGCTCACAAACTGGGCGAGGATCCTGCATTAAGGCCGAAACTGTACAGTGTGATCAGACTGTGACACACACCTCTTTCCGGGGTGATGTGTGTGTGTGTGTGTGTCAGGTTTCATCTGTGATGCGTTCAGCAACTTTCCGCTGTAGTGTCAGTATGAGATACTACCACTGGAGCGGCGCCAGAGTGACACATTTCCAAATACAACTCAAATTGGCTTGAAGATACAATACTGATAATAGCTGTTAGACACCGGATACATTTTAATAGATGTGCTTTTTAAATATATTTAAACAGATGTGTGTTTAGGGGGATGTTTGATTAAAAGACAGGTGTGTCCCCACATCTGCAAAGGTGTGTAAAAGTGCAAAACAAGTAACGCACATGAATAAAAAGTTGTTTTTTTTTCAGGAAGGATTTTTCCACAAGTGGTTCCACGTTTTACCGAGAAAGAAAACAGTTAGATTATGAAGTATCTGCTGTATCACTAGAAAAAAACACTAAGTTCTGCAGGTTTTTAAACTCCTAAAATCTCAACAAGCACACTGAAAATAAGTTGCACAAACTTTTGGTGAAAACTTAGCTAGCAAACATCACCTGTGTGCATTTCTCATGCAGCATGTTTTGCCAGTTATAATAATTCATCTTGTAGCCTTATTTCTCTTTTGGGTTTTTAAATGAAAACATAAAATTAAATTATTAAATTTACCTTCATATACCTTTTTAAATTTTATCTGATAAAAGATTTTTATGTGTCTACTCTCCTACTGAATCTATTTCTTGGATTTTTTGCTCCAAAAACCAGTTAACAAAATACAAACTAATTAATTCGTGAAGTGACGTTTTTTGTATGTAAATCAAGAACCAGAAATTGTTTTCTATAGTTTCCAAAACAAGCAATAATCACTGATATTGTACTAATTTATAGAGAAAAGTGCAACAGCAAGGTTTTCTTTTCTTCTTTTTAATAAGATTTAACATCTAAGCAGCTAACTAAATGCTAAGCTGTGTCTTGTTGTTTTATTTTGAAAAGTATTTCACTCTTGAAGTGAAAAATCTCATTAACTACATGAGTTTTTTAGTAGGAGATAAACTATCTTTTTTAGTATATAGAAGATCTAAACTTTGACGAAAAAAACAAAAAGCATATAAGGACTAAAGATTAATGTGATTTTATTTTTTTATTCATATTTTCATATTTAATTCCTCCCTCTTGTGTTTTTTAACTGCTTTTTGGCTCAAGTGGTGAAGCCTTAAAAACAGATTTAAGACTCTGCCAGCTGATAATTAGCTTCATTAATGATATTATTTTACTCAAAACAGCAAAGTTTGGACATATTTTAAATTCCCTCTCAACATTTAAACACATCTTTCTAAAATTGTCACATATAAACAAGTTTTTCCCACGTTGGTGAGGCGTCACATCAGGTAACCCCTGAGTGCCGTTAGAGGTGCTGAGCTTTCAAACAACGTGTGAAGTCGCCTTTGTCAGCGATGCACAGATAAAGACAAGTGAGTGACACTTTTTGTCTGAGTCTGTCTCAGAGGGGAAGTGATGCAACGCCGAGCGCGGAGACTCAAAAACAACACGCAGCCCGAAATCAAAGAGGCCGGCCGTTTCGCTCAAACGAGCCTTCGTGCCTCGCTGACAGACGTGTGGTTCAGCGGAGGAGCTGTGAAAAAAAAAGTCTCAAAGTCTCCCGGTTTGATGTCACTCCTCTGGTGTCACACACACTCACACACACACACACACACACACATGCACATGCACACACACACATGCATGTAGAGATGCTTCAAAATGGCTCCAGCGTTGATTTCTTTGTGTGCACAAGCCAAAGCTTCTGCTTCTGGGCGAATGTGAACAAGCTCCCAGCTGCTTGTCTGCGTAAGTGGCTGTGTGTGGTGGATTTCCATTTTCTGACTCAAACATAAATTATAGATAGAGATTACAAAACAGCACATCACTCACGAGTGACGAGGAAACGCAGCTCAAAACACATGTAACCACACCGATAAACCCGACAACATCCAGCGCTAGAACACGAGCGTAGGAACGTTTTCGCTCTGCTGTTAAAGACAGCCGGTCCCCGCTGCGCTGTACATTTACATAGGATCCCCTCGTTACAGAGAGTCCCAGCAGTAATGGAAATAACCTGTCGTCCCTGCCCAGGTAGCCCGACAGGCCCATAAATCAAAGCGGTGTTTGCGGAGGCGGGGATGCCACGGGGAGAGTGGGTAGAGGAGAAAAAAAGTAGGCTAAAAGAGAGGCAGGGAGGAGTTTCCTGTGATTGTTGACAGGCTCGAACGAGGCTTGAGCAAACAGGCTCTTCAAGGTGTGAGGGGCTCAGACAGACAGACAGACAAGTGGGGTGAGACAGGTGAGACACTTAGCGAGCAGGAAGACTGGCTGAGGAACTGTGGAGAAGCTCATTCCCAGCTGATAAATAAAAAACATCAGAAAATAGACGTGTTTTTTGCTTCTGGGAGTTGAAATATTTACTTTTAAAAAGTAAAAAATAACCAATGTTTAAAATAAAAGAGTCCATCTGAGTCTCACAGCAACTACGTGATTAAACAAGACTCTCCAGCAGCTGCTCTGAGATGCTTTCCTGCAAATGTTGTGTGTAATATTCACCGTCTTATGTTAGCGGTGTTAGCATGTTATCTTTGCTAATTAGCACTAAATACAAACAACAGCTGAGGTTGATGAGGATGTCATCGGATGTGATGGGAAGAACCATCAGAGGCTCATTAAAAAATTATATAAAACAGAGTTAGTCTGGTTTTTCATATATTTTAGTCAAATATTTGAGTCTGGACCAGAGTGGTTGGCTGACCTGCTGACTGATGTGGAGCTGGTGGAGCTGAAAACGTGTCTCCATGAGGGTAAAAAACGATTATCTCAGTCTAATCTGTTTGACAAGCAGTGCACCACCCAACCTCGCTAACCTCAGAGCCTCTGCAAACTGTTTTGTTGCTCATAATAAGCATCTACTCGTCCTGCTTTGAAATAATTTGTCTTGTGGCATCATGATAATTAAAAGCCGATCTCTTATTTGTTGTACTTGGTTGGGATTTTTGGTGATTTGTCTCTTAAATTTCTTGTGGTGTTGCTGCTGAACAATCCTGCGACTGTGTCTCCTCCTGAGTCGAGGCTGATTGGGTGTCTGATTACGACCCTGCGAACCGAAGGAGGCAGAACATCTTTGATCTCAATGATTTACACTGATTAGATGCTGAGATGTTTCACTGCTGTGTGATGGAGTCAAAAAACTAAGGAGTGCGATGAAAATTCTGCAATTTGGTGTCAAAACCTGCAGTTTTATGACGGAATTGAGGCTCCAGCAGACGAAATCAACACTTGAATCCTGCACTGATAAAAACAGCATCATGCAACTCATGCACAGAAAGTGTAGCATGTCAAAAAAACAGGAAACCAAAACCAAGAAGATGCATCTAATGAACATCACACGTGTCGGACAGGAAGAACTCAAAGTGTCATATTTTCATTTCAAATCCTGTTACTGACTTTAAAACTGATTTGAACATTTAAACATTTCATCTAAAATTATTCCAACTTCTAATTTATTACTTTGTAATTTTGAATGGTTTACTAGTCTTCAAGTTGTTTTAATATGACGTGAAGTTCAGCCAGCTTTAAGCAGAAACAGCAGGTAGAAAAGTCCTTCAGAGGGCAACTTTACACTTTGAGTACATTTCAGACTCTTTACATTTCTCTTCTATTTGTTTTAAAGGAGTTAAATCAATACTTCTTCTTATTTCAGAGTCTTTCACACAAGTATTTGAAATTCTGCTTGAGCAAAGAACGTTTACACTTTTGCATTTCTGCCTTTCATTATCTGCAAATGTCTGCACAGCGCTCTCAGAAACAATGCAACGCCGCTGGTGAGTGTATGGAAGCGCTACATATGTTTGAATAATTGTTACTTTTGTCAGCGTGTTTCACAGCTCGGGGTTAGTTTGCACAGATGAATCCAATCCAACTGTGAGGACGATCTGGCAGCGACGTTTTCGAGCGAGCGAGGGAAGTCATTTGGTGAGTCGTATTCATCACTCCCATTAGTGAAAAAAAAAAAAAACCACAGAGGAAAACACGGGCGAGTACCGACCACAATGGCAGCATTGTTTCACCTGAGCAGGGGAGGATGATATTAAGTGCTTTTAATATTCACATATATCTGTTACCAGTTTGGATTTCAGCTTCTCCTCCTTTCCAGGAGGGCTTGTTAAGCGCCGGGCCCTGGGGGGAACAGGTGGATTTTAGGTGCGTCCCATCGCTGCGTCTGCACAAACCCACACACACCGGGAGTCAACATCAGAAAGGATGGCATAGTTCAAATGTTTTTTAATTAGCCCGTAATAGTGCCTCCGTGTCCCAGATATGCGTCATTAGCATACCTCATGAGTCGGAAAAGGCCGATTATGTTCCATCATGCCACCCATCGCTGTTTGTCTCTGGGCGTGCGATGCTATGCGCGCTTGGCAGGGGTGCCAGTCGCTGCATTTCAACACAAAGCGTTTTGTTTTAGTGCTAATTACACGGCAGGAAAAGGCAGATGGGCCCCCGTTTCCAATCCCTCCCCTCCTCCTCTTCCCCCCTTCTTTGGGTGACAGTTATTGACAATCAGGCCCCCGTCTAGCCATGATACGCCTGAGGCGGTCGATCAACCGCTTCCAACGTAAACACTGCGGGGAGAGGAGCTTCAGATGGGCCAGATTTCACCCCGACAACTGTAAGTATGTTCGACAAATTAGCCCCAGAATCCCTCACTGCTCCGAGAGGTTTCTGCTTCTCTGACTGCCTGACTGACTGACTGACTGACTGACTGACTGATACATTTGTTTTCACTGCCGTGGTTGTGAATGGGCACAGAGGACGACTCCCGCTCCAAGATGGCAGCCTCTGTGTGTGTGTGTGTGTGTGAGTGTGACTGCCAGAGGGTTAAATCGTATTTGCTAACAGTTCTTGGCGTTTGTCGCAGCCTGTAGCGTTCCAGATTTACTGCTGAGCAAATCTGAACAATGTGACTGTTTGTTGGTTTTGGCTGCTGATTTAAAGAAAAGTTCACTGAAATTATTATTATTTTTTAAACAGGTTTTTCATGAACATTTTAATCACCTGTCGTCCATCTTGAAACGTTCCCTCCACCAGCCTGTGTTGTGCCTGTGTGTTTGAAGATGAGCAGCACCGGTCGGTTTACGCCCGGACGTTTCGGTCGGTGTCTCTCCCTGATGAGTGACTCTCAGTCGTGTGTGAAAATGGCTGGCGGGGTCAGCGCCTGTGACCGGCTTGCAGCTATTTCCTCGCTCCTCTGACTGTCCTCTGTCTGCATCCAGCACTCAGTCGCTCCGGCTTCAAAGGAGGAGGCCCGTCACACTCGGCACATGAAAGACACACCGTCAACATCCAGGGCCAGCCGGCTGTACAAGTGAGCGAATCGAACGCACCTTTTACAGAGAGCCACAGCTGTCACGTCCTGCTAAATGGACCTTATGTGACACTGAGTGTGTTGCTTCTCGCCTGGGAATCAAACCTGCACAGAGCAGCTTTTCTTTTTTATTCTAACAAATGTTTCAGGGGCATTTTGAGTTTGCATCAGCGAGCAGCGTGGAAACACGACAGAAAATGGTGTTTAGAGATAAATAATAATGTTTCCGTCTTAGACTCTTGAATGAAAAGGGCAGCAACAAACCAGATAAATTCAGATTAGTTTGAATATTTTGTTTAAGTTGCGTCAGTCTGGTCGACATTAACGTCCACAAAAGGAGACAGACCAGAATTTTCTCACTCTTTGGTCAATAATGAGGGTTTATTTCATTTTATTTTTCATCTTTAGCCATTTCAGATTAGTGGAAACAAATTATTAAAAAAAAATCACACTGAGATGTTTATTATAATTAGATTTTTGTTCCAAAAATTTCCGCAATTTCAAATATGTTGTTACATAAAAACTAATCATCCTGTAAATAACCAGCTGGTTAAGTTTACTGGTGAAATCTAATTGAACTCTTTACTTAATCTTCCCTTAAGCAGCACCAACACAGAGGCGAACGTTCCAGCTTCATGTCAGAGGTTTATTCAGACATCACTCACCGTTTGTGCCACACAGACAAAAATAGATTCTTTATGGGTTTTTTAAGACGCTGCAAGAAGTATTTTAAAATCTCAGCGTGAATCTGATGTTTTTATTTTTATTTTTTTGTGCAGAAAACCATGTGCATCACATTTTAGTGTCCTCTGGAAACACATCTGTTACATGCACCGTGTTTCCTTCTGTGCAGCATGTTTTTATTTGCAGCTGTGCATGTGTTTAAATTAATTCAATGACTTTTTCTTCTTGTTTTACTGGTCTTTTTCTGTTTGTGTGTGTTTTTCTAAAGAAAAGTATATTTGAATTTTGAACATTTGAACCGAGGATGCTCAGTTCTCCTGCTTGATGAACTGAAAGTGGCTGCATGTCCTGAAAAACGCCGCACATCTGAGCAAAACAGAGTCAGAGAGGCTGAATGTTGTGTTTGTAAGCAGCAGGATGCCCCCTGTGGAAACGACCTGCAGCTCGTCATCACAAACACACCGCTGACATCATCAGCGTCAGAGGAAAAATCATTTTTGCAGCAGGAGAGCGCAGCTTTTTTTGATAAACACAGCACACAGGAAGTTATTGCATCAATTGGCAACATTTACAATCAACACTTATCGATCAGATACAAATAATGTGGTGATTTTTCCCTTTAAGCTGCAGTGCGTTGAGCTCTCCGGGCCTCCGTACATTTACGACTGCACGCCTGTTTTTTTTCCACCTTATAATAACACAAAGAATGTGTTGATACATTTTAACAATCGTCGTTATTAAGAGAGAGACTGTTTTCATTGTAAAGCAACATTTACATTATGTAATGTGTATTAATGTCACCTAAGACCTCAGCAGACCTTCCTGCAATATATCACTCTACATCCCAGATCTACCTGAGGACCTTCAGCTTTAACTGTAAACCTTTTATCATCTCTGTAATCTGCCCCTTAAACCCCAAAAAGCCTAAAACTCTTTTTTAATGGGTAGGACGAAAAAAAAAAAATAATAGAAGAGAAGGAGGAGGGAGAGTGTGAGAGGAGGAACGGTGGCTCGATCTGCAAGCCTCCACAATTAAAGCATTGACAGCTTCCAATATAGATTCATCTTCCTTAGCACTGACAGCAGCTTTAAACCCTCTGAATACCTCCAGGCTGAGACACACACACACTCACACACACTCACACACACTCACACACATGTGCACCCAAACACACTGGAGGTGTCAGACTGTCAGCGGAGCTCGGTGAGCTGTTTTTGGCCGCAGATCTCACGCTTTAGTAAAAACACTGGTTCTCTCTCTTCGCTCTCAGGAGGTTTGGAAGCGGCTCACATGAGCTGAAGTGCAGGTGGTCTGATTTTCTGCCAAACTTATCTGAATCTGAATCTGCGTAAATTACAGCGTCTGAAAAACCTCACTTTCACGACATGTTGAGACGAGGCTCCCGGCCGTCGATCCCTCTCTCCCTCTCTCCCTCTCCCTCTCTCTCTCCCTCTCTCTCTCTCTCTGTCTCTCTCTCTCTTTGTCTGCATGCTTATGTTTTCTTTGTTTCCCTTCTTTTTTTTTTTTACTCTTTTTTTTGCCTTTTATTCTTCGGATGTTTCTCACTCTTTGTCTTTTCTCTTCGTCCCATACAATTATATTCTGTTTGCTAAGACACATAAAGGTCAGCTTCGTTTCTGCCGACTCGTAGAAAAAGATTAAAGTAAACAACCTTCAGTCTGAGAATCGATTCCCAGCTGAGACGAGTGTGTTTTTGTTTTGAACAGTTTTGAATTTCAAGGTTTTACTTATTTCCACATTAATATTTATTGATGAAACTTTCTCTGAGTGAAAAACAAACCTTTGTTGTTTCTTTTCTTACACTGACTGCTTGGATCATAAACAATTAAACTCTATGCAACAGTTTGTGTAATTTTACACTCTTTATGTCGTTACTACACAACATGTGTGTTTAATTATGTCCATAATCGTCCTGAGCAGCTTCAGCTTCCTCCTGCAGCCCGAACACACACATGGGAGGCAACCGGTGACACACAGGTGTGGATGTGAGGGTGACTGGTTGTGTGTGTGAGACCCTGTGATGATCAGGTGACCTGTCCAGGTGAAACCCCCCCACCTCATGACCCTGCAAAGGATGAGCGGTGATAGATAATGGATGGGAGGATTATCCTGTGCAGTTATCCATCTTGATCATATCTGAATTATATGTAAATATGTACTTTTTTATTATTTTTTATCATTGTTATTCTTCTTTTTTTGTTTTCTTTCATCTTGTTTTATTTCTATCCATCACTCAATCACTTTTAGCAGTTTGCTTTGGACTTTAGAAGATGAGAATATAAATTTAATTTCAATATTATGCTCGTATAAATCATTTTACAGGATACTTCAGTATTGTAAAAAATATATGATCCATTAAGCTGATTATCGGGTTGCCAGTTGGCAGAGAAACAGTGTGTAACAATGCAAACAAGTGGATTTGTTGTGAAAGTTTTAGTTTCTGTGGCAGAAACCTGTGAATGCATCACCGTGTGGAGACAGTGAATGCAGCGTGGAAAAAGAAAACAGGGAGAGAAATTTCCATTTAAATTTTCCTCCAAACTTTTCTCCAAGATATTTTTTTAACATTAACTGTAACCTTTTTTTTTCTTTGAGGTTCTGTTGATTATTCAGAGATTAATTTTTATGCCCTCGAGGTATTTACACACACACACACTCACACACACACACATCTTTTCTTGTTTTCTCTCTGGATGTGTTGTGAACTCGCCGGTTGTGGGAATGTGAGCAGACACTCTTCAGGTTGGTGAGACTGTCGTACGTTCTCACCCTGCTCTCTGGATGTACAAACAAACTGAGCGCCGTGCGCACACGGGGACAAAAGGCAGGCTTATGGGCGAGGCGAGGAGGAGTCAGCCGGATCAAGGAGCGATGTGGGAAAGGTGGAATCTCCCGGCGATCCTCCCGGGACCACCACCAGGAAGAGAAATTTCAGATTTACAGGATTCACTGTTCTCCTGGGAAACAAGGAGGCTTTGACGCACTCACATGCAGTAAAAGCTCTCACACACATTTACTGGGAAAAAATGGAATAATCAACAGCAGGTCGACGTGTTAACACTTTTTTTTTTAAACTTTTTTTTCCTGAGAAAACAAGCCGATGGACTTCACACACATTAAAACACACACAGTCACACAGATGCTCTGAATCTGGTCTCACTGTAAGCATGTGATTACATACACAAACACACACACATGTGCAGACGTTCACACACAAATTCAGATCACAGGATTCACCTCCTGATGGGAAAACATGACAAACACATGAGCGCAAACGTCCACGGAGCTCACAGAACACATGAACACATGCAAACTCCTGTGTTTGCTTTATTTAAGAAAAGTTATAGTTTAAATTTCTACAGTGCAGATTTTTTTCTCATGTGAACATTTCTGGCTTCATGTGCATCAGGTTTTACTGATCATACGTTTTATTCACACGTGGAACCGAAGTTTCTTGTTTCTTTCTTGTTTTAAAATATAATTATTATTCACAAACATCATCTTTTGAGTTTTTAGATCCATTAAAGGTAAAATTCAGAAATTAAAGGAGTCCAAAGTGTCTTAAAAGCACATTTAAAGAAGGTGAGTTAAGGTGTTTTCAGGACTGATGACATAAGGATTTATAATCACTCTTTCCTGAAGGTGGATTATAGTTAAAAGCTGCATAATAATTTTCTACGGTTTCCCACTTGGAAAAAAAATGAACATGCACACGTTTTTAAAAAAGTGAAAATACAGGCTGTCATGTTTTCCAAAGAGCTCTGGGAGAAATATGAGTGTGAGCTGTTAGAGTGTGTGTGAGGACGGCAGGTCTGTGGGACCCTGGCCTGCAGTAAGAAGAGAGATTAGAGAGATTACAGTTAAAGAGCACGTCGTCCTGTGGAGCCCCTTCTAAACACCAGCTCCCATCAGAAGGGCCACGACTGATGGAGGAAACAGCAGAGATTAGACCTGTTTAACAGTAATCCCCCCTCCTCTGGAGCAACGCCAGCGCGGAGCAGAAGACCACCACCCGACTGCAGAGACAAAGGCGGACGGACAGAGGTGGAGAGAGTCCTCATTTACACCACGATTCACACTTTTACTGCAATTAATGATGTTTTCTGTTGTCAGAGCAGGTAAACGCTGCATTCAGTGTCCATATTATCAGCTGGAAACTGGAGAACAAACCACTGATGTTAAAACTTTACCTCCAACAGATTTTATTTGATGTTTTCTGAAGCTTTGTAGCACAGAAACATAAAGATGTGATGTTTGTTTTAAGGAGTTTTTGCCTCGTTTGAGGACAGAGGAGGATGAACAGATTCACTAAATCTGCCTTTCTCTCAACATGCAACATGTGAGACTGAAGCAGCACGACGTTAACAAAGTCAGGAGGGTTCGTTCACCGTAAAGCTGACGTACAGACCCCATATGTGTGTGATGTCTTTCAGTCTGCACTCATTAAGCTGCCATTCACTCTCCTGCTTCCGTATCAAAGCTGAAACTCGATAAATCAGCCCTGTATGTACAGTACACAGCACTAATTAGACCCCTGTGAAGGAAACTCACTGTAATTGATGCTAAAATGTTACTCACAGCACCTTTTAAAGTGACTGTTAACATTCCTCATTTGAACGTCACAGAGCTCAGTCCAACCTGACTCTGCTTTTTTTGTTTTTTTTGCTTTAATGTTTCATATTTTGACTCTTTTTTTCGTCCGCAGCCTGAACAAGAGGCTGTTTTTTTCAGGTGCAGCTCTTTTAATCTCTCACTTCACCTGCAAGTTTTTTTTCATGCTGAAAGAGACAGAAAACTACTACAAATGACACAGCCTGCAGTTGTTTTGTGTCTCTTCCTCTTTCTTTCTTTTTTTTTTTTGTGTAACATGTCTGTGCCCAGAGGCCCACTGTTGGATAATCCGTCCGTGTGCAGATTGGAACAAAGCCCTCCGAGCCCGGAGAAACATGGCCATACAAGCTCAGAATTTCATCTGGACCCACATGAGTCAGCCGAGTGTCAGTAAGCTCCATAATGCGACTGTCGGTCCGTCAGATTAACGCGCACGACGTAAAAAAATATAACTGTGATATGATTCATGTGGAAAACATCTCTGCACTTACATTCAATTAAATTAAATTGATGGTCATTTCGGATGTGTTTTTCAACATCACATCACCTGTGAGTTCCTGTTGATAAAGTGACTGACACACCAGTTACTCACTGAAATATGAAACTGTGACTCATAATAAGTTGAGTGATTGTAAAATGGCTCAATATGTAAGTTTCCACAGATATTCCTGCAGATATTTTATCAAACCTTTGACTTTTGTTTTCATGCTGACTGACTCTTGAAAAGTGTAGCTGCAAGTCACAACTTTAATCATTTTAACTGAACGGTTGTATTCTTGTATTGAAAAGATCCTGTTAATGGAAGAAACAGTTTAAAATCCTGTTTTGGCCGCACAAACTAAACATTTTAATGCATTTAAATCATAAAACAGACTTTTAATAGCGATGTGATGCTTTGCTGTGTTAAATCTGTTTATCTGTGTAACTGAGTTATTTAGCATAATGATTAAAAGTAAATAAACAAAAGTCTCTGACAGGCCGAGACCGAGGAGAGAAAAAAAAACGACAGACAAACCGACTAAATAATGAAAAGACTGACAAACCTACGTATTGATTGATGGATGGTGAACCTGCCAGACAGACTGACAGGCTCGCTGACTCAGTGTCTGAGAATGAAAGTCAGGGGCTGGAATGAGCGAGCGAGGGAGGAGAGACATGGAGAAACAGAGAGAGAGAGAGAGAGAGAGCAATGAAACATTGAGAGAACATAAAGTGGAAAATGACTCTGTTAACTCACCTCTGATAACTGGTTCAGTGCCAGACCACACACATGGCTGAACAGATACAGGAGGCTGCACGCACACACACACACACACACACACAGGCTGCATACCCGGCTGGGTGGGCTCGGTTGCTCGAGGCTACCGTTGCAGTTGTAACTCATCTCCGTGGCAACAACAACAACGCTCAGGTGGCAATCAAGAGTCTGCAACAGAGCAATTATCAGAGCTAATAACGAACAACACGTGGATGCTTTCATGTGGTCGCTTTAGTCCCATTTTTTATTATTTATCTCATTTATTTCATCACTTTAACATCATTTATTTTTTCAGTACGGTTTAAATGTTATTTATTAAACCTACACAGTAATGTTTGTAATTTGTTTTTGTGTTTTTCTGCCATATGAGTTGTCTTGATGTGGCCGTGTTTTACTCTCAAATATTCAACACTCGCTGTTTGTTCTGTTCTGCATCGTGATTTCCACATGATAGATATGATAGTTGTGCATGTGCAAAACTATACCTGCTGATAATCAATACCTAAAATCTATCAGACACATAACATCCGTGTCAGGTGGTGAATAATTAGCTTTAAATGCTGGTTAGCGTGTCGCTCACAGATGCTGGATGTTCCAGTTTGCAACAAACCTCTGCAGCCAAATGAACTCTTCTTCTTCATCATCCGGGTGAATTCAGATGTCTTCGTCCGTTTCAGCCTGTAATTTCTGATCATTATGTTCTTCCTGACTTGTCACTGTGAGTTCATGAGTCAGGACTTAATTGGCGAGAAGCAGGAAAAAAAGTTATAAAGAGATAACAAGTTGTTTTTTTTCTCACTTTACTGTAATGTGACCACATGATCTCTGTGAGGTCAAAGTCCCGCTGAACATGAACATTCGTGCAACTTTAACTTTCATATCGGCTCTATTTCACGTTCAGTACGTTTACATAAACGGTTGCACTCCTTCATCTAAACGTTTGGTGGTAAAACATCAGCACCGATCAGCTGGTTTGTTTTTCCTGCAGTGGTCACAGAGGTCTGGCAGTACTTGTCTGTGCCTGCAGAGGGCAGTGCAGGTCTGGGATTATAAAGTTTCAGACTGCTGTTTGCTGTCTGTTTGTATCTGCCGTCACTTTGAAACAGACTCCACAGCTTCAATGGTACAATTTGATCCAGTAAACTGATAAAATTGTGAATAATCAATGAAAGAAATGACGTCTGCAACACTTTGTTTAACAGGTTCAAAAAATCCTGAGTGTTTAAAGGAGGTTTCTTGTAGAGAATAATCCAGATTGTGACTTCTTTGATGGAAAAAAGTGTTTAAATGGTAAAATTCAAATGTTAATCTGAGTGAAAGTGAACTACAGAGAGACTCATAGTCAGATTACACAGGAAGAATGCCACTGATCTACAGGAACGTATTTATAATTTAAGCATTTACAATACAATGTATACAAACTAATGAGTAGAAATACAACTAAACAATATTAACATTTGGAAAGAAAAATTGAAAGGAAATGTATTTGGTGATAAACAGCTGCTGAAGGTCAACAAACTAAACTCTAAATCTATTATAACTGAAATAACAGAAAAACTTTGCTATTTTCTCTATTAAATCATCCTGTTTTTAGGAAGTCATGTCGAAAAATGTACACAGAGGGGAAGAAATATATTTTGCATCAGAAATTATATAGTACTTGTGAACTTTTAAACCTTTTTTTAATGCTTGAACCTTTTTGTCTGTTCAGTTTTCCTCTGTAACAAAGCGACAGTGTGGACTTCAGCAGATGGTTGTGTGTTCGTAGTTTGTTCCAAATCTGAAACTCAGAGCAGTTTTACATAAAGTCTATTTAGATAAAGTTATTTATTGTGGATGTTCTTCTCCATATGATCGTCTCCAAACCCAGCAGAGAGTCAGAGCTCGCTCAGCATCCACCATGTATTTCTCATGCTTAATTATTGATGTGGGCTGAAAAGCTACATGTTCATTAAGTGCACAGGGGATTTTTTGAAAGTGCTTTGTATTTTCACTAGACCAAAGCAACAACACAAAGGCTTATTCATTTCTATCTACAGTCCATCGAAAAAACCCCTTAGCCACACAATGCCGCGGCACTGGGAAAGAAGAAAACCAATATAAAGTAATCACCAGGTGCAGCCGACCTCAGCTGAAACAAAACAACGCCGGTTTACTTCCCCGAAATGAAACAGTCGACTTCCAAATCTCCTGCAAGGCCTTTCCTCCCCCTGCCCCTTCCACACCACCACCACCACCACCGCCACCAAACATCATGAGACAAACAGACATTTTCCCAGAGCAAGGGCAATATTTCTTTACAAGTTCACAACGGGATTATTCTGTCCAAACAGCAGCCAGAGAGCCGAGGAGTTTGAGTTAAACAAACATTTCTCAGAGCTGCTGTGGAAGCAGGAACAAATCCACGGGTTGAGTTCTGCGCAAAGTTTGTCTGGACAAGTAACATCAAACCGGTGCCAGGTTAAAAGACAAAAGGTAAAGACAGGTGGAAGTAAGGGTGTAATATTTAATTCAAGACATAGAGGGAATTGTTCACGGCACTACAATTATGGTCTTTAGCGCTGTGAGCGCTGAGACGCTGCATCTAAAACCCTCCTGGCAAGTGACATCCTGACCTGAAGTGTGTTTGGAGAGAAAAAGACACGTTTGCAGCTGAGAGCTTCATCAGTTGCATCATATCTGACACATAGAATAATTAAGATGCTGCTGAAAATGTGCTTTTTTAAATTAAAAAAAAAAAGAAAAGGAAAAGTTCTGGTTGGAGAAGATGTTTTATTTGAATCTGTGTGTTCCCTGGTGGATCCTGACAGGAGGACGAGGCTCCCTCTTCCGGGGCCCCGGTGTAATAACTTATCAATCTTTTGTCACCTTTCTAATGAAGCCTGGAGGGGCTGAAGTCTGCTGTCTGACTCTGTTCATGTCTGGGCTTTTTTCATGTCTGTCAGAAGAAGCTGCAGACACAGAAGAATTCCTTCACATCTCCTGCAGTGTCTCTGTTCAGGTGCTGCTGCCTTTGCAAATAATGTGAGGATGTTAAAGGGAGTCAGAGGGACACAGACGGACGAGACTGAACCACTCAAACTGTCACTTTCAAGACTAAGATGAAGAGATCAAGACTCCCTTTCTTGTTCCACTTAGACTGAAACTTAGATTCAACTTTAACCCATGCAAAGAGCATAAAAAACATGTATATATACTGTATTTGCATGGATAAAAGACAGCTAACAGGATCAAGAAACATCTGAAATGATGATAAAAACACAAAATATGAAAAACATTAACCGATGTAGAAAAGAGACTGTAGTTAATCAAAAGTACCACAGAGATACAACAACAAAAGACAAATTAAACAATAAATATTATTCATTACTAATAAAATCATTAAAATAATGACTTTATTGAAATTTCATCTGCTGCCATTATTTCTTTTTTAATGTATTAAGCAGCAGTGACCCAACACGACTCTGTGAGGTTGCAGGAAACGTTCTGGGTTGTTTTCTTCATTGAAAACGCTGTCAGTCTGCACCTCAATGCAAGTTCTGACTTTAAGGGTCATAAATTAAAGAACCAAGATTGAGATCATCAAAACATGTCGGAGCTGTTTTTTTGCACGTTTCCAACTCTCTGACATTTGTTCTTATACTCAGTCAAACAGCTATAAAAGTTTCACTTGTTTTATTAATGATTTTTACTGCATTTAATGCAAACTTTATTTCTAGTTACAGATTTAAACACGTCTTATTTTTGCGATGCGTTCACAACAGTCCAAACTTTGAGTTCCTACAGGAAGCTGCAGTCTTGCATCTTTCATTTCTCTTTAACTTCATCATGAGTTATGCTGAATAATCTGTCTTCTACCTTCATAACACTTATTTGTGCATGAGCCTCATGTGCAGTACAGTGTGTGTGTGTGTGTGTGTGTGTGTGTGTGTGTGTGTGTGTGTGTTTGTGCAGAACACACACACAGTGCAGTGAAGAGGCTTCATGACCCTCTGTAATTGGAAAGTATGTCGAATGTACCCACTTGTTCCACGTTGGGTGTGTTTAATGTTTCCCTGCTGGATTTACGGGAAGAAGAACATAATTATTATCCTCTTCCTGTCAGTGTTGTGTTTAAGCACAGAAGGTCGGGTCGGGGGGGTGTGTGTGTGTCGGGGGGGTCATTAAGATCCCACAATTATATAACAATAAATTATGCCTTATGCCTTGACCTTAAAATTAATGTATACAAATGTAAATAAATCGACAGTTTGGTGGCGAGTGTGTCTTTGTGTTTGTTTGTGGTGAAGAAATGTGTGTGTGTGTGTTTGTGTGTGTGTGTGTGTGTGTGTGTGTGTGTGTGTGTGTGTCGGTTGAGCATGAAACTCTTCGTGTGTCTGCAGACATGATTGCACAAAAGAAAATGTCAAGGAATAAACAGATGCATCAGGATTTAAAATGAGAGAAAACATGTATTTGGGTGGAAGATGTCAGCGGCCATGTTTGCTTTCCTGTTTTTCATTCCAGGAAACGAGGAACAGGACGAGTGTCTGACTCCCACTTGTGTCTTGCACCATATACTTGATTTATGTTTCCTTTCTTTCGAGTGGGAGCCTTTAAAACACCAAAGTTGCTGGTTTTTGGTTCAGTTTCACCGACATCATGTGGTCAGAGAGAGACGTTCTGGTGGCTGCTGCCGTGTTTGTCTTCGCCCTCGTTTCACACAGTGAGTTTATGTCCTTTTATTGAATCTGGATTCAAATGTTTCTAATTTGTTTGTTAGGAATTGGTGTCATTTGGTTTAAATTTTATATTTGTATTCTTTTCACTTTATATTGTATTCTGTTTTCCTGCACATCTTCACTTGTGCTATTATAAAAAAGCTACTTTATGCTTCATTATTTCCTTTTTATTCTGGTTTTAACACGCAGCTGGTTGTACTTAGTGATACGTTTGGATCACCTGGATAAATTTCCTGAACTTAAAATGCTAAAGAGGCCTGATCTGTCTTTGTGGCTGTGTTTGTAACGTCTCAGGTGAGGGTATAATCGGAGGCAGAGAGGCAGCTCCACACTCTCGGCCCTACATGGCCTCCATCCAGGTGCCAGAAGGAGAGAACATGAAGCACGAGTGTGGAGGCTTTGTGATTGCAGATCAGTGGGTGATGACTGCGGTGCACTGTCTGCCAACAGGGTGAGCGAAGCTGCCTCCAACCATGATGAGTGAACTTAGTTATCTTTAACACAAAAAGCACAAAATGATTCATAATATTGAGATTAGAGATGAATTTTGGAATTTTTTATTAAAATTAATTCATCTGTTTCTCCACATGAAGATATTTTCTGTTTCAGAGCTAATAAGGTTCAGATTTTATCTGTTTTTTTAAGCAATATTATCCCTCTATTTATTTTTTTTAATGCATTTGTTCATTAACTATAGAAATTTTGTTACTATGTTGAGTAATTTTCTGTATCAAGTAGTAGATGTCCTGTATTCAGGAACATATGATGCATTTTTGCTCTTAATAGGAAATAAAACTGTGTGTTTTCATACAGTATGATAGTATTTTTGCAGATTATTTCATACTGCAGTGTTATTGTGTTTGTTTTACAGGCCAAATGGAAGGAAAGTAGTGCTGGGGGTTCATTCTCTGAGTGAAGCCGAAGAGACAAAGCAGACTTTTGATATTTTGGAACTTTACAATCATCCAGATTTCAGCATGTCAAATTATGATAATGACATTGCTTTGATTAAGGTTGGTAGAATTAAACTTTGTTGTGTTCGTCTGGTTTTGTTTTGTGGAACAATTAATGATCAAACCGTGTTAAAAGAAGTTATGAATTTGAAACATTTTTCTGTGGGACTTTGGCAGCTGGATCATCCTTTTAACGCCTCTGATGCTGTTCAAGCGGTGGAATACCTGCGCACAGGCGGCACAAACCCCGACACAGACGCAGAGGTGGAAACAGCTGGCTGGGGATCCACCGATAACCTGGGGTCCAGACCCGACAAGCTCAAAGAGGTGGTCATGGAGATCGTCAACTGGAACCGATGCAGACGCAGCGACTACTTTGGTAGGAAGTTCACGAGCAACATGATGTGTGCGCACAAAGTTTGCCCGGACCCCTGCGACAAACCCCACAAGAAAGAAGACAGCTGTGACGTGAGTTTCATCTCTCCTGTTCAGTTCTGCTGTCGACAGGTTAGCATGACTGTGAACCAAGTAATGTCAGCAGTAAGTTTGGACAGTTTTGATTGTCTAAAGTCTTGAAAAGCTTCCTTTTTTCTGTGATTAA
This sequence comes from Acanthurus leucopareius, assembly GCA_029814765.1. Lineage (NCBI taxonomy): Eukaryota > Metazoa > Chordata > Actinopteri > Acanthuriformes > Acanthuridae > Acanthurus > Acanthurus leucopareius. The sequence goes on from JAQMCX010000015.1 coordinate 1,753,943, forward strand.
AGATAAAACCAGCAAGTGTTAAATTTGGCTAGCTTGAGTTAAAAAATCAGACCAACATATTGTTTGCTGTTGCTAAAGTTTATGCAGCTAACAGAGGAATCCCAGTAAATATAAGCATGAAGCTTTATGGCTTTATGGGAGTGTTTTTAATCTGCAAATGGAGCTGAGCAAAGAAAAGTGACCCTGCATTTAAAAAGATGCATATTTGAAGCTCCTGTCTTTATTTTTAATAATCATTAAGCCCTGCACTGCACCAGCTCAGTGTGGCTTTGCACCGGCACGATCAAAGATGGAAATATAGCAGAGTGTTAATCTGAGTGATGGTGCAGTCTCAACACAGCAGACATCTCTGCACCTCCAACAACATGGAGGAGTGGTCATCGTCTCATAATACCCAAATGTTTCTGTGTGTGTGAATGAATTGTTCTTTATCAGATGCTGGATTTAATACTATAACTTCCTGTTGTTGTCGTTCAGGGGGACTCTGGAGGTCCTCTGCTCTACAACGGCGTCGTGGTCGGCATCACGTCCAACGGTGGAAAGAAATGTGGTCAGATTAAGAAGCCTGGGATCTACACGGTCATCTCCCACTACACCGAGTGGATCGACGGCGTCATGTCTCCACAGACCACCGCGACACCGGAACAAAGCAGCTAAAAACAAACAAAATGAGAGCAGGCCGAACGAGTGTCAGCATCATCTTTATTAGACTACAGCTTTTTTTTAGTTTTAGTTTAGTTTTAGATTAGTTTTCTTTGATAAATCAAACTTTCAACTTTGTATATTTGACACAAGTGTTCCTTTCACTTTTGTAACTAACGCATAGTTGTAGAAATAGATCTCTAGTTTACAAACTAAAACCACTTGCATTTACAATCTGATACGAACAATATATTTCACATCATTTTATCAAATCACATAATCGTTTAATGAAGAAAATCAATAAAATACAGCTGATCACATTGAGATTTTATGTCTGTTTGAGGTGTCCAGCATCTTGTACAATAAAGGTCACATTCACAGATATCAGAGACAAAACATCAGCATTGGAAAGTTGTTTGAGTACAAACATGTACAGTTATGGAGCAAAATATCTTCCAATAATGAAAAACATCATTATAATAAAGGTAATTACAGAACATACAGAGTAAAAAAGAAGATAAAATTTCAGAGTTTAACAACAGCAGCTCAAATGAAACTAAACATTTTCCTCTTGTTGTTTTATTAGTTTCTTGGCAGCTGAGTTCATGTGAAGGATGTTATTTAAGCATGTAACTGAGCGATCCACATCACAAATCTCATCAACTTGTCAGATAAGGTCTTGCATCAGCGTCCAAGAGTAAATAAAGTCTGCAGCTGCTCTCCTTCTCGTCCTCCCCTCTCTGCTCTGTGCTGACAAACACACATGAATGATTCCCGAAGCTTTCTGCTCCTCTGGCTCATTTGGAAAATCCCCACAACACCCCCAACATGTTTTACATGCATAACATACAGTTTAGTCAAGTGTTTTTGATTTGATTACAGTCCTTCACTGGTTTATCAATATGGTATGAATCTAAGTTATCGAAAGTAAATGCAATATTTGCAACATTAGAAATATATATAAGGGTAAATCCTTTAAATTGAAAAGTATGTTGATTTTGTGAGATTTCCCGATATGAAGAAACCAAAAAGAAAACCATAAAAAACAAATTAAATCAGTGCATTTACGAGGTAATTAAATCCTGTAAAATATTCCTGCAGGACACTTGCAGGGCAGGAAAGCTGTGGTGTGTTTTATCACAGAGTCACACTGAACCGGTTACAGGTTGCATTTATTCTGTTCACCCCCTGTTTATAAGAACAGTAATCAAGCATCTTTTAATAAGTAGTTCACCTCTAAAGCCCCCTCCTTCCTTTCCTCCATCACTTTCCTCCTCTCCTGCAGCTCCTGCACAGAAAACCTCTTCACTGTGTAGGGCCGGCCTCCGTGTGAAGCGACCAGCTTACTGATCCCTGACAGCAAGTCTTTCACCTGAGGGAAGCTCATGGCGTTCTGTGAGTTTGTGACGTTCAGCTCGTAAAATCGGCTCCCGCACTTCTGGATGAGACCCTGCAGGGTTGAATGGGCTCCGGCCACGTAGTCGTTGATCTTCTGGGGCCTGTGCTGGTTGCCGTCGAAGCGAGCGAAGAGGACGATTGTGTGCTCTGTGAAGTCTCGTCCCAAGATCCTCTGCAGGTGCCCCAGCATCTCGCACTCGCCCTGCGTGAAGCGCCCCACCTGGAGCACCAGCAGGAAGACGTGTGGTCCAGGTAAGGACAAAGTCAAGCAGTCCTTCACCAGCTCCAGATTTTCCACCTCATCCTCGTCCCACAGCTCCGGGGTGTCGACCAGGATGAGATGCCTCCCCGCTGCAAACACCTCCTTCTTCTCACAAGACAAGGTGGGCTGAGGGGCTTCGTGCTTGGACTCATACAGGGAGTATTGATTACCTGCTCTCTGCAGAATCAGATTGAGAGCAGATGACTTCCCGCTGCCAGAAAGGCCCAAAAGGATGACGGACAGCTTTCTGGAGTCATCATCTTAAAGCCACGAAGGGAAAAAAACAAAAAACAAGCTGTTAGAAAGCATTTTCAGCAAGATAAGAAAAGAAATTGTTTTAACAGATGGTAAATAATAACCACTGACTTATAAACCTACATGTGGCCATTTCTGAAGCTTTTTTAATTAATTTATGGCTTTTAATGCCAATTTGCTGTGTTAGGGTCACAGGATCAATATAATATATAAATATATAAAACTGAATATCAGATGCTTTGTATTGTTAAGGATGAGTGATAAATGCCTGTATCAATGTGAATCTCTATCACCCCCTAGTGGTAGAAGCTGTTGCGTCCAGATGTCTGAAAACGCAGCTCAGCAAAACTTTCATATCTTTCTCACTGAGAAATTTCCTGATAGTGGATCATTTTCTGAATGAAATCTTTATATAATTGTGTCCCATAAAATAGAAACTGATCCAAATGCATATTTTGCACAGATGTACAGATGTGAATGTTTAGTACGCTTGGAATTCTTTATTTTATCTAAATCTGATTTCAAACTTTTGAGGGAACCGTGGTGGGTCTTACCGTCAGGGGCGCTCGTCTGGAGCTGCAGCATGGCTCTGTGGCTCAGCTCAGCCTCCTCCAGACTCTCTCTCTTTGTCTCGTATTGCTGTTGTTCAGCTGCCTCCTTCCTCCTCTCCTCAGCATGTTTCGCCCTCAGCTGCTCCATCTCTTTAGCTCTTCTCTCCTCCTGTTGTTTCACCAGCAGCCTGAAGGCCTGCTCCTTCTCCTCGGCCTCCTGCACCTTCTGTTTCAGCATCTTCATGGCCCAGTCTTCTGTGCTTCTTCTCCTCGCCTCAGTCAGCATGGTTTCCGTGTAGCCCGTCACGCCGTTTTCAGTCAGCATGTAGTCAACCATCTCCAGCAGAGCGTGTAGTTTGTCAAATGTTGCAGATGATGTGATCCTGCAGTATCTTCCATCACACGTGTTTATCAAATCCAGGAGGGCTTCATCCAGTGTGTCAGCAATCTCTCCATCTTCCAAAGAGAGCACCACCAGGTACTTTAAGGCTTCAGCTCCAAAGTGCGCCTGCAGTATCTCCATCATTCTTCTCTCCTTCTTTGTGTAATGTCCGCCTTGGATCAGCAGCAGAAACGTTGTGATTCCATCTGTGCAAGACCTTACGCAGCCCTCTATCCCCTGACTGAGGCCGTCTTCTGTCGTGTCTTGCTTCAAATCTGAGTAACGCAGGCTGATGGAGCGACCATCCACTGCGAGGTCACAGACCTGACTCTGTCCCAGAGAACTAAAGCTTATCGTGAGATGTTTATTCGTAGAGGAACCCTGCAGCAGAGCCTTGAAAGAGAGCCATTGCTCCGCAGCGGAGATGACCACCATCATCTGACCCGAGTTAGTCATGCCGTCTGCCAAGAAAAAACAGCAGTTACATGCAAATGACTTGTAATCATTTTCAATGCATGATTTTTTTCACTGTAACTGTTACAATTTTTAATAAACTAACCAACTTTTTAAGGCTTTAAAATGGCTAATGTAGTATTATATATGAAATTCATTGGTAATTGGTGACATTTAATATGTTTGAAAATGTAAATTTGGAGTAGAAGAGTGACTTACTGTGTAACATGTCCTTCGCAGGTGCTCTCAGGTCTGAGATCCTTGTCAGTTCAGGATAACACCTGAAACTGGATTCTCTGGCTCTGAAACGAGCATGATGAGTGCAAAAAAAGAAGATGTTTCCTGATTACAACATTTCACGTGTCACCCACAGTTTTGTTGTCAAGGAAGTGCATGCCAGAGCGCAACCAACAATCAGCAAGTTGATAGTCCAGTGCATCTTTCTCATAGTTTAGGTCATGGTTGAGTTCTGAGGAAGAACTCTGCTCCTCCCCCCACATGCATTACTTTACTCAGAAACAGTCCTCTCACCAACACATTTCTGCACTTAGAAAAACAAGCTTCTGTAGGAAGTTTCCCCGTCAAACACTGACTTTCCTCTTTGCTACACTCACACACACACACATGCATGCACACACACACTCGGTATGACATTGCATTAACTTCATTACCTTGACACATACGCTCACAGAAACCATTGCAACTGCAGACACATGTATCCCTAAACTAATCCACATCGTAACTAAACACCACATTCACTTTGCTGGGTTACCTTTTATAACTTTTTTATAGTTAATGGGTCCTAAAATTCACTTATTGAGTCCACTTTAAAATGACTGACTGTGTGAGCAGATTTCTGTCCTGCACAATGTGTGTGAGGCATCCTGACGTTGCTTTTTGTTTGCATTATTGCTAAATCAGCCTCACTGGAGATACTAAATAAAAACAGCAGTAACATGACATGCAAAATGTGAGCCAACCTTCTTGTGAACATGCTTGTTAATACTGATGATCCAAAAAAAAAAGCTTAAAGCTTCTACAGGGGAAAAAATCTTATTTTGTTTTTTTAGCTCTAATATTGGTCTTTTTATCTTCTAATCAAATATGATGAAGTCAGAAAAAAGGAATGAATGTTGTCAATAAAAACGAAAAAGGTGGAATTATCCCTGTAACACACACATGATTTGTACTAATAACACAGAGCATCAGGCCTTTATGGAGGGGTTCCCCTGTATACTAAACAGCAGTGATTACTGAGGGATTGCACCATCTCCTCAAGCTGCTGCGCGCTGCTGCCTGCACTGTCAAAACGGCCGAAAACAAGGCAGGACAGCGGACAAGTACGGGGGAAACCAACCAGCAAATGCGTATACATTTGTATTTCTTAACCGCATAATTCGGTCTATGCGTGACTTAAAGCATTTAAGGAGATCTAATATCAATTGTGATATTAGTGGTGTACTAAATATTGAAATTATTTCTTAAAAATATCACAATGAAATACCGGACGCCCCTAAATATAGAGTGGTTCGTTCCGTTGCTATGCTATTTTGTGTAGACATTCTCCAGGGTGATGGAGAAGATGTAGTTATCTGGCCTGAAAATTTACAACGTTGTCGGTTTGTTAGTCAAATTCTGTGAAACGTGCCTACGATTAAAATGGCCGGTTTGAGGAGGGTTAACGGAAAACTGTCGGGGATCAACCCAGCCGTCAGGTAACCCCAATGTTAAAGTCGAATTATGTTTACAGAAAACGCTCAAGCGAAGCTGTCAAGCTAATGTGGCTAACGTTAGCGCGAGCTTGTCCGTTATTTGTTTGACGTTCCAATCCCAGTTATTTTATATCAACGTTAACGGTTAACCGTCATAAACCTTAGCAGGCGGTTTAGCTAGCTATAAGTTACACTGACATTAATAATTAGCTGTTTAAGATACACAATAGATAAGAAAAAGCAGCTCTAAACAACCTTTTTCCAACCTTTTCCAAGAAATTCTCCAGCGTTCAGTCAAATAACGTTTTTTTAGTCCCGAAAACCTAAAAAATAACGTTACTTCATACGTGTTCAGTTGTGTATGATCTGTAAAAAGTATTGTATACCGTTAAAATAACAAAAAATTCCAATTAAAGGACAATTGTCACAGGCAGTTCACAAACCTATGGCTCATTATCTCATTAATAATTCAATTTTTTAATCGTTTGTTGAAACAGTTTCAGAATTTTCAAATTGTATGTAGATCTTATGAGAAAAGTTGTTTCAATAAAAAGCTGTGGCGCTCATAAGATGTTAAATGTCATTTATCAAATGATTTTGTATGACCTTTTTTCTTATATAAGTTAATTACTTTTAACAGCTTCACTTCCACTGGTCATCTTTATCCAAAAGTTTGACAAAAAATATCGATAATGTCCGACTTTGTGTCTGTTTCCAATAGTTCAGTTTAGCTGAAGATAATTTGTTATCAGACGATGAGATGTGGTTGACCTCTTTCAAAACTAGAGAGCTGGATCTTGTGTCAATAACTTTTTTTTCAGAAAAGCTATTACAAATTTACCTTAAAGCTTAACAGTTTATGATACTAATTTTGATAACTAGTAAAGATCATGACTGTATGACCATGTTTGTGTTTGTCTTCCAGCTGCTGCCGCCTGCGTCAGGTCCAGTCTCTGCTCTGTGGGGGGGGCACTGCCAGTCCTGATGGCATCCTGTGCTCTCTCGGTATGTTAAGCTGCAAAGATTATCTTTTAACTTGATTTCTGTATATGGCCTTGTTAACTGTACTGTTTTGCACTGTCTGCTAAGGCTAGAGAGAGTTGTATTTTATTTATCAGATTAATCCCATTGTTTTTTGTGTTGTAGGAATTGACAGCAGATATAATGAGGGTTGCAGTGAGTTGGCGAAGTACCTGTTCTATGGACTTTATGGAAGAAATCAGTTGAATCTGGAACACGTCCTTGAGGAATATTCTGAAGAAATGTTGGATGGTAAGTGATTTTTGATTTATTATTTTAATTTTTGTTGTTGTTGTCTGCTTTACTGTGTTTATATTCACATTACTTGTCTAATTTCCAGATGTAATCCTACTGATCAAGGCAGAGTGTGTTCATCTGTACTGTAACCCAATGAACTACAGTTACCTGTTGCCCTACGTGTCACACTGGAGGAACCTGCATCTCTACTGCATGACAGAGACAGAGGTCAGAAAGCCTTCTTCCTCCACTGCAGGCCTGTCTTTCCTGCTCATTAACTGTCCCTCTAAGTTAAAGATAGGAGAAGTGACCTTATCAGGAGAATTTAGGCATGTTGACTGTTCTCCTGCCCCCAGTTTTTACCTTCTCAGGTTACAGTTAAGCTGTTTCAAGTTAAGACAAGTTAAACTGAGGAAAAAACAAGACAATACAAGTGTAATTGCTTAACATAAGACTAAAAAGCATTTTGCCAGTCAGACAAGTCTGTTTAAATTCAACAGATCACTGATCCTCTTTAGAGCTGTTACTTGTCTTACATTGTTTAATACAACTTAAATATCAATATCCCAGTTTCATTGCCGAAAATTCTATAACTGTAAATTGTTTAACTGCTTGTAATTGAGATTTTCACTCCTGAAGTTGAGTTCTTCTCTAACTTTTCTTTCTCTGTAATCTCCCCACCTCTATTCACAGTATGAAGATGAGGAAGCAGCAGAAGAATTTAAAATCTCCAGTTTTGTCACAATGGTGCAGGACTGCTATCGAATTGGAGTTCCTTACAGCTCCCAGGGTGCATATCATCACATTCTCATCTCCATAGTCATTTGCTGTACCTGTGGAAAATGATGAAAAGAGTTCAAACTCTTAACGTGACATTTCATCCCAGAAGAGAAATTCTCAGCTTGTTTTACCTACTTTTATACTACTGCACTCATGTACTCACTGATTTAACACGTAGTAAATCATACCTGATCTCTATTACTTCTAGGACACATCCAGAGGTTTGACATGTTTATGGTGGAAAAGTGGCCCCTTATTCAAGCATTTGCCTTGGAGGGCATTGGTGGAGGAAGCTTTTTTACCATCAAGTATAAGGTAACCACAAAGGAAACGAAAAAAAAGTTGTTAAGCTCTTACAACCAGCAGAATTGAAATATATTTCATCTAAAAGTATTTTTAGCACTCCATTGTACTCGTTGTCCTACACTTCTTGTTTGAGCTTGTTTTATACATTAATACTTTTTCAGCTGATGGACATGAGTGAGAAGCTGTGGCAGGTTTACCACAGACTTGACCCAGTGTCTCTGCACAACGTCTTCACGGAGGTAACAAGGAACTTTTTCATCAGCATTTCAGACTTTTACATAAATCTGTTGCGTTTAACCACAAAGCCTTCCTGTGTGTGTGTTTGTGATCTCCCCCCCATCTCAGTCTCTTTGGTCTGTTTGTTCAGACAACAGGATTAGCTGTTCACATGAGACAGTGTCCTTGTTTACTCTAGATTGAGATGTGCATTCTTACCGTGGTGCTTTTTGTTGTATTTTAGGACTTGGTTTACTTTGACAAGCAGTGGAACAGTTTTTTCTCCAGCATGGACCTGGAGAGTCATCTCTCCATCTTGGAGCTGTCTGAAGCACAGGCAGGAGAGGTGCGTTTACTGCCACATGTGTCTACAAAAATATAACAGTCTCTGGACAGTCATTTAGAAAGCAGAAAAAAAAGTGTGTGTGAATAACATGAAGCAAATGCAATGATATCTTCTTTACAAAATAAGATATTAAACACACATCAGGTGTTTATGAATAGAATATCAGGAACATCAAATGATCACTAACTATGTTTGCACTTGTAAACTTCATGTGTTTTTTGAAGAAATGCAAAGAGTATTTTTAAAACTGAACTGTTAATGTTTGGTTTTAAACAGCTGAGCTTTTGATTAAATTGTATCCTCATCATTTACAGGCATTTCGTACTTACTACTCTCATGGACTGATATCAAGCAACATCACAGATAGGAGGTATTCTTCATATTCAGCCGTGTCTAAATGCTGTAATTATTTTCATCTGTTGTTTTGTAGTCTGAAGAGCAAAACTGTAGTATTGCTTAATCACATGTTTTTTTTCCAGCAGAAGTCAGCAGCCCTTTGTGCTGTTTGGGAAGCATTCCTCCTCAGAGGATCTGGAGAGTTATTCTTTCAACTTTCCCTCAGAGAGTCATCAAGTTCGCAACACAGGACCGCAGGGTTCAACAGCCAGACACATGGTGAGAAATCTAAAATAAAATAAAATCCTTAGGTCCTAATTAAAAGCCAGGGCCCTGCCAACATGGTCAGAAGAGTACAAGACCTACCATTAGGAAAACTCTCCAGCATTTATTATGTCATTGATTTCATTTTTTAAATATTTCTAATACTTAAATACTACAAAATACAAAGTTACTGAGGAAATTCATGCATTTTAAGGAAAAATAACGAATGTTGCATAAGTTGCACTGCTAAAGTTCACAAGCAGAATGGCTGTGCAGCACCATCTGGTGAAGTAACTTGATAGTGCCAGTGGTGAGTGATGGGCAGAGCAACATAAATTGTCTTCAGTGTCTTGTGCCAGGACACGCGGTTGCTGAACATGTGTGTCCTGTAAATATGAGTTTAAGGTTATTTTGCACCGCTTTTGTTTGTGTTGTTTATGAAGTGTGAAGATTCTGTGAATGCAACTTTTGAAAGAATTTCCTCTTTGTGCATTAGATTCTGCAGTGTGTGGAGCCCAAAGGTCCCCTGGCCTGCTCTCGAACTTATTTTTTTGGGACCACCCACACACCTTACCTTGGTGAGATTTTGCTCAATGACTTTTTTAACATGAATGTAGTTCATTTTCATTGAACTTTAACACCATTAGTATATAATTTGTCTAAGTTTGTTGCATTTTACCCACAGGAGATCAAAACACAGACCAAAAGAAAACAGAAGTCTTGTAAGTGATTTCACTTTGAATCTCATAATTAATGTTTTCCCCTGTAAGCTGTTTGACTGCCTGTGTTAAGTGTTTTACAACATCTAAATGAGAGACTTTTTATTCTTTTCAGACTTTTGTCACAGATTTATTCAGCTGCTGTTCAGGCTGTTCTTTCAGGAATCAAATGCTATTCCTGTACCACCAGTGCTAGTAAGGTAAGAAAAGAGAGCCTAGTTTAACTTTTAATTTTCAACCTGTTTGTTGGATCTGCAGTGTTTCAGTGAGGAATGTTTCATTGTTGTAGGCTAAAGATGTAGCAGAGAACACACTTTTAGTGGCTCTGGACTCACTGAACTTAAGTCATTACCGGAGTTCTCTCAGGTAAGAATTGATTTACTCTTTTTTGCTGTTGCCAACTGTATGAGACTTTCAGCCAAGTATAAAATGAAATGTTTCTTTGAATTTGTTTGATTCTGTGTTTTCTCTCCTCAGGTCCAAATGTGAATTCAACATTCAAGCAGTGAATAAGCAAGGAAGGTGGGTGTCTTTATTGATCATTTGTGACAGAACGCTTTGAATTGTTCATTGTGTCCATTAAAGTCACTCAGTCACTCAGTCTTTAAACTTTGTTGTCAGTATGTGATTCCAGATCTAGAAGACTTGTATCGTTTTGTTTTTTCCAATTCAGGATCATTCCTTTGACTGATGAAGAAAGCCGTTATGTTGTAAAAACAGTATGTATGAGAAGAATTTTATTTTTTATTTGACCAAAGAATGACATTAAAAATGACCCATGTACATTGTTTTTCTCTGTGAAGCTTTTTTTTCTTTTCCATTTTTATTGAATCTACTTTCCTCTGAAGGCCTCCATGACTGTGCATGACATCCCAGACCTGCAGTGGGATGGTGGGAACTTGGGCTCTGTGGTCTTCTCTGAATCCTTCTTGGAGTCCACCATCAACATTCAGCAGAAAGGTACAATATTGATTTAATTAAGTCTCCTCAGAATGGATGCTGCTTCATTCCTCCAATGAAATTTGCTTTACAAAATGAACAGGCTGAATGCAAAGGAAACCATTACAGACCTGCCAACCTGTATGCACTTTGCATTGGAAACGGCTTTAGAAATGAGAGACAGAGAACAAACAATAAAGAGGGGTCCTTCACTCCAGAAGTATCTCACAAAATGACAGCCACAATGGCCATGCCTCCACCTCTCAGAGCTGCCACATCATATTTGGCCATCAGGCAATTATGATTTTGATATTTAAGCAACAAGGAGTCTCAGAATTTAATATAGCTGAACCTCAAGCTACAAAGACGTTCATAAATAATTATTAATTGAGGCTGCATTAATTTCATTAGGCCTGTATGAAGAGTGCCTGAATGATCTGATTAAATTATTACATTTTAAATGAAATGGAGCCTGTGATGACCTCGCAGACTGCCTAGAGTGGACCCCACCCTCACCCGGTGTCAGCTGGGTTTGGTCTCAGCCTCCTGCAGCCCTGACAAGGATGAATGGTTACAGAAAATTAATAAACGTATAAAATGAAAATCCAAAAAGAAACTCTTTGCTCATAATTAACATCACTACATAATTTTTGTTTTTTCTCCTCGAGAATTATAATCAGGATTTATCTTCATGTGTTTATCTTTTTTTCTTTTTCCTTTTATTGACAAATTTATCCGTGCTTACTTTTAAAAGTCTCTTTCTTGTCCAGCAGATGGCACTGTGTCCTCAGACAGCTGCTACACTATTCTGACTACGACTGTGCCTCGCTATGCATGTTGGCTGGTATGTGCAGGACTGTAAAACCTGTTTCAGATTAATGTGATACACAGATTGTTTGGATGGAGACTGAGTTACTGAGTTAGATTTGAATTCTCTCAGAGTGTTTAAGTTAAGCATGTTGTCTCATCCTTGATTTGAAAAATGAACAATTTAATTTTCTCTAATGTTGTTGTCATGTTCATTGTCATGGTCATGTTTTCAGCTGGAATCTGATGTGAAGCAATCTGAGCAAGCCCAACTTCTTGCCAAGGTTCGTTCAGTTTTATGTTATGTTCATATTTGTGTGAATACATGCTTGTGTATGTATGAGCATGTGACTTCATCACTGACACTTTGTGCTTTAAACAGAAAGAGGAAGACACTTGTCTGGGAACTGCTTTGACTGCAGCAGATGCTGCATATATGTTCTCCAGCAGCCAGCTCTCTACTCATGAAGAAGGTGACACTCTTCAATAATATTGATATTTTTGCCACGCAGCTGATAATAACTTACAATAACTGATAATAAGGGTGAATGCAATATAATTATGGATTTCTAGATTTCTGATTTACCCTGCAATATTTGTCAAAAGAAACTTTACACCACCCAAAAAAATAAGACTGTTGTTACAAGTTGACTCTTTTGATTTAAAATATTCATCTTCTATTTGAATGTGACATGTACACATGCACATGTGAACATTTACAAGTTATATTTTCTTTATGTTAGTTAGTGACAAAGATTAAAATTTCTATATTTTATGTAATTTGTCTCCAAATGTTTATCTTAGGGAAAATAATTTTCTTCTCTGAGGGACTCCTGTTTATCCATTCGCAATATGGAAGCATCACACTGTCCAGGAATCACATTCACACCATCAAGTTCTATGATCCGGTAATATTTACAATTGTATGATATAACATTTTGGTGTTAATTTACACATTAATGATTAAAAAGAAAGCCTAAAACATTTATATGAATGCATTAACATTTTGAATTTTTGTACCAGCTCATGTGTGATTTGTGTGTCCTCTCATCACCAGGACTCCAGCACCATAGCGTCTCTTTTTGTGGAGTATGAAAGCAGCCTGCTTCCCCACCTTCCATTCCCACTTCACAGCTCTGATCAGTGTCTGGTCTTTGCTCTTCAGCCGAGGTCCAGGAGCCACAGGGCCTTCTACTCCAAAGTAAGACTTTAGCCTGTGACCTCTGAAAGGGTTTTTAACTGAAGACACACAGGAGTATGGCTGAGTCAAATGATGAGTCTCTCAGTATGGTTATTTAAAGTGCACCCAAGGATTATTGCAATGGTAAACACTATAACACCATATTATTTGTTACAGCATCATCGCAAGTATTAAAAATAAAGGTATAAAAATGGAGTTCATATTTGCCTTTATTGAATGTTTTTTAGAGTTTTTCTACAAAAAAATGCTGTTGCATAATTTCCAAAAACTACATGTCGTGGGATTGATTTATGTCTGGTTTTAAAATTAGGATTTGGTTTTGTGTAGGTTCAAGAATGATCCATTACTTTGAATTAAAAAGCTGTTTTGCCTCCTTTATCTTTGTTTTATGTTCATTAGAGACACAGCTCAGTTGTATGGCCCTTTTCTCTGTTGGTTTCAGGTTTTGTCAGTGTGGAAAAACTCTGAATCTGGACTTACAGTGCAATTGGTGGACCAAGAGCACCTGACCTGCAACCAAAAGAACATGTAAGATAACTTCAGGTCCTTCATTATTTAAGATCCCTTGTCTGAAATGCTGGATTTCACTTTGATTTTTTTGCCTTTTTACTCTGATTTATGTGTCAAAACTAGGCTCTTTTCTGTTTGGGCTTATAAACAGATGCAAATCATAATAATGGGTTCCATGTGTTCAAAGCTACTGTTGACATGATTTGTAATTTTGTTTACTAAGAAATCAGTCTCTTAGTTACTATATTTGGTAGGTAAATAAGGCTAATTCTGATTTGTTTTACAGGCATATCAAACTGCAGAAGCTGCACGACAGTCAGGAGCCACCGCTGGCCAAACGCAGAGGCAGCCTGAAGACTTCACACACCCAGCTGCCAGAGCAGGACATGTTAGTACACACAGTCACTCAGTGGAGTTCTTCACAGTTGAAACTAAACAAGTAGTAAAACTTGATGCATGGTATGGCTTCATCATTAAGACGTCTTCCCAAAATAGCATTTAAGCCTGTGTTCCTTGATAAGGTGTTTTCATCATTAGTGACCATCCACATTTGAAAGGTCTTTTCTGCAGACAGAAAGTCTGAACATATTTACAAATGACACATTTTCTTTCTTTTTATTACTTGTTGACAGTTTGTTTCCCTTCCAAATCTGTAAAGTGGTTTAATTCACAGGCATTTAGATTTTTAAACATTTGCACCCAAAATAAATATTCTGTACAGGGCTTATGAAAATTAGTCACTCCTTGTTTGCAGTTTAGTCCCATTTGAAAGTGATCTGTTTGAGCAGAGATAAATACTAAAACTGGTTTTGTACTTTTATATAACTGTATTCCGCAAAACTGGAGCAAATGCAAGTAGTACGAATTTAAAATTTGCCTGGTAAAATAAAACTGAACTGTACTAGTATTAACTGTAAAATTAGCTGTTAAATTTGTAAAATTGTGAGATGAGCCCCCATTTTGCAAACTGATTTCTGTGTTCTGGTCTTCCTCAGGTTCCTGCAGCACTTTGCTTTGAGCAGTATTGGTCAGGAGCCTATTCTGTATGACCACCTGGGGGTGCTCTTCCCCTCTGCAGAGCTGAGGAGTCCTGTCAACAGTCAGGGAGACAAGGTGAGCATACTAAATAATGCTTAGTTCACAATACGGGTTTGCAGCCCTGACTTTTCACTTGCTGACACTTTTGAAGATCGCTGACAAAAGCTTCCAGATCAGAGGCAAATCCACACTCGTAGACACCTGAAAGATATCAGACAGGATAAACATCTGTTCATGTCAGAGACGGGTCAGGGAGCCATTCGACGAGGTTTAACCAATGAGAGCCGACACTCCTCCGCAGTCATCAGCAGTATCTCTCCAAATGCAGTCTTATCATGCCATTCATTTCAAGGAGACGCGAAAATAGAGTTTTTCAGTATTTGTAACCTTGTTGTCCTTTCAAAAACAAACAGTGCGAGTAAGCAGCCATGTCTTTTGCAAAAATTTGTGTACAAATGATTTGGACATGTTTAGTGTCATCTTGCATCTGTTTTTGCAACAAAACCTAATTTAGGGACCAGACAGATTGATTAGGGACTGGTGAATTATCTTGTAATGTGTGATCCCCTGTCAGTGATCACTTATGTAGAGTGCAAATCACAATGATGTTAAGATTTCCTACTACAAGACAGAACGTTAACAGTGCGTGAACAGTACAGTGATCAGAAGACACAGTCATGCAGTGTGGCCAGAGTATAAGGTGCAATGGTTTTCTTCCTTGTGACAAAATGTGGACAAGAAAAAATAATCCTTGCTCTGTCAGAGAATGCTGTCACCTCTGTCATTCTAATGTTAGTAAAATCTGATGTGGGTTTGTGAAAAGGTTGTCATCACCATCATCACTGGATTGCCTGGAAGCCACAAGGAGAGACTCACCGACTTCCTGGTCCAGTTGAACAAAGAACATGGAAGGTGTGTAAGATTCCATCCAGAGAGGTTTCACAGGTTTTTGTTTTATTTGTTGTTACTTTATTTCTGTCACATTGTTTGCTCTGTCGTGTTTTTTTATATTGTAAATGCCTTAATAATAACAATAAATAAGTTAATGATAGTAATTATAATTATAATAATAATAATAATACAGATAACACAGTTTGATCATCTCTTCATTTATAGGTGGGTGGTGTACAAGCCTGATCCTGACAGCTCTGACAGCTTCTCAGCCTCTCACCTGCAGCAGTTTCTGTCCAGCTTCCTGGAGAGCCAGAGGGGCCCAGGAGGCAAACCCCGTCTGTTAGTGCTCTCACCTGGGTAAGAAAGCCCGCTGATTAGCTTGATACATCTGGGAAATGAGAAGTCAAGACACATCAAACAGAGCAGAACTGAGCTAAATGGGAGTTTTCTTTCCAAAAATACAACAATGTGAAAATAATGCTTTCTAATGTTAATCATTCAGTGCTATGCTAATACCAGTCATTTTGTCTTGGTACATAAAACAGATGTTAGCACTCTGCAGTAAGAGTATGTTCAGGTTGTCAACCCAACAGTAAGAGTCAGCATTTGGAGAAATTGATAGAAATAAAAAGTTTTTTCGCTGTGTTTTGTCGGTGTGGGATGATCTTTTCACCTGTGAATTTTCCTCCCTGTAAAGATACACAGATGCTCTGGATGTGGTGCAGGCTGTGCTTCTCCACCCCGACCCAGTTGTCCAAGCTTGTTTCACCATTGGGGCTGTTACTGCTTGTGTGAACCCCTCCGCCTCCTGTATGGAGCACAGGTGAAATTCCTTTCCTCACTAGATTGAATCTAAAGTTTGTAGCTGTTTAAAAACAAAATAAACTGAATAAGTTTCGACTGGCATAGTTAATGTACATCAGTTGAATTCCTGTCCGTTGACATCAGTGTACTTCTGTCACTGAGTTGCCATTTAACAAACCTACAATGTCTAGCTAAGGTAGACTGAGCAGATTTCCAAAGAAACTGGGAATTATATATATACAAAAAACTGTGTTGTCATACATTAGATTAAGTGTGAAAATCAAAGGTGAAATCAAAGTGTTAGTGTACAAATTACGATGTCTTGCATTGTACATGCAAAAGAAAAGGTTCCAGAATTATTTTGCTTTCTTTTTCAAAGCAAAACGATAAAGTAAAATCATTTTGAACATGCATATTTTGAATTTCAGTTTAAGATTAATATCAATATACCGAATGAAAAGTAGAGTCTGAATGTAATGTTGTGATCCAAAGAGCAGTTTAGTGACTGAGTTGCTTCCATCAAACTCGACTGTTGAGTCCATGTCCGGTCCTCAGGCAGAGCCTTGTTTTGTGTCAGTGTTTTTATCAGATTCCCAGAGATGGGAAGGCTTTTCCTTGAAGCAGCTGTGTGTACTGAGTTCTTATAAACAGCATCTTAAGGAGTTTTTCACCAAAAAGGTGTCCATTAAATAAAAAATACTCAGCACCTTTAGGTGTGGAACATGGCTCAGAAAAGTTTGCTGCTTGCTCCAGAGAATGGCTGTTCAGTCGACCAGGATTCACAGCACTTACAATGGATTGGTGACCCAGTTTCTCAACAAAAAACTACTCAAATCGCTTCTGCAGCACAATCTGCCATTCTGCCATCGTTGTGCTCAGTATGTTCCAAAGACATACATTCTCACCAAAAATAGCCTCCATTTGGTGACTCAGTTTGCTGCTCTCACTTGTGTTTTGTAGTCATTGTCAGTAAATGTAGTTGCATCTAACAAATGTAAGCAGCTAGTAATGATTGTTAGATATATGTTATATCATTTTTGTACTTTTGCATATTTAAAGTTAAAGTGGTTATATAAGCTAAAGCAATCGATGGGTTCTGAAGTTCAAGTTGAATATTTTCTGCACTGACTGTGTTTGTGACATATGGACACAGCAGGTGATGACGGACGGGCCTGGATGTTGATAAATTGTAGAAGCGCTTGAGGTTTCCAGGATGAGGTCGAGGCAGGGTCCCTTTTACAGAGAGGATCAGTTCTACTTTTAATCTCGCTCTCCTTTTGTTATAGGCTTTAGATGTAGCTTACAGAGCTTCTCACTGTCGTAGATTGACTGAGCTGCTGCACACAATATGACATACCACTCCGGTTAATAGGCTGTTTTCCACTGCACAACCAAGCCGGGTTGGGTTAGTGATGTTTGCATACAGATGAAGTCACTCTGGAGGTTCTAGTGTTTACAAAAAATACTGCTGCTGTCTTTCTTCACCAGAAGTTTAATTCAAAAAGTGCTATAACTCGAGCTCTGGTATATAATGGTGGTTCTAAAAAGTTATATATTGAATTTTAGAGCATATGCATGATTATGCAAACCAAAATCCTTAAATCAAGATTAATGTCTCATGAGCTGAACTTAAATAATAAATTTTAAATATGCTCCCTGTACTATAAACATGTTGCGATGACCCTCAAGCAAACACTGTCAGATCCCACTTGGCTCAGCAGTGGAAAATGTGTAATAAGAGGTTTAGTTAGCAATGTGATTTGCACTGACTTTTCCATTTGAGGCATCTTCAACAAACCCCCAATGACTGTGTGTTGCCAAATATTGTTTGGAGATCTGCAGAGGCCCACTATGGCGCTAATTGGGTGTGGTTAGCCCAGCTTAGTCCTGACCTGCCTGTCAACCCCCTCAGCATAGCCCTCTAATCCCCCAGGTCCACGTGCTCGACCAACTCTCCCTCCCCCGTGAAGCTCATCAGTCAGTCATGATCTATTCTTTGTGATAAATGTAGACAGTTCATTACATCAGGACAGGAAAGATAAATGCCTTTCAAATTTCTGATGGCCCAGCCTGCAGGCTCCCTAAGAGCAGCAGGGGAGGGTCTGCGGGGGCTGGAGGGGGACTTGGCTCGGGACAGTTATTCAGAAAAGTGGTGTATAACACTGATCGATTTGAAAACTCAGGATAAATTATGTTAAGATTAAATAGGATTACAGAAAGCTTTTACATTGGTCAGTTGCCAGTCATAGTCATGATGTCATTTGATGAAAAAAGCCTCATGATTGATAACCAGATTGCTAGCCAAGCGGCCATAACATGGAATTGGCTTGTTTATTGCTGTACAACTTTGGCAAGCACCCATTAGTCATAAATAGAGTTGTTGTATGTAAGTGGTGAAACTGTAGGACATGACATGGGTTTTAGAATAAAGATGACTGATAAATAAATTAATTAAAACTAAGCTCTTGCATGTGTTTTTGCAAAAAATTTTGTTTCCTGCATAATCTATCTACAATGCAGAGTGAGCATCTCAGTGAAAGTAAATTTACATTTTACTGATGACCGGCTCACGTCGTTCACCATGTTTTTAAGCAAACTGTATATTTTACTTTTACTCTTCTGTTAATGCCCTCCTCTCTCTTGTCTGTCACTTCAGGTTCGCCTTCCCTAAGCTGTTGGAGCAGTGCAGCCAAGGTAGGCTCTGTCTGTTGCTCTGCACTTTCCATCAGCTAAATATGTCAAGGAGAAACTTGCTTTATGCAAGATTGAGAAAGCACCATATTATTATATATTAATATGGATTTTTCAGAAGTTTAATTTTATTTAATAAACCTTCAGGTTCTTGATTCCAAACGTGCATCACTCTGTCAGGTTGCAGAATATAACCATTAAAGGTCAAGAAACAAGATTTTGTCAAACTAAGCCAGATGAGAAGTTCTATATGTATCACAAAATCATATTCTTACACTCACAATAAAGCAGCAAATTAGAGAAGCAGCATGAGAAGCAAGTTAAGAAGTAACAGTATTAATATTTGTAACAGTGCTTTTGCTCTTTTAATTTAGTCTGTAGAAGAACCCTTCTCCATCTTTGTAAATCCAAGTTGGAACTTTGTGATCTTTGTGATTAGATCTTGGTACACCATGAATAATCACACATTTCAAGAACATTCACATTTGGAGGTTGAGCTGCCTCACAGAACTCACTGTGATGGGGATTTTTTTTATTGAATGCTATCATCCTTTCCATCTTTGTTGCTGGAACCAGAAATATTATAATTTGGGCAGTGAGGAGAAACTCTGGCTGGACGGATGGAGCTGAGATGAGCAAGAAGCAACTAATATTATACTAATATTTAAGCTGTTACAGAATTTTTTCATACCATAAAAGTTGTTTTGAAAGTATTGAAATGTCAATTTTCCTAAAAATCCAACTTGCAGGTAGAACACAGCAGCAGAAATCCTAGTAAATCAAACTTGGTGTAAAAAAAACATTATTTTCTGCAGTGACCTCATGGATGTGGTTTGTGTTTTCAGGAAAGTGAGCCAGTTTTTCCTGGAATTTATATTCCCCCTCTGTGTCTTGTTTTGTGTCAGGTATTGTGAGTACAGTGGTGTTCACCGGACTGACAGCGGAGCAGAAGCACCCTCTCATGCAGCATGTTCAGCAGTTGGTACGCTCTGCCAACCCCACCGCAGCCTTCATACTGGCAGAGAAAGGAGCTGTCACCAGGTAGGCGCCCACAGAATTGTGATCAATGCCACAAACAGTCATTTAACTACTTTTATCTTCGCCTAAAATAGTCACTTCAGGCTGCATTTTATTCCAGGTTTTGAGACAATGTTTGAGTCTGTTCGGTCAGAGAGCTGCTTGGTTTGCACAGCAGTGTGACATGCATTTCTCACACTGTGGTCCCTTCCTAAAGAATATTCATTTTGAAATAAAAGCGTTTAAAAAATAAATACTTAATCAAATATAGCTATGTGATTTTTAATGTCATTTTTTTAATTTGTTAAATACACATATTCATGCAAATTACAGGTTATGTATTTATTCTTAACTGTAATTTTGTTTTTTTCTTTATTTTTATTAATTAGGAATGAAGATGTGAACCTGATATTTTCTGAAAGCAGCTTCAATGAGCCACAGATGTTAAGGGCACGTTATGTCCTCTACCCGGGATGGTAAGACCCTCATCCTGTGTTCACCCTACTGAATGTGACCCTGCTGTGTCCCCCTGTGTCCACACTCAACCTCTTGGCCACTGAGCGACAGACTGGTGTTGATTTCTGCCTTGGAATTCCTCCGTCCTGCCTTGCCTCTCTCCCTGCAGTTTAATTGCCACTCGGCTGCAGTGGTGGGGGTATCGGCTGCTGATTGCTGTAAAGCCCCTCAGGCCATCTTGTGTTCTATCACCAGCTGCCTCCTGGCAGCAAAGTAACAAGCTGTTGGTTCATGCAGTTGCCATGTACACAGAGGGGGTCTCCTTCCTCTGGACGGGGTCCAGGCAGCCTTCATGCCACAGTGGTCAGCCTAATATGAACCTCTGCTAATCCTCCCGTCAGATCATAAACTCAGTATCTGGCCAGAGTCTGGTCCTTCTAATTTACTCATCGTCAAACATTATTTTGTGTTTGTATGTGTGATGTGTTTGAAAGGCTTCCTACACGTCCTGAACTCTTTGACATAGACAGGGTTTGTTTTCACCTGCTGTTGGAAATAATCTATATTTACAAATTTATCATCCATTTTCGCAGCACTGGCCTCTTTCTTGTGGGCAGCTGGTAGAGTAAACAACTTTGCAGCCAAAGACAAAATGTAGCACAAACATTTGGCATGCTCTAGACTTAACTTTCTCACCATTTGTGTAATGTGCACGTGTTCTGTGTTTCAGGTGCAAAGGCCGCTTCTTTTCTGGTTCTGGGTCTCTGGTGCTCCACCGGCACCACGTGGCTTTCAGCCGCCCCCTAGAGAGGCCTTTATTTGTCACCCGCTGCAAAGGTGAGGCAGGAAGGAATTCTCCCCCCTTTTTTGTTTGTTACACGTGACAGAAGCTCCAGATATGAGCTGGCAGGGTTTGAGGATGATTACATAAGCTGCCTTTCACTCCAAATATGGAGACAACTGTGGTCTCAAAGTAATTGTTCATGGTTGCTGTGAAATAATCTGTATTCCCAAAGGGTGCAATTATGACATCTTGCCAGCAACTTTGCTTCTCAGAAAATTTTAATAATAATTTGCACGTCCTACAGATTGTGTCATAATACTAACTGCTAAAACTCCTGTTGTTCTTTAGCAATCAAGTCCTCACTAAAGTCAAGCCCCTACCACGGAAATGTGTACAATGTTCGGGGAAAAGTCCGATTTTCTGGTAGGAACTACATATTCTCATTTTACAAATTTTCAGATCAGATTTTAAATTCCAGACAACTTGCTTTTCTTACGCATGACTTAACAAATGTAACTCTTTTCCTTCGTAAATATTTTACCTGCATTTGCATTTCCTAGTTTTGGGAATTATTAGAGAAAAGGTTGCCCACGAGGCAGGCAAGAAGCTCCTGACGGTAGGAATACTGCTCGGTTGTTGCTCTGGTGTCTGGTGATTAGAATTCAGCTCATAGTCCACCGGTTTGGTTTCCTCCACATAGTCTTCTCACTCTTTTTTTATTTAAAAGACCTTTCTGGAGTTTTTGCATGAGGAGAGAGTGCAGGTGCCTGTGAGGAGATGTGCAGCGAGATTGCAGATATTTGTAATGAGCTGGAAGGATACGAGGTGTGGAGCGAGTGTGGAGACTGAACTGTATGATCCTTTCCCTGAAGCTCACATCCCCTTAGTGTCAAGTGTGTTTCTCAGTCACTGTCTCTCAGGCAGTGTATCATTTACATTGCTTTAAATTTAATTATTGTTCCTTTTTCTATTTTTTAATTTTATTTAGCTGTTGCACTTTTTATACATATTTCACTTTGAGTAAGGACATATTTGATGCGTTTTATCTTGTTTTATACCACACGCGTGTGTGTGTGTGCTCAGAGCCAGTGAGAGAGCCGTTTTGGAAGCAGAGAGGCTGTATGGATGTAATAACATTAACACCCCACCAACACCATGCTGTTAACATATGAAGCTGCTGTAGCAGGTGTTACACAAGGTATGAACTAGATGTGAGCTCATTAATCTCTGGAACCTCCAGACTCCGAGCAACTGATGGATGTGAGCTACAACACAGCGAGCGGGAGCCTGAGCATTGTCCCTGCCCAGAGCATTAACCCTGTGACCCAGGACCCCAAAGAGACCAACACGACCTACTTTCTGATCTTTGATGGTGTTTGCCTCACTGAGGATGGACTGAAAGACTGGCTCAGACTGTGTGTCAAACAGGTAGATGTTTTCATATGCTGAATGTTTTTGATGGCATCAGAGAAGCTTGTATGAGGGAACAAACTGCTGTGTTACTACAAGCCTGTTGTTTCTGTTTGGTGCTCACAGAAGCAGTCAAAGAAGCCAAGGAAGACTAAAAATAGCCTTTCGCCTCAAGAAATCAAACGCATACATGTGAGTGTTACTATATTTATAACTATTATCAGTTTAATTTTTGGTTTTTGAAAAAACTTGTAAAATGTTGTGTTGACAGTTCTGTGTTAAAGCCCCACGATGACACTGACTAGGAGCAATGCTGTCATGAGCTGGCAGCTGCTTTCATTGTGCCTATGTTAAATTACTATCATGCACACAACCCATACATGCACCACACTGCTGACGGTTTGATGTGACTGTAGGAAAATTAGGTCAGCAGAAGATGAAGAGAAAGAAGTCTTGTTGATGTTACTTGGGTGCAAATAATGCAGGTTTGAAATCTGCAGGCTGAAATCCAGCCCCCAGAGGCACACTCATGTGTGTTTTGTCATGAACAATGAATGTAAACATAAATGTGCTTGGTCATAAGAGCACTCTGCATGCTTTAATGTTAGAGACAAACCTCACCAGTCATTTGCCAATCATCTCTTGGTGGTCTGATACTTTTTGTTTGTTTGTTAAGAGATTTTCCTGATCTGTTTGGAGAGTTCAGACTGGGATGGAAACTGTTATTGCTTTGGGGCTTTTCAGTCAGTCACCTTGACTGAGCTTGATGTTATAATGTATGTTTCTGTTTAGATCACCAGGCACTTGGATCCACTGCCGCCAGGCTACTTCTACAACGGTTATCAGTATGTTGACATCTTTGGAGAAAAAAGGAACCTCCACCCGAGTATCCTTTTCAATACAGCATCTTCTTCAGAGCCTCATGTTTAACTGTTTTCTTACACAAGCCTAGAATACTGTACAGGAAGGTTTTCATATTTCAAAAAGCTAAAATCAAACATTTTAAAAACACAAAAAATATCACAATATTAAACATTGACATTTAAATATTATTGTAAATCAAAACACACATAGTGAGTCAATTTAGGTAATAAAAATCAAGGTCTTTTTCAGGTAAGTTGTTTAAAATTTGTAGTTTAATTTTGTAATTAGATAAGAGTATTTTGATCAAAGGGAAGCAGTGATCATATAACGTGATGCAGCTCTTCCTCTCTCTATATTTTACGGTGTGGTGGTGGTGCTGCTGTTTCCCCTTACATTTCTGTTACTCCAGACATGGAGGAGTTTATTAAAGAGTACATCACCGAGGTCAACAAAGAGGTCGAGCTGTTCAACCATCAGCTGGAGCTGCAGGACCAGCCTGACCTGTTTGATCCGTGATAGAATCTGTCTGTATGTTTGTTGCCTCCATCTGTCTTATTTAACTCTAAATGAACCACTGTGGGGGGGGACAGGGAGTGACAGGGAGAACACAGCGTTTGTGTGCTGAACACTTCACTAGAATACTTCACTAGAATGGTCAATGTGTGTTTGCACCACATGCATCTGCAGAAACCGCTGCCGTCTGTTTGTTGTCTGAACTGTGTCACCTTGTTCCCTCGTTCGGGGACATCAAAGGGTGCATGCAGGTGAGCTTTTTAAACAGTGACATCACCCGTCAAAAGCCGGTTATGTCATTGGCATGGCTGTTTGCCTTACTTCCTGCTGCAGCACCACTAGCTGCACAGTTCAAACTTTGGCAAGTTAGGTACAATATTTATCAGATAAAATGGCACACCGATGTGGTCATTTGTGTTAATTCAAATAAAGACATGAATTCGCCACTGAGATTGCAAGCGATGAGACTTTTACAATTAAAGGGAATTTCCAACCGCACACTAAAGCTTGTGCATTTCTGTTTATCACACTTGGCAAATTAATACCTCTATTTCTGGAGAGGCATGGATAGCCGTGTGATTCTGGTGGGCTCCCTGGTGGGGTTTCTCAAGAATCGCTCCTCCTCTGTTGACACCCAATCCGTGGCCCACCTGTTATCTTGTCTGCGTGCCACGCTGCAGCAGAGGGAGCGCTTGGCCATAGAGCTGTAAACATTGGACAGCCTGTTGGCTGCAGACAACTGACGAATGATGCCATTAATCACAGAGCTAAACGCCATCCCAGTGCTTTATTTTAAGACTCCTAAAGTGAATTTAATGAAAGTGCAATAAAGCAGACTTCAGTGCCTGCAGACAAATGTTGGAGTTATGAAACAGCTGAGACCCCGCGAAACACATTGAATCACAGAGGTTACGTGTCCAGCAGAAACATTTCCCTAAAGCCCTGTTTTCTGTTTATTATAATGCTGCTAGTTAACAGTGAGCACCAGGTAGACACAGAAAGTTAAGCTAAACTTCACTGCAGCCATGTGTGGATCACACATTTCACCATTTTGGTCAAAATGTTCATTTGTCGTCGCAGTTTTTTAGGTTTGAACATTCCAGTGTTTTGTTTTGTTCTCATCTTTTGTGCTTTTGGGTCGGACAAGGGTGAAATATAATGTGGGAAAAGTTGGGTGTGGTAAACTGCTCGTTTAGGTTTGGGTAAATGTGAGTAGAGCCGTTAGTAAAGGGTTTAAAGTTTTGTACCAGTTGCGTGATGTTGCAGAGAATTAGACCGTATGTCCTGTCTGAATGGTCGTCATGCTACTGTTTGCTCTGCGATCGTGTGTCACACTGATCTTCTACGCATGTCTTCCTCTTTTCAGGGTTCCTACACAGGTTGTTAAATTCTGTAACCTCAAGAAAAAAATTACCTTCCAGTTTTGTTTAGTTGTTTTTTTGGTATGTTGTTTGCTAAATGACAGTTTTTATTGTCATTTACAGAGCTGCTTATTCGGATAGTATAACACACTTACATTATAATCCAACCAAACAAGCATTTAAAAGTAAAGTGTGTTAAATAAGTGGAGGTTAAAAGTTGTAAATGTGTAGGAACCCTGCTACTATATCTGGAGATTTGATGACTTTCATTCATCAGGGGTCAGCAGTGTAACGTGGTCTTATCACCAGGCTTTGGGTCAAAGTTGGTGTTCTGTCTTAAGTGAATAGACGCTCATAAATGAATATTCTAATGCACAAAGAAGTGCACACAAATCACTGCTGCTACAATGGTACAATACATTGCACCAGGCTTTGTGCGCTGGACCAAAAAAATAAGGCCTTTATTCATTAATTAGCGCTGTGAGATTTTTGCAGTGTCAAAGCAGAGAGGAGGGGTGTCAGGGTGAAGAGTTTAAGCCCATAATCTGATACCTTAGCAAAGGGGGGAAATACTTGCTAGTGTGGTGAACACTTGCTCGCTGTTGCTAGGTACAAATATTTTTAGATGAGTGTTCGACGTGTCTGTCTGTCACTGCTGTCAACAGTCAGTCGTAGATTTAAATATTACAGAAGTGATTGTTTTTATTTCAGCTGGCAGACAAACAGAGAACATTTTTAGCAGGTTATTTTCCCTCAGATCAGTCATGACTATCCGTCCAGATTCCCTGGATTCTGACACTGCTGGCCCCGTCCGTCCAATCGGTAGAGTCCACTTAACCTGAACAAGCCATACCATCTTATGCTAGATGTGCCACTGTCTCTTCAAAGAATAATACGATGCATAGAATAGCACATTACATAGGGCTGAAGTTTGCCTCAAACGTGTTTTACCTTTGCATGTTCCAGCCAGCAAAAGAGGGGTTCACATGGAGAGGAGGCGCTCACCCCCAGTAACTCACCCCATTAACTCCTTACACTCTTTTTTACTCTTTGAAAGAAGTGCAATTGTACCTTGTGTTTTGACATATATTCTCCTTACGGTACTCTCAAATAACTCTTTAAGGACAAAGCTGAGCAAACAAATGAGCTCCTAAATTCTCAGTCTCTCACAGCTTGTCTTCTGCGGTCTGCTGCATTCTGGCTTTGAGTGCTTGTGGTTCCTGTAACAACATAAAGAGTCTGAGCAACAAGTGAAGGGTTTTTGTGGCAAAATGAGATGCTGCTTGAAAAAAAAACCATGCCATCCACTTCCGAATGACTGATAAAAAAAATAATGCAAACAGATTATAGTGTTTTTTTAAGTGGAGCAGGATAACATGCAACGTAAATCCTTTGTTCACAAAATGATAACTCCTGTCTAAGCTGGATCGTCTGCTTAGTGTTTCAGAGAGATGCACTCCCAAAGCCGCCTTTTTTGAGTAACAGTTACTGTCATCCTGTAGTTATGTAATACTGCAGAGAGTTACCTTGATTGACAGTGGAATAGTCTGAGGCTGATGTATAGGAGACTTGAGGTGCCACAACTTTGAAACCTGCTGCACATGTCAAAGAGCAGTGAATCTGAAACTCTAATTGGCCAAGAGATCAAAAGACAGTCCTTAAAGAGTTGAGGGTTATGTAAGATGTTTGTGATATTTAAATCTTATAAAAACTAACAAATATACACGCACACACATACACAACTACTACTAAGAAAAAAGTCTACACTATCTTGCATGTGTTGAGATGTCATGTGAATATGATGCCACACATATTCTGACGAAATTGCCTTTCACCAAACTGGTACAACAAAGAGAAAATAATAATAATCACATTTATTTTGCATTTCTGCTAAGAATTTGAATTACCTCGATACGACAAATAGTATTTTTGTAAGACAGTGAATTGAACATTCTAGATGCAAGCGAAACGTCTCCTCTCGCACAAGCTACAAAAAGCAAGAACAGAGGCGTCTTTTTGTAGAAAAACTCGAGGAGAATCTGATGGGTTGCGAGATGTCAGGTTTCTCTGATCCAGCAGTGCCTTGGCTATGGCTAAGAAAAGCAGAGATTAAAGCTGCATTCAGAGCTCCATCCCTCTCCCTGTCACAGGGGGAGGAGGTGTTGTCAGGCGAGGATCCGTCCTTCAACAGTGTTGGTGAAAGGAATTATTGGAGTTGTACTGTAAAGCGATGTGTTTTTACTAAGCCAGAGAGCAAAGTAGACAAGGTCACACAGGGGGCGGCTCCTGGAGGGCTGAGGACGATTCAGGTTATTTTTGCAAACTAACCAGAAAGGTGTTGGAAGGCGGGCTGGGAACACTACAGTGAAGTACATCACTGATACCACAGGTTATTTTTGTTGACAGTGGTACATTTCTCGGTTGCTTGTGTTGGTTAATTAATTTAGCAACAGATTATATATACTTATTTTCCTGTAAGAAAAGCGTCTTTTTTGCCCTTGGTCCTCTAGATCAGGGGTCTGCAGCCTTCATCATTAAATGAGCCATTTTGCCCCCTCTTCCACCAAAGAAAAATAGTCTGGAGCCGCAAAACATAACACAGCTTATAAACTTTTAAAAGTTTTAATCTTTTTTCAAATTTTACCTCTTACAGCAACGGAATATAACAAACAGAAGTGCAGTGTGCATGTGTAGGCCTACTCTGAAATAAATTAGACAGTGAACTATGCAGGCCTATTTGGGTGCTTCCCATATTTGTGTGAAATTGAAATAAAGACTAGCCCGGCTCTAGATAATCAATATCTATTAGAAATACAAATGTTTTTATTTATTTTTTAATGCCCAGCCCCAGTCAGGATATAAAACCCTGAAGTTTTGTATCAGAGTGTCGACAAGAAGAAAGTGGATTGAGTTTGTGACTAAAGTTGGGTGACCCCAACATATTGCACTCTGGGGCCCCAAAGAGCCCTCCACAGACCCCTCAGTGTGACGGCTACGCAGCTCTCTGGCAGACTGAGCACCCTTCATCCTGTATGTGGAGGCTAGCCATTTTGTAGCTGAAGTTATAGGAAAAAACAAAGTTTGGTGTTAAATGGTTTTATATAAAGGGAGGAGATGTGAGGTTCTTTGTGGTGCAACATGAAAAGGCGGCGCACAAGATTTATGTTCTTTTCTAGTTTTGAAGATTGGTTCTGATGGTCAAAAGGGCCAACAGCGCAGATTGTATTCACTGTTTGAAGAAGTGGATATTTTTATGCTATTTTTGTGCTTATCGGAGAAAGTCGGCTTGAAAATGGATTTTTAACCGTCCAAATGTTCCTCGGGCCTCGGGGGACCGTTGATGCTAATTGTTTGGGCTCTTCTGTCCTGCCGAGGTTAAGAGAGAATCACCTCTCAGTCCACACAGAGAGCACGAGGAATCTGCTCAGGTGAACTGAATCTTTCCATACCTGAGATTACATATTTGTCCTGTTAAACCCAAGTGTTATAGAAGAAGATGGGGGTGAAATTGTGGTTAATATGCTCTGTCTGTAGCCAAATACCGGCTTTTATTTATGTCAAGGAACAGTGACCATTCAAGGTGGAAAATATTTGATGTCATGATGGCAGAATTAGATCAGGGGAAAAAAAAAAGAAAGGGGCTTTTTTCTTCTCAACTATCCACAGGCCGTCCAAAGGAAAAGAAAAAATAACTTATTGTCTTTATTGTAATGAGAAGCAAAAAAAAAAATCCCAGCTAACATCGAAAGTGCCAAACTGACCTCCACATTTACCTTTGAGGGTGTTCACAGCATGTGAGCAGAACTGAACTGCATTTGCACAGAACTACTGTAACTTCTGTTTTTTTCCTGTGACCGATGCTTTTATAATCCAACTGTTGTTTCTATTGCACCAAGTAATCCATTAAATATTTATATGGTTGATCAATCTTTGCTCTGTCAGTACTTGTTGCAATATGTGGTCATTTTTTGTTGTTTTGCTTTGATTATTCACTGTTTTGCTCTCAGATGTCAGCAGCCTCTCATGTAGTCGGTTCAGCATCGTAAAGCATTTGAGAGCCAGACTAAACTGTTTTTCGAAGTGTGTGTAAAGAAAAAAAAAAGGAGGAAAAAAAAAGCTGGTGTGTGTTTTTTGTGGTTCAGCCGTTAACACGCTTCGTTAAGGAGAAATGGCAGCTGGAACGGCGCTGAGAGAATGTGAGGAATCCTGCCCCACATAACACCGTTTTAGCACTCCATTTCCATGCTGCATGTGTGCTGGTGTGTGCGTGCGCCTGTGTGTGTTTCGTAGTGTTTAAAAGAAAGGAAGATAGACCGTGTGTGTGTGTGTGTGTGTGTGAGAATGTGTGTGTGTGTGTGTGTCCTTGTATTGTTGCCAGGCAGATACGGTCCTCCACATGGCTAACCTCTGACATCAGCGTTTCCTCGCCTCCTCTCCTGCCACCACTGCGCCGCCGCTTTCTCCCCAGCGACTCAAGGCAAGATCGCCCCCCCACCCTCCCAGATACACTCAGCACACGTAAAACACACTCTCACCGTATCGCTTCCACCATTAACTGCCCTTTTTTCCTCCCCACCCCACTATTGTTGTATTTATACTGAGGCAGTGAGCTGAGGCTATTTGTGGCCTATTATGACAGCCACATGTAAACACTCATCACTCTCACCGGCGTCTGCCAAAGCCTGCTGAGTGGGTCCAAGTCACTGCAACAGCACGGCACCGCACGCCGCTCAATTCGTTCGCCTTAACCGAGTCGAGAAGTTATTTATCTTTTAACCTGAAGATAATAAAGTCCCATGTTTCAGTGTGATCGCAGGAAGATGTCGCCAACCTCGATCCCATTTTTCATCGTGTAACTGTCTGCAGAGGATGAGTTTAAATTCATTTCACCAACCAACACATACACGTAGCTAATGAACATGAAGAAAAAAGTAAAACTAATTCCAGTTCTTACTAAAAATTTTTAAGAGAGATGTTTGACTGCATTGCTTTAAGCTATTTTTACCTTAAAAAACTGACAACTCGGACTAAAATGCTTTTCAATCAGTGTTTATCTCCAAATAGCACTTTATGATAAATTCTATAAGCTGTGGCATAAAACTACATACTGATTCAAAGAAGGGTTTGAATATTTAGTATTCAAATTTAAAAAAGACTGTTGTCACATAATGCAGTGCAAAAAAAGGATATTTTGGAAAAAGCGTGGCAGAGCGTGCATTTCATCTCCTCTCTCTCCTCTGCCTTCCCCGACTCTCTCCAGCTGTCTCGTTCATAATGAGGAAGAAATGCCAACAGGAAAAAAATATTTCAAACTTTTTTTTCTTTTTTAATTGCAGATGACAGTAGGACAGCTCCGGGAAGAAAACACCAAGTATTAAATCTGTAGGAGTATTTTGTTTTTTTATTTCATTGTTGTTTAAGCGACAGCGAGGTTCCCATTGGACAGATTATTTGACATTCGTTCGTGTTGGGACACCCCCCCCCCAGCTCACCTGCTGGATGACATACCAGGAGCATTCTGGGGTTTTTTTCCAGGCAGTGTCTTTCACCGCACGTCACCCCCTCTGTTTCCTCTGCCTTTCCTGTCTCTCCTCAGCTGTCAGTATCTAAATATAAAATAAAAGAGCAGAAATGCTGCTTCCTTTGCTGTCTTCCAGCACGTTTTCTATCTGTGCACACTTCGAAACTACAAAACCAGCATGATTCAAAAAATATAATATAAACCATAGATGTTGTCAGAGCATAAAGTATGAACCAGTAGAAGGTTTGTTTTGGAGATGAAAATCTAAATTATCACTTTAACCTTTAGGCCACCAGGATTACCGACAATTTAACAATCTTCTAAATTCCAAATTATGAATGGAAATTAAAAAAAATGTTAAAAGATCATTGATAGGCCTCCAATGATACTGTTATTGTGCACACTAAAACTGCAGTTTTGTTGCAGAAGAGTGGGGGAAAAAAAGTCTTTTCAGATTAAAATATTTTCACATTGTATTTTTATTGCACACCTTTTAACAAACATCATGTCATAATACAGATTTACTCCTCATAACAATAGTAAAACACAGGCATTCTTGATCAGTTTGACATCACAGCTGAGCACCATAATGTAGCTAAGCACCATTGTCAGTCTTGAAGGTGTTGTTAACTACCTGGATTAAAGCAGAGCTTCAAAAAATGCCAGGTAAGTTGAGTATTGCAGTTTTTTCACGTCATTCTCTCAGTTTACACATTTACGGGATCATATTTTAAAATAAGATTCATTCACCTTAATGTGACCGGCAGTGACCGGGCTCCGTCTGCACGATGCTGATGCAGTAAAACCTGAAAAATTATGGCTCACAGTTTGAATTATTTCCAAATATTTCAACCCCAGTCTGAATTTCATCAGTTCATATCAGCTTCATCAGGCAGTAAACAGCTATATTCAGGTAACCATCCGTCTGGTCTCTGCCAGGGTTTTGATTTCATCCTTCTCTCTCCAACTGTTTAATGTCAAAGGTCATCAAAACAGCCATGTCACTGGACTCCCCCGAGGCAGCCGCCAGTTTCAGTTGTTGGAGCGCGTTTCCCGTGAAAACCTCACCCTCCCACACTCTGCTCTTGTTCAGTTTCAGATCAGTTCGCGCCTCTCCCACTACGCACACCCTCTGGACCCCAGGGACCCTCATCCTGAAGCGAACCCACGAGAGGGGCTCCAGCTGGCCCACGCGAGGCTCAAAGAGCACGCAGCCTTTCCTCCAGGCTGAGTAAACACAGGGGAATTGAGGCCCCGGCTGATCACAGCTGTTCCTCACAACAAAGTCACACATGGGGTTGAAATCTCCACCTGGGGTGAGCCTGGCGTACAGGCCCAGCCGGTACACCCCAGCGTCAGGCAGGCTGACACTCACCGTCACCTTGCTGTCTGTGTATGTGCAGAAGAGGTGGCGTGAAAGTGAGACTGTGGCGGTTTTTTCTCCTCCGCTGAGGACCGTGTGAAGCTCCAGGTCCTGTTGGTTGTGGAAGGTGATGTTGCACTTGCCTTGCTGGGTGCTCAGCAGTGCAGTCGTGTGGCTGAATTTTGTCAGACCTGCCTCTGATGTGCGAGTCCCTGGACCACACGACGAGCCCAGGTTAGGAGGGAAGAGCTCATCTGGGCCGACCACCTTCCCTTTGCAGTGCAACAGGAAGTTCGCGGCATTCAAGAACTTGACTTCTGTTTTCTCATAGTCCCGGACGAACACCGACAGTCGGTAGAAACCACGCAAAGGGCACAGGACGTGGCAGGTCAGGACGTTTGGTTGAATCTGAGTAGCCAGGCACCGCTTGGCTACCGCAGCTTCCAGCTCTGGGTGGACGAGCTCACACAGCACCATCAGAGGCCTGGACGTCTTTAACACCAGTTCAAAGGCACCTTCTACCTCGGCAACCTCACTGCCCTGGCTGCTGCCTGTGACGCCGAGAGATCCTGCAACAGTCTGCAGCCCCCAAGACACGAAGGGGTTCTCTGGGATCTCCTCCATGGCCCTGGGGATCGGGCACTCGACTGCGAAGGAGCAGACCCAAATCAGGGCTGTGTTGGCCGACTCAGGCCTGGCAAACACCTTCACGTCATACACGCCTCTTGCA
This sequence comes from Acanthurus leucopareius, assembly GCA_029814765.1. NCBI lineage: Eukaryota > Metazoa > Chordata > Actinopteri > Acanthuriformes > Acanthuridae > Acanthurus > Acanthurus leucopareius. Next base: position 1,786,725 of record JAQMCX010000015.1, read on the forward strand.
GGTGGCAGCAGCTGCAGGTTCATGCTCCGATGGGAGACCGTCAGGAGGCCGTAGGTTGAGTTGCTGGACTCTCTCTGCTCTGAAGCTCCACAGTGGAGAAGGTCCTGGTGCTGTGTGATCTCATAGGTGAAAGTTGTCGGCCGGGAGAAGCCAAGGGACACGTTTGCCTCGCCATCATCTGAGGAGGAAATCAGAAGCTGATTTTTAAAAAGATTTAAAGACCATCTTTCTTTCACTTAAAGAAAAAAGATTTATATCGAGGCAAACCTGTGACAATGTGAGCACGATGAGGCTGAATCAGCCTGAGACCCATTTTAAAGAAGGCTGAGGTCTTGAAGACTCTCCTCTCAAACTCCTCCAGGGGGACCGGGATGTCCAGGAGCTGCCATTTCTCCTCATCAGGGAAGTGCGAATCGATAAACTCCTCTGGGTCCGTCAGGAAATAGAAATCATCGAACCTTGGAGGCAACAGATGGAGACAGCATGCTGCTTTTAGACTCAACTTGCTGCTGGCTTTGGGTGTTGTGAGAATAAACAACAAAAAAAAGAGAAAACTTAAGCTTCACCATCCAAAGATGAATGCAGCTCAATTATTCAGCAGTCCCTCTTTCTTTTTCAAACCTTTTGACAAAACTTTCACGCTCCATGTCGACTCTTCCTGCTCCCCAACAGGCGTCCAATAGGAACCACTGTCCCTCCAGGAGCACGGCGTTCCACAGGTGATCGGATTTCACATTCTTGAGGCTCTGACCATGACGAAAGCCGATGCCCTTACTGTGGCCGGGCACTTCTTGGCACCCGATGCCCACCTCTCTGTAAACACAAACCAAACAGAACAAGCTCCCAACCTTTTGTCTCAAAGCCTGCGTGCTGAAACTGAAGCGTCGCTTGTGCTCAACAGGAACAATGTTACAAGTGTTTGATTGCATCTGGTATGTGGCTGTAGTATGGAAAGATTTTGATTATGTTGTGTTTACCTGCACATCTCCGTGCAGAGGTTAGAGTATCCGCAGCAAACACCTCGACCAGCTGCTATCACCTCCTCCGGGGAGCTCAGCTTCTCTGAGCGTCCAAGGTATCCACTCACATCATACTCTGCAGACACATTTGTTTCATTTTAGAGGCGTGCGGAGATAAATGACAGAATTAAAATTACCACTGGGATTTTTATGCAAGTGTGTATCTTACTGATACCCACCGATGTTGTGGCAAAGCCAGACCCAGATGGCACGAAGCTTCTCCAGCTCATCCCTGGCTCCTTTTGTGATGCTCTGTACTATCACCTTTACATCATACACACACTTTTCCTTCAGCTGCAACACACACACACACACACACACACACACACACACAAAATGTTTTTACTGTTTAGATGAAATTGTTTTTTATAGTTTTTTTTTTTAATGGAGTCTTTATGTTATTACATTCAGCCTGCATCAGAATCTTTCATATAAACTATTGCAGCAGTTTTTTCATTCGTCTTGCAGCATAATTTTGTTTGCCAGCATCTTTCAATGTCATTTATTGTATCGAACAAACCAGGTTACCATCCAAGTTCAAGGATGTGAGTGCTGCCTGAGAGCTGCAGTATTTATTATGGTTTTATTGCAGTGGATGATGAGATGTTATCATTCTTCAATGCTTTTCCTCCCCGAGCTCGGGAACACAAAGAGCCATCTCTGCTGTGGCTTTGTTTTTGTTGTTCTTAGTTGGCCTTGGTTCTGTTTTCTGGAGATGTGGTGGTTCGGGTGAAGCATGGACGGATGACGTTAGAGATGCAGTTTTTACTAAATAAAAGTGAATGTCGGCTTGTTTTGCACTTTGGTCAGAAACAGAAAAAATGTAACAGCATTTAATGTGTTTACTGGGATGTTGTGTGTGTGTGTGTGTGTGTGTGTGTGTGTAAGTCTGTGTGTGTGTGTGTGTGTGGTCACCTCTGCTCCTGTCCTGATGACATGTGAGTCAAGCCTGTGGAAGACTTCAGAGTTGGTGAAGAGGTCCTTTCTGCGGACCCTCTTTCCCGTCACCACAGCGCATGATGACGCCTTCTGTCCCAAGTTTGCTTTCGGTTTCAGAAACCTCTGATCTTCAGCCTCTTTCCTCACTGCGCTCTTCTTCACCGCGGTGATGGTCCTGGCTGCGCTCTCGGACGACAGCTGTCTCTTTGCCGCGGGACGCTGATCATCACTTTCAGCTGTCAGTTTCTCAAACACGCTCTGCCTGGCGAGCACAGCGCTCTCAGAAGCTTTGGAGGTGACCGGGACCTGTGCAGGTGCTGTGTCTGCTCCAGGAGGTGGCTTCGGACTCTTCTGGGCCTGGTTCTCATCATATACCAGAGCTCCTATGACTGCAACAGGGCTCGGTTTGCTTAAGATTGGATTCTCCTGAAGGTCATGAAGTGCGAGGGCCTTTACCTGTATGCATCCCTTCTGGGTCACCTCATCTTGCTGAGAAAGGTGTGCAGCACAGGAGAAGGGGAAGGAGAACTTCTGAGATGCAACTTGGGCCGACATTATGCTGGAAGCATGGCGTCCTAACCAGAGAGAAGGCAGATACTGTTCAAAAGATCAGTCATTTCTCTTGAAGCTATTTTAAGCCTTTTTTAATCCTGTGAGCAGGTAGGGCTTCAGTACCTCGTTCAAATGCTTAAAATGAGACACATGGCTGCTGTGGGAACCCTTCACAGAAGACATGTAGCCATACTGCACATGGTTCACCGAATAAAATAGAAGGTATATTCTATACAGTACATCCTGCATGAGACAGTGATGAATTGGTCATTATATCATGTCTATTCATGACCAGAAATTAACACGAAGGTTTGGATCATCAGTCACTGTCACAGTTTACAGCACAAAGAAAGTGAACGTCTTCACCAGATTAACATGACTTTATAACTTCCGACATGTGACGATCCTGCAAACTGATGCTTAAACTCAATATGTTCGTGCACATGATTCAAGAAAGTGCAGTAATCTGTTGAAAAGTGGAAAAGTAGTAAAGATATTTCAAAGCAGGTTGGCACAGTTCAGACACTAACCCGCTTTAATCCAGATGACCTGAGCTTAAGTCCTGTGTTGGCAGGTATCTGCCCAGCTTAAGTGTCCTTCAGCAGGCCTGTGTGTCCTATCAGCTCTGAGGGAACAATGCTTCGGCTGACCCTGACCTCTGACCTTCCTAGAAAGTGACTAAAGTGAAGGTCCCCGCGGATGTCATGAGGTATCATCCCTCATGTTGGAGTGTGTCCAGACCTAATTATAAACCCATGATCTTTCCACACAACACTACTTCTTTCCCTCCAAAAAAACAATCACAGTTTTAGTGTCACTGATTCTTTCTTCAGTGTGTCATGATAGATTTTAGAGTTTATGTCACGGTTGGAAAAAGTGAAGGTGCGCGAACCCTTCCTAGTTTTTGCTACATCCCTAAAAGTCACGGAGGCTTTTTACTCACCCTGAGAGGATTTAAAATGCCTGCTGGATGTTTGCCGGAGTGTCGGGCAGAGATGTTTCCACTGTGTGTGCTCAGTGGTCCCCAGTTGCAGGCAGTGGCTTATATACCCCTCCAGTGGCCTGCCAGGACAGGCCCCAGAATAACAGACCTAAAAATACTACAAAGCAGTTAAGACCAGCCAATAGAGTAAGCCCCAACTCAGGAGTGTGACGTCTGTGTGTGTATCTGCGAGTGTGTCTGGCCTACAGATGTATGTTCTGATGTGCTTGTGTTTGTTCCGTATGTACATGCATTTTCTAATCAGCACATACACACTGCAGCATATCTGAGCACAAGGGTGAGTGTGAATGTTTGTGTCAGGTTGTGAATGTTGGCATGTGAGCATATGGATTTTGAATGTGTGCGTTTGTGCTGCGTTGATGGGCGGGTGAAAAGGTGGCCGTGTGAGCATGGAGGGGTCGGGTTCAACAAAGAGCTGTTCGTTCAAAGAAAGGGACGGACGGCTTTTATGAAGGGCCTCTCATAGCCACAACATGATAACGACCACATCAACATCAAACACACACTGTTTCTGTCACGCACACACACGGAAAAAACTAAATTTAATCTATTTCAGTCTCATTTTGTAAGATACTACTCTGCAGATCATATTTATTAGATTAGAAATGTAAAAAAGAAATTATGTGAAATTGGATGTTCAAATAAAGAGTCAAATCTAGTTTTGATATGAACAGCCCAGTGTCACATTCAAAGTCTCAGTTTATTTTAACAGCTTACAAAATTTATCTTCTCAATTCATTAAAAAACAATGAAAACCTTCTTATAGAGATAAAATTTACCAACAAACACTTGGACACAGCATAAAAACAAGCTGTTTTACAATATGAACATGTTTTCACATTATAAGTTGATATGGTGAAGTTAAGCTCGTTAGCTAAAAGTTGCTTTGTACACATTCAACACAAACACCATTAATTTAGAGCCATCTTTGTTGTTTACTTGTTTATTTATCGCATGCAAATCTAAGTCACCCTCCGTTTTTGCTCTGTTTTGGTCTCCACCAACTCCTGAGAAAGTGTTTGAATCATAGAGGGGAACTCAAACTTTCACACTTTCACACACCGAAGGTCTGTTTACATGCACACACAGTTGTATCAACCCTGTTGTGGCTCCAGAGGCAGTTTGAACAGAAGAATCTATGAAAGAAGTGGCTTTACCAGACCTTTGTAGCCCGCTCCTCATTTCTGTTAGAGGTTAACGGCCTGTGGTTACATCTTACATTAATCATTACTAGCATAGCACACTCAGATCTCTAAACTATCTCCATTTAAGTTGCATTGTGGGTAATGTAAGGGGAGAATACGTGTTGATATATCTGTTTGTGCTGTAGAGACTGTGATACTTTGATGTCTTTTGGAAGCCTGATAATGTTAAAAGAGCGCTAAGTTAATTAAGTGAAATTGTCTTAAGCTGCTAATTGCTCCATGTTCACCTGCTAATTGTTAACTTTGTCTGCAGTTGAGTGTTGTAAAGATAGCGTTCAGTTGGATTATCTGCACTTCTACTGCTGCAATGAAACTTACATGGCACCACTGGCAACAAAAACAAGGAAAATTGTGCCAGAACCGAATAAAAAGCTTAAATAAGCGACAAAAACTGCAGGGCTGAGGGAACTGCAGAGCTGGGTGACAAGTAATATTAAATTGGTCAAGGTCAAGGAGAACCTTATCTTGCCTCCAAGGGGCAATTTGTTGTACAGCTATCCTCCGTCCTCAGCTGCTTGTGCAATAGAAGATGCAAAAAAGTAAAGTTGAACCAACTTTTCAAAATTTCCAAACAAAAAAATGTTTAACAAGAAACACCCACACAGTCCTAAATGTACTTTCATCAGAGCTCTAATGTTTATCAGAGGTTTCGAACTTTGATATTCAACCACTAGTGCAGTTTTCACCTCTAACTCTACATTTTTAAATGTCATCTGCTCCACTTTTCTTAATGTGCATGCATGGATACTGCAGAAAGGAAAATCTGCCCCTGAACTGAGCTTTTATCAAGCTGAACCACCACAAAAATGAGTAGAAAGTAGGGGAACTCGATGAGCAATAAGCATAACGTATCACTCCTCAGATACAGTATTACATAACACTACCATATGTTGATGTTGATGTTGATGTTGACGAGTGGGCACGGCGGAGGGACAGCCACCTCCGCCGGTGGTGGATCCTGAGCCAGCTGACTGTGAAACCGTGGAGTGATAATGCCATCTGGAACAGCTGTCTGCCAAGGAATCTCACTCTGGCTTATTAGGGAAAGCAGAGGAGCAGGGGGGGATTTCTCTTCAACTCAGAGAGAGGTGAAACACATGGAGGGGAGATGTGAAGCTCTGATATGGCAGAGAAAGAAAAAGAAATCGCTGCAGGCTAAAAAAGAGGCATGTTAATATGCTTCCAGGCTCAGGTGGATTTCTTATAGCCAGAAAAATGGATTTCAGTCTCTTTTGGGGTTCATGAGCTTAAGATATCTGAATTTATTATAATTTTTTTTAAATAATAATTCAGTAACTACTCAAGCTATTTAACCATCAAACCAAAGTGAATCATTTGATGAGGTAGATTCTTAATTGTTAGAGCATTTATATCATTAAAGATAATGGACTGTGCATGTTTTCAGTGCAGTTGTCACTAAAAAACACATCAAAACGTGGTCATAAACCAAAGATTGCAGTATAATTACAACTATTAGTTCTCTTATATTTATTTAAAAGTTTACACCCCTAGAATAACTTAAACATTTCTTTAATACTTAACTGTACAATTAAAGAAAAAAAACATTAAAGTAATTGTTTTCTAGCTCCTTTTACCACATCTTTAGATTTTCTTCAGCAGAGACATGAGTTTTCATCTCATCCACATATGCA
>JAQMCX010000015.1:1805337-1823354 GCA_029814765.1 Acanthurus leucopareius
ATTATAAGGCGCACTGTCGGTTTTGGAGAAAATTAAAGGCTTTTAGGTGCGCCTTATAGTGCGGAAAATACGGTAAAATCTCACTTAATTACAGAGTCACACACAGCACATTTATTTGCTTAGCCCTTTCTTGCTGCTTTCTTGGTGTCTCCCTGCCTCTCACACATATAACATCATATCAGTCTGTGAATTGCCCCTCCTCTTTGTGCACAAACTGAATCACAACATGATCGTGAACGAGAGGAGGGATGGTTGTTGGCTTTCACCCAAATAGAAAATATCTGACTGAATACCTGAACAGAATCATTGAGTTTAAGAATGGTTAGTATCATGGACACTTCTGCACACATTTATCCCAAACTGATGCATTCATGTTAGCTGCAATCAAGTGAGCCATCGTACACGAAAACTTAGTCAAGCGAGCATCCGCTTGGATTTTGATGTGCATCTATTCATGCTATGTTATTTTATTCACGCTTCAAGCAGCAGGTTTGCATTTATTGGACACCAAGAAAGCTACAACTGCAAATAGAGCATAATTCTATGGAAAACATTTTATCACTTCTATTTTCTTGCTAACAATAAAAGCATGTAATGTAGGATGTTATCATGACATGAGCATATAAATCTGTTTTTGCACAGCAACACTAATGTAATACAGGTGGACTTGTGTATGTCTGGTGGGTTAAAAAGAGGGTTCATACAACCAAACTGTATTTGTAGATGAAGGTATCCACCTTGCATGCATGTATGTTGCAGTGTGTCTCTGCACTGATCTGTGTGTGTTCACCTGTGTCATCTCAGTTACATTTCCCTGAGCCATTTTTGCCTGAGAGAACATAATCAAGTTGTTCTTCTCCAAATTAAATCTGTAGCTAGTTTGTGACCTGAAATATGCCCCCATCCCCTTGGAAATACTTAGAGCTCTGTAGTGCTGCCACACACACACCACGCACATGCACACAAACATGCACACATACATACACAGACACACACACACACCCATACAGAGGGAATTGCAGGAGGTTATATTCTGATAGCTCATGCAGTGATGTGTGGGGGCAGCAGAGTAACAAGAACCAGCTGCTCCTCTCTTGCTCCTTCTCCTCTTCAACATCCTCCTCCTCCTCCTTTTTTCCTTCATCTCCCTTTTCTCCTCTATTTCAGAGTGCTATTATGATTATCACTGTGCCACTCTCTCTTCTTTTGCCAGAGCACAGAATCAGCAACAACAGCAACAAACAACAAAGACGTTGCTGAAGGAAAAAAAAAGAGATAGACTATTCGTAATGCACAACCACACAAAAAATGACAGGCACGCAAGCTTATAGACACACACAATCAGAGAGACAAAACAGACATAGGCACAGAGATAGAGAGAAAAGATAGACGCCTACACATGCAGACACCTTTTTGTTTTTCTTTTGTTTATGTATTGTTGTATAATGGTATAATTTTATAATGATGTTACTGTCCAAATTAAAAATTTTGGGAGAAACCCAAAAGGTGTTGTGCAAGAAAAACTCAACACAATGCTACAGACGTCCTCAGTCTGCAGCTGCTGGTGTGCACTGTTAAAAGGAGTGTGATGATAGTCAGGATGCAAACTACAGCTAGAGGTGGAGCCACAACCTGGTTCAGATCAATCCACCAGTGGCATGGGGTGGTTTTCTTTGCAGGGTTAGCAAAGTAGTCTCTGATGCAAGTCTGCAAAGACTTGATGATGGCTTCATCCACATCTGGATCCTGTGATGATACAACAGACTCCAGCTTCTGCTTGCTATACTTCTTTCACAGGTCTTTCAGTACAGCCTTGGAGACTTTCTTGGTGGTCTCATAGTCTTCAGGGCAGAAGTCTGGAGTGTCAGTGAGCCTTTCCGTGGTCATATCAATCAGCCTCTTTGAATAGGCTACCCAGTCGTCCATGTTGTTGCTCTTGAGAGCGTTACACTTTTCCGGAACTCTCAGCGTCAGCAGGGTAAGAAACAAATGGAGCTTACTCTTGCTTTCTGGCTTGGGGGTGGACTCACAACCAGAGACAGAAGGCTCAGCAGACTCCATCAGTGTTTGAGGGTCTATAGACTCCACCAGTGTCGGAGGTTCCACGGACTCAAAAGGTGGTTGAGGTTCTGTGGACTCGATGGGTGTTTGAGGTTCAGCCATGGTGACCTCAGGGTTGTCTTCCTTTTGTAGGATTGCTTTTTTCTTGGATACAACGCTTTTCTGTTGTTTCTTCATTTGTCTCTAAGTAGTTACTGGTCTTCAGTAGTTACATTCAGGTTTTTATCCTGAATGTAGGAAAATATGTGTCTTGTAAGGCAAAGGTTTCAGACTTCAAAGGCAAACACATACACACACATACAAACACATACACATCCAAGGTGCATGCACCCACACACACATGCACACACACACACGCACACACACCTACCTACACACACACACACATACACACACAGATACAGTAGGCACACACTCACATGCACTCACACACACATGACTGCTAATGAAGGTTGTTCCCAGTCAAAAGGCGGGAGTAGGATTCCCTCAGTGATTGATGACTCATTGAGGCAATAGCTGTCGCTGTTTGTGCATCATTACTTGCTATGCTGTATTACCATTAATACTACACCGCTGCAGCTACCTAAGGAGCCCCATGGCTTCTCTAAACACGGTCGGCAGCCTTTAAAATCACCAAGTGAAAAATCTTAACACTGGTGCAGAGGCATATTGGGGTTTAAATGAGTTGTATACCACATCCTGACATCTGGCACAAGGACAAAAGGACACCACATACACTGTAGCAGCACAGTCCTGTACAATACTAGACTACAAATCAGTTAAATCACTTAATTTCCACACTATCTGCAACATGGCTGCATACTGCATGTTAGAATAGCTACCAACTAATCTCCTTAAGTAGATATCTGCATATGAATGCAGACTCTTTAAGCAAGGGACAAGATTTTGATATCTTAACATCCTAGTTCTGTTTATAGTTTGTTTCTGCTCCAGGCAGTATTGACTAAACATGTTTAAGCAGACTTTGGTTGCATGCAGGCAGACGGTCCATAAAGGGTCAGGTTAACTAATACTGGCGCTCAAATTAAGCAAATGGTAAACAACTCTGTTTACATTTAACATACTTACAAAGGTAAGAGTTGTTTGTCAGACAGATAGAGGCATGGTGGATCATTCAAAGTCAAACAGCACGTAACCCAAGCAGTCAATTTAAACTCAACTGACTAGCAACTTTTACTCTTTATCATGCTATCATTGCTGCATTAAGCACCTAACAGTTAGTAGCCAAAGCTGACTGGTCTTGCTGAAGCAATGTCTAATGAAGCAATAGTGTGTATAAAAAGAGTGTCACAGCTGCTACCCTGCTGCTGCCTCTTATCCCCAACAGAGTGAAAAAGCCACACCAACCTGTAACCTTCAGATCTTACTGTTACAGTAACTAAACATGAAATTTAGACCACAAATTAATCTTCTATGCAAAATAACTGACTTGAGAAAATAAATAATTCATTTTTCCTCACATGTAAAAATATAATATGTTAAATCGACCCCCTGCTCTTGTTTGGGAAGTTAGAAAAATGTAAAAGAAAATTATGTTAAAAAAATAATACTGTAGATGGACCAAAAAAAAAAAAAGTGCAACTGTTTTCATAACTGATTAATCACAGATGTAATTTTTTAGACAATAACCACCAGCATTTGATATTTTCGCATTTGCTGCTTTTACTTACCACATAGTTAAATAAATGTCTTTGGGTTTTTGGCTTTTAGTTGTCAAAAATAACGTAGTACTGCTCTACCCTGGGCACATATATTGTGATTGGTATGCTTTTACTGTTTTCTGATGCTTTAAAGACCAAACAATCAATAAATTAAAATGAGCTAAAATGAAAACAACAGATTCCTTGATAATTACAATAATTAGTTATCTTAGTAAATGTGTGTTATTATTTTCATTAAATGGGCAAAAATAGATAAATGAAGGAGAAAAATATTTTTTAATTATTTATGAAAACAATAACGGATAATGAAAAAATAGACAAAGATGTACTGTACAGCATGGATCTTTCACTCATCTTTGCCCTTGTCCTGCTCTCATTAGAAGTTTCCGTATAAAACACCCACTGTGTGAATGTACAGGTTTTATTTGCCCTCTGGTACTAGGTGTGAAACCAGAAGACTGTGTTCAGCTCCGGCTCTGCTGTTTAGAAAAGGTGTAGGCCTGCACTTATGTGGTTTGTCTGCATAATTCTTAATGTTGACTTTGATTAAGTTTAGAGCTCATTAAGATGTCAGAATACCATTATTCCCATATTGTTACTGCACCCTGAGTAAATTCCCAGAAATTTCAATCCTAAGTCTCCTAGTACTTCTCTTAAATGTACAATTTGTTATTTCTTCTGCTAGGGCTCTCTTAGTCAAAAAATTAACAAAGAACATAGTTTGATGATGTGAAATAGTGTAGCATTGTGAGAGTTTTTACCTTCACTGTTAATAATAAAACAAAAATAAATTCACAGAGGAGTTAATGTGTTAAAATTTGATTGAAGTTACATTTAGTCATGTTTGCCAACATCTGTCCTCGCTTTCTAAAGTAAAATATCATCTCAATTATTATTTGTTTCCACTGTTTCCCCAGAAGTTATAACAACTAGAAGTTATAAAGGGGATATATATCATAGGTGTAGTTGTTTTAATACGTTTTATTTCTTAACTGTTCTAACTTAAATGTAATGCCAGCTTGCATCAAATGGTTGATTATTTCTACATTCGAGTTGGCTTGTTCTCTGTTAGTGTAGAACTGCTTTAGTGATAAAGGAAAACAAAATGATTTGATTTAATGCAGGTTGAACCTTTAATGTGCAGCCGTCCCCGTGGGCCTTGTGAGTGTTACATCCCCTCACACATAAACTGTCTCTTTCTTTTTTCGTGGCATTTTATCAGAACAGCAGGGGGCTTAGGAGAGAGACACAGTAAAGACAGTTCTGGCAGGATTCAGCACAGGCCAGCAGGGGGGTACATGTGGTTCCAGAGGCGGTGGTCCTAACTGCTGCATTCTCTCTGTGCACCAAATTGCTTTCTAGTGGTAAAGGCGGTTCACAAGTGGTGATTCATCACTCACTAGCACACACACTCACACACACACACTAATACCAAGCTGTGAGTTTCCTGGAGGCCATTCCCACCTCCAGCCTCATAGCACCCACTGATGACGGGCTGCAGAGGAGCTGCAGGGTCTTTCCAGACGCCTCCCTGTGCACTCACTATTATCCAGAAGTGACACACAGAAACCTCCCATTTAGGTATGTGGTGGAACCACTCATTGATACCAATTATCTGGAGAGAACGAGTAACTGTTTTTACTAGATGTGTCACTCTGAGCAGAAACAAGAGGCAGACCAGTCTTTAAGCCCTCAGCTGGAGCCTGAGGCACGATGGGATTTTCTTGCGGGAGGGAGGCTGACGGCAGCTTCTGTTAGGCTATAATAATACACACATACAGTAGATGATACAGTGTGTGTGTCCAGACAGAACAAAATAAAACTTATCCAATAAAAAATACAAATTATTCCAAAACACTGTGAAAATATTTCTATGATAAAATAGTGGAAGAATCCAAAAAATGTAAAAAGCCTCAAAAGTTAAATATACAAAGTCTTCTCTTGACAATGTAAACAGTAAAAACTTGATCAAATAAAGGAAGACAGTAAGTTTTGTAGTGTTGTGGCATGCCCTTCTTTTGAAGCTTGGCAGTGCTACTAGTTTGGGAATTTAGTGAACTATTGGGAACATTTTGTGATACACTTGGACGGCATTAGACAATTGTCTTAACACAAACATGGCAGGAAACTGTCATGATTTGGACGGAGCTAAACTGAACTGTATTACAACATGACACTGTGGCTTTGGACCAAGTAAATCACACCAACTATTTACCAAGAGCACCTGTTAGCATTTGATATAGTTAAAGGGTATCATTGAGAAAAGCTTTGTAAGTATGCTGGTAATTAGCCTTTCTTTAAGAAACATCACATAATGTTTAAATAGTCTTCATGACTTTACTGTTATGCAGGGGAAAAATATTCTTACAATTAAAAGATAAAGTTACAAAGAAATTGGACCTTGAAAATGATGCCTGCATGTGAAAAGAGAACTGGAGCCAAAGTCTGTGAAGACAATCAAAGTCTGCAAGCAGTGTTATTGTTGTTATCAATTATTTTAACAGTATTTTTTTCACTGAATGGTAAGTTGACAAAATGTTAGTGACAAAGGTGTCTGTGGAATGTTTTTTCTGATGCCATACAAAAGATTTTTTATTTACAATGACCTCAAAAGTCCTATTATAATGCAGAAGTTGGAACATGAATTGTTGCTTCATTAAAAAAAAAGATGAGAATTGAAAATTATGTGCTCTCAAAGGAGATTAGCAGTGGAACAAGTACTGTGAGATGCTACATCTTGTGTGGCCTCCTTGATAAACTATTGCTGTTAAGCTTGAGGGAAACCATCCTACAGACCACCCCTTGTACTTTTCCTTGGCACTAAAAATGGCTAAAACCCTTGATAACCGACAATAAACAAACAAGGCACCAAGTGTTGAAAGATATTATTAATTGGGAGGGATGTTCTAATCTTCTGGTTTGCCCTGAAGGTGTCTGGCTATGTTAAACCTTTCATGTCCTCCCTTTGCAAACTGACTGAGTTAAAACCTCAGTTTGTTTGTCTTTTCACAACATAAAAAGGGGTACCATCCAAGGTTGGTGTGGGACATCAGCAGGGTTAAAATTAACAGTCATTACTGGGATAATGTAATGAAAGGCTGTCCTTGTTAAAACATGGTCGCTCTTTTGTTTTTGACAGACTTGTTGTACTGGAGTCTGGTCCCTGGCAGCTATAATTAGAGTAAAAACATTGTTAAACATTTCTGTTTACATAACTCCCTTTCTCGTGATATTTTGACAGTGAGTGCCAACTCTCTCTCTCCAATTTGTCAGTCTCTCGTGTTCAAGCCAAAACAATATTATTGTTAGATGAAAAGGGTGAATAATTCAGACAGATACATGTACATGATTGTCAATAAAGCCCCACCCATATCAGCATAGCTGTTATTTATGGCAGTTTAACTTGTAACATACTGCTGATGGTTTGGTAGATACAGGAAATAGTATGATCCATTTATTAGGTAAAACTAGTAATACCATTACAAAAAACTACTCCATTACAGTTTAAAGTTCTGCACTGGAAGACCAATTCAAAGTAATAGTACAAAAATATCACCTATTAAAGTAAAAGTACTCATAATGCATAAACGTCCTTTATGGTTGTTGTAATAGTATGTATATAGTAATTGCATCAGGTAATCTTTATTGTTATATGTTTGATCTGTAACACTCCTTTGTATTTTGTAAACACAATATATATATTCTGTGTCTTGAAGAGTCAAGAAACAAGGCACCTGGACTATGTTGAGTTTTGGGAAGACGTTTCACTTCTCATCCATGAAGCTTCTTCAGTTCCAAAGGACTGGTTGAAGGAAGCAGATATTTATCTTACAGGTGAGAAAGACAACAACTTTTTCTTTGTTCCTTCCTCTCACTTCTTTTCTTGAAATGTTTTGTGGCAGAGAAAACTGCTTTGTCATCTTAACTTGTGAACATCAGTTACGATGTGAGCAAACAGAGAGAGTGCTCAGAGCGATAGTTTAGAAAGCTGGTAGGGCAGGTCTGACGTGACACTGAGCACTGAGCTGATCCTCCATATCCAAACTGGCTCAAGTTTAAAGGTATGAGCTGAGGGAAATAAAGAACCAAGAGTGACATTTTAAGGGAATTAGAATTAAAAAAAAGTTAAAAAAAAAAAAAAAGAGTTTGAAAATAGTTTGCTTGGATACAGCTTTCTTGGTTTCTTAAAAGATTGTTTTAATACATATTTTTCTTTTTCTGCATCCTGCTTGAGTTCATATTGTGAGATTTTGTATTTTTCTATTGCACTTTAATTAACTAAGTCACCATGTTAATTAGATTTGACTACTAAGGATGTCAGTAAAAATATCCAAACAAGTGTAAATCCAACCTCAAGGCTCTAAAGCATCGCTTGTAGCACCTATAGGTGTTAGACACTGCGGCCATGTTTTCCAACAGGTTGTCAACTGATTTGCTCTTCCCGACATTTAGCATGGGTTGTAATGTAGTCATGTGGTTTTCAAATAATGCACCCATCATGTCACCTGGGTTGCAGGTTCATAGTGGGTGAGACTTCAATTATCCTGCGGAGAGAATGTGCCCTGGCTCACTGAGTGACGCATTTGCCCTCACGGTGCGTGACAGTTCTAATGCAAAGCAGACCCACTGGCCATACCACACACAGTGATGTTATATATGCTGGCTTATGCAAATGATTGACCTTTCACAGAGCATTTACATCAGGGTGGGAAATTAACTTTTTGATCCAGTAGCCTCTGTGTCTGGTAGATTTATACATTCAACCAAACTGCTCATTACTATATTAGAAAGTCCAGCACTATTAAAAGGGAAAATATTATGATCTGAAGACTTGTAAAAGTGTGAACAATTGCAAAGTATGAGCTGCACATTTTGATTGCAGTACCACGTTCTAAGAATAATTTTTGTCATCTAATTATATCAGTGTTTTTTTTTTTTTACTATTTTTTTTATTTAAATTTTAGATGATGTGGATTCATTTAGTGGATGTACATAGGGTGGAAACAACCAAGAGTGTGTGAGACTGATTTTGTTAGCAGTAATTTTTGTCTGTGCATCTGAATTTAAATGTAAGAAGTATGATCAAGTTTGGAGCTTGTGGCCTTTTGTGCGAAACTTTAATCAAATGATTTAGTTTGTGTATCAGGCTTGTGTGAGCTCATAGTGATTAGAAACAAACCAGAATCACATGCTCCCAGCAGCGGCTTGTTTTTGGACAGAGTTGAGGTTACCTGTCATCATGCATGACTGGACATTTTGGCAACTGAATGCGGAGGTGTCAACACAAATCTAGGCCCCATCCCTGTCACTTTAGCTAGGCATGATGGACTTGCCTGTGCTCTTTGCCATAATTTACACCCCCTGGTACCAGTTCAAAACGTGTACTTTTGCTAAAATTAGCAGCAGTTCTGGCTGGGTTTACTCATAAATTATTTTGTTCTGCTAAGCTTTTTTATTCAGTTGTCAGGTGCTATCAGCAAATCTTTGTTTTCCTGTTCTTCCCCTATCAAGGCAAAGCTTTCAGTTAGTTTTTATGGGACCGTCGACTTCCAAACTAAAAATACTTTTTGGTATTTTATTCAATGGTTAAAAATAAAGATGCAGTCAAGCACCATGGGGAGAGAGAGGGGAGTATGACATGTAGCAAAGGTCGATGTTATGATCATTTGTCCTCTAGAAAGCCCCACTAACATCTGTTTTAATAACTGATTAATCCCTCTCAAATTTTCTAAATTAATCGACTGTCATTTGTAAAATATGTCCATCTGAGGTCTCTTAAACCAAAAACCAATATCAGAGCAAAACTATGAGCAGCAGACCAGCGTCTGTGTAGTATGTGTACTTGAGTGAAAGCGGGACAGTGACACTGAAAGAGAGAAAGAGAGAGTTCATTCTCAACTGATTTAAATTTATTTTGATAAAATTATCCACAATGTTTTCAGAGAAAGACAAAGCAATGCTTTCTTCGCTCTCTAAACGATCACATGATTGCAACTTCTGACACTGTCTCTTTCACCCAGCTTCATTCTTGGTTTGACATGGTCCTAACACAAGCCAACATAAGTGTACAAGTACAGACATATTTGAATGAGATAAGGAAGACAGATTGCATTCATAGTGAAACCAGTTTGGTCAGATCCAGTTAAAGTGGTGGCGACCAGGTGAGTTGACGTGGCTGACAACAAGATGCTATGTTTCATGTTGTTTTGCTGTTCTGGAGGGAAGTGTGTTGGGGAGGTGTGTCTTGACGTACGGTTTGCCTTGCTGCATGCTGCCCTGCCATAGGCTGCTGACTGGTGAGCTGGAATAGTGAAGCAGAGGAGGAAAAGAGAAGGCACTAGGACCCAGTGGTGAGAAAGTGAATAGGCAGGCAGAGTGGGGCTGAGTCACTGCATGTGTCTGAGAGGCAGTCAGAAACAGAGCAGAGCGAGGGAGCAGAGGTGATCTCACTCATCAGCACAGGATAACACAACCATGATGGGTTGACTTGGGGGGAGGCGGTTGGAGAGAGGAAGTGTGCATTCGCCACCACTTGCTCAGCTATGGAGACCAACAAAGTTCTTCATTTCGTGCCTTCGGGTAAGTGGATTGGAGCTCTCAGAGCTGCTCCTCAGCTGTGCACAACAGAGCGTTCACTGGGAGAACCTTGGGGTTCCCTACCTAGTGAAACCTGAGAACCCCCTGTGAAAAACATGTGCAACTTCCACTCTGAGGGACGACAGATGTTTGGGTGTGCATGTGTTCTACTGTACGTACTTGGTGTTTTATGTGTTTGCTCCTTCTGTTTACTTAGGCAATCTTCTGTATTTGACAGAAATCCTCTTCTTTCAGTATTTTTCACAGGGGAGGTGTGGTTGTAAAAGCCCTGTTTGCTCACAGAAATGCTTTTTTTTGCATTTCAGTATGAGTATGGGTTAACCGTTTTTCCTTTTTTTCCTCTTCTTGTTTATGTGTGGTATGCGACACGAGAGGTTCCTGTGCTCTATTTCTTCAGTTTAAGAACTGAATCTTGAGAAACGTTTTTTATTGCAAATACCCACCCAGAGAAAGCCAGTATACCTGTCGAGCAGGGACAGCTGGATGCAGAGGAAGCCTGGGCTCATAATGCACTTTCTCATGTGTTGCACTGACGGAGCTCGTGCAAGTGTGCTCGCTAGACGGAGAGGGATTTACACAGCACGGGAAACAGTGTGTGTGTGTATGTGAGTGTGAACGTGTATGTGAGTGTGAACGTGTTTATGTGTGCACTGAATGTGTATTTCTGCAAGTGTTTTCTGTGCAGGAGAAATTGAGAGAAAAAAAAGACATGTACATCCACATATCAGCATCTGTGTATGAGTGTTTTTGTGTGTTTGAGACGTGTGTGTTTCTGTGTGTTCGATAGAGAAAGAGAGATAGATTAGTGTTGGTGACAGCCACAGGAGAGAAGAGAGTCCTCCCCTCACTGAAAGTCCTCTGAGAGACCAGAGCCCATTTGGAGGTGTGATGTGGCTGCCTCCTCACTTTCATTTTGTCTGGGAAGGCAGAGTGGGATACTGCGTCTGTGTGTGAGAGTGTGTGTGTTTGATGAGGTTGTTATATTGGATAATGTGAGTGCGGGGATATTATCTGAGCCTGTGTGTGTGAGCATGTATGTGTGTGTGTGCATGAGCTTGTTTTTGTTTTGAGTATACAACCCTTTGTGTATGAGATAATGTGTGGGAATATAACTGTCTGTGTGCCTTTTTTCTGTTTGTGTATTTGTCAGAGTTCAGTCGTACTCTCATGAGATGTGTAAGAGTGTGCGTGTGTGTGTGTGCATGAGCGTCATGCACTGTGCACACTAACTACATCTCTGAGTGTGTTTCGGGGTGTGATGGACACTGCTGTGTTTAGTCCTCTGAAGAATAATTTGTATTCATTTGCTTTATGCTGATTAGAGGCGGAGAGGGCAGGTTTGATTCTTGCTGTACAAAAATTTGGGTTTGTGAACAGAGAGATATTCAAATATTTATCACCAATCACAGTAAATGTTAAGGTTTGAAAAGGTTTCTAATGTCTAATTCATTTATATTGCAGTCGTTTTTTATTTAAAATGATCACTTGATTTCACTTTGGCTTGAAATGCGCCTATTAATGTTTTGCTGTTAGAACTGAAAGAGGAAAATATATCTGCAGGAATGTGATGGAGTTATTGATCACCACCAGTGACTCAACAATTACTTTGCCAGAGAATTGGATTTCTTGCTTCCAAATTCACTTAACTGCCCTCTTTTTTTTCTTTTTTTTAAAATAAAGCAGAGCGAGCTCCCTGCACAGCACCTTCAGCATACGTAACATGAACATGTTGTCCATCAGAATGTTGAGCTCAAGCTACAGCTACACATACAGACTACAGAATATGTTTTTATTGGCGTTATAAGGCACGAGCAGGAGAAAAGCATTCAGGGCTGCCCCTGTGAAGTCTCTGATTCATATCATCTCTCAGAAAGACCACACGTTGATTCGCATTTTGTCAGTTGAATCACCCCACTCTTTTCTTTGCTGTTTTTTTAGACTGCGTCATTGTACACAGTGATGCAACAGCATGGCAGGCTGTAAACTACACACCGAGTCTCAACGTGACTTAAGTCTGTGGTATGATTTACACAATGTATGACGTCCTGTGTCAACACCCATCAGAGTTCAGAGGTCGAGATTGGCCTGTGTCCAATGAGGGGAATTGGGTTAAGTTACCATAACTGCTAAATGCTATCAAATGGAGTTCAATAAAAGTTGTATGACCCAGCGTTATCAGGGTTCAGCCTGGCAGGAGAGATGCTCTGAGTTACGATGGGTTTTTATAGCTAAACAATGACTCACAATTTTATTTTCAACTGAAATCAACTGAAAACCACTTTTGTTTGTGATGTGCTGTAACTTGTGTTTTTATTATTGATAAATGATTTTTTTTGTCGAAGAAATCATCGATACATCCAATTATTTTCAGTATACTTTCATGTAGGACTAGGCATAAATTTTTCATCTTTTAGAAGCTGAAAAGCGAGAATATTTGTCATTTTTAAAATTTTTTTGACTTTTTAAAAATATCTGAAAAGATCAATTATCAACCAAGTGGTTGATTCATTTTCTGTCTATTAAGCCCTTGATTAACCTGTTTTTTAGTGTGAGCTTTCAAGATCTTATTATAGCTGCAGTATTTACTGAAAGAAAAAAAAAAAAATACACACACACACACACACACACATTTATGTGTGTAAATCTGGTTGCTCAAGTCAAATTCACATTTTCAAAAGATAAGGTTTTAAGCATTTTTGCTGTTATTGGACAGCTTTTGATAGGAGAGAGACAGAGGGGGTATTATAGGCAACAAAGGTGGGTCTGGAAATGAACTGTCGGCATCACGCTTCACGGCATGCACAGAAACCAGTCGGCTAAGGCAGTCCAAATCCACATTTTTTAACAGTTCTCATTAAATGTCATAATCACAACAAATAACTGAAATCTCCCAGTCTGGTGCTAGCAGGGTGTCAATCTTCAGGTGTGACAGGCAGCCTGGTAATCAGTGTTGCAGCTGTGACCTGCAGAGCCGGGAGATATCAGCATGGAGGACACATAGTGGCTGTGTAAATTAGTAGTTCGACCATGTGGAAGTGGAGGTGTGTGTGAGCGAAGATGGATGACGTGTGCGTGTGCGTGTGTGTGTGTGTGTCCTGTAGATGTGACAGTGATCTCTGATCAGTATTCACCGCTGGCAACAGATCTCAGAAGCTCCAGCCTCTGAGCACAGCCATCTGGGCAGAGGAGAAACACACATTGACACACACATACAAATTATTATACAGTACCACACACACACACACACACTAATACAAACACACACCAGCACTGAAATATCACAAAAACACGTCCACCCAAGACACGACAAGACAGATACACATACGCACAAATGTATTCACACATGCATTTTTTTAATACTTTGCACACTCACACCGACTGTGTCGCAGATATTGTCCATACACACTGCACGTAATTATATACACACTTCATTCTATCTACATAATTTGTTGGTTTACACACACTAAACAATTATGTAGATGTGCCAACACAGACACTCATCATGCACAGTTCAAGGAACACAGAATGAAGAAGACCAAACATTCATTACAGTTACAACTCACACACACACAGTTCTTTGTCTTTATATCTCTATCTTACTCATTCTTTTTTGTGTTTTTTTTTGTATTTATTCTCCTTCTCCCACTCGCACATTAACATACACATACACACTTTTATGTGGTATTTGAATCCATGAAACACACAAACACACACACACAGCTCCAAAAAACATTTGTGTTGAGGGCAAACAGAGAAAACATTCGAAAGATAGTGTGTTGGAAGTGTCAAAAGCAGTCAGTTCTTATTTTACATACTCTACAATTCTACAATTCTACAATTTCATTTAGCAGACGCTTTTGTCCAAAGCGACGTACAACTCAAGCCTGCAATGCTCAAAGTGTGATGAAAACACTTCCTGTCATTTCGGCGCACAGTGTTGAGTGAGCATGAGGCTGCTATTTATGCTGTATTAATCTTTATTATAAGCACAATCTATTTCATCACCAAGTCAAGTAAAAATGTAGAGTAATTAATCAAGGTGACCTCAGTGAGCTGATTGTTATTTACTGTACTGTGAGTTTCTTAATGTCCCCCTTAGTGTGAAAAGTCTTTGTTTTCTGTTGTGTTTCGCGTCATCTAGTATTGCAGTGCTAAAGTTTTTTTTATTCTGACAGAAATTAGTTTCATTACTACAACAGCCACTCCTGTTCTAATGGTAGCATAAATGAAAGTTAAAGGATTTTATCCATAGCAACATTAGTAGTCGAAGAAACATGTTTTGTTTGTGCTTAATACTGAAAAACAACTTCAGTGTTTTTAAAGTTGCAATTGGTAAGAATATGTGTTTAAAACAATGAAATGAAAGAATAAATAAAAGTTACGTCCATAAACAGAAACAGTAATTATGTGACAGTTCTGACAATATGTCAAACAAATCAGTGTATTTTGTCGAAGAGATACCCTGAAGTTAGCATGCTAACCAGTTAGCTCTGGCCCGTCTTGCCCTAAGTTTGGTGTCCTGGATTAACACAATTCATTCATACAAGAGAGGAACAAAAAAAAATTAAACCTCATCAAAACCATTTTGGATCATCTGTCCACTGTTCTGACAGTCATCACGTTTGTTTTGATCAAAACAAACCCTTATTCACTAACTTTGATGTGAAAATCCCTTCTGGTGATGCCCGACCATTCTTTTGCTTCTGTCCTGCTTCAGGCCTCTCCTGTCCCTGCTCACCATGTCTTTGTAGTGCTTGGCATCAGATTCCTGGTCAGAGTAACTGTAAATCACTTTGGTACTGTTATCCCTGTCGCCAATCTGGACTCTGTCGGTCTCCATGACTTTGTTTAGTCCCAGTCTGGCTGTGTTTGCTGGGAGGCTGCTGGCCACAGTATAAACAGCCCAATATCATCCAGTGCTACAAGTTCCTGTACCAGTTAGACAGATCAGCTAATGGGGCCAACTAGCTGCACAGCTAACAGGGCTAACAAGCCAGTGGCAGTTACTAGCTAGAGCCAAAGAGAGCCATGGCAAAGAGTAAGCAACATAGAAAAAAAACAAGTAGTGATGGTTGTAAACAATATGGTCATAGTGCTCCATGACATCTCCATTGTATTTTGGTATTCACAGTATTTTGACCTATACAAAATCTACTCTGAATCATAGCTTAATGTGGAATTTACAAGCTATTAAAGCAGCCTATTAACAGCAGGTACAAAAATAGCCCTGCAGTTTCAACGTGGTATTCCACTTGTTACTTTTGCAAACCTTTTAATTCCACATGTCTTCGTTGCTTTATTGCAGCAGTATAAAGCAGCTATTATTGCAAGAATGAAAGCAAAACTGTTTTGTCTTCTTTTTAATGGTGAGACAAAATTGGGTTTAAACACCAGTGTGCTGCATCCCAGAAAACAACCAGTAATCATAAATCAAGTTGTAATAGCTACACCAGTAAAGTTATTTTTAACCCTGATTACAAAGGCAGTCACAGTCAATGACAATTAATGGGGAGGTCTTCTATTCACATAATTGGATGTATAGCTGTTGTTTCTCCACAGTTGTTTCCTCTAGTTTGCTTTTTTTTTTGCAGCATTTGTAACAGCATTTAAGGGTTTTTTAGTGGGTGAAAGTGGAAGGTGAGTAACTAATGTTAGGAGCCTCGCAGTTAAGATCTGAATCACTTTAATTTGACTCCACAGATAGATTGTGTCTTAATCTCACTGAAAATCTAAAAGATGATTTTAATGCAGAAAATTAAGATTTATAGTAGAGTCAAGATGAAGCAAGATTAAATGCACACAGATGTGGACATCAGCATTATTTCTTACATCTTCACTTCTTTTACACATATTAAACTCACATAAATGCACATGTTTAGAAAGAAAAAACACAGACAATGTTGGTGGTCCTCTCCCATCTTTGGTCATGACAGCTGCTCTGGTTTGCTGTTGTGTAATTAGGCCACAGTTTACCACCACCCTCCAGCATGTACACACCCGTTCACTACAGATTAAAGCTTACTCTACAGGTTATAGCCAGGGAAGCAGGACTATGCACAGACCAGGTGTGTGTTTCAGATCCTATTTAATATTGCTCTTGTGTGATCTACGAAAGCATTTCCAGCGCAGAACAATTTGTACTGCACAGAGTACGTTATTCGTTGCAGTGAATTTAATTTAAAACCAACAAACAGAACTGAGTTGTAGACATGGCTCTTTGCTGCTCCCCTCCTCTCGTTTTGTTCACCACCTCTGCAACATTTAAAGTCTCTGCAACATTAAAAGTCCAAAGTCGATAAATTCCCAAACCTTGAATGTAAAGCTTTCTTTTCCATGTGACTGAACATAAATATCAATGTGCCAAATAGAGTGTGGCAACCTGTACAGCAGGTATACAGCAAACTCGTGAGGGTGTTAGCACACACACTTTTTTTATAATCTCTCTGATGCACACACAAGAGCAAGCAGACAAGCACGTCTTATTTTGTGTGACCCACGCAATTCAAGCAGTCATTTCCTTGTTCCCGCTTTAGACTGAGGTTATTTATACTGGCTGCTGTTTTAATGCAGATGTAGAATGCTGGGTTTGCAAACATGACACGTGTGGTCTTTGTCGATTAGAGGTGTCCTTTTGTCCTTGTTGCTTGTCGTGATGATATAATTAACATCATGTTTATACTGCAGCACCAAAATTGCTTCCATATCCCACTTCATATGGTGCAGTTAATGTCAGTAGCTAAGGTCTGCCTGAGTCGTATGCTGTTGTACAATAAATGAGACTTAGTATGTAGCTCAGCTCAGTTCACACTGAGTGACGTACGAGAGTAAAATGATTTCACCTACAGTTCAGAGAGACACTCAAACACAAAATGGACAAAAACGTGCTCAAACTCCACCCCCAGTGTACATTAGTTCAAATTTTGTCAGCTTCTGTACACAGCAGGAACTGACACTGCCGTGGTTCCTGTTTGATTCTCACCACAGCCCCACGTTCTAAAAATGTATGAATGCTCATCAGTTGATTTAAATGAAGAAATTATACCTTGATTGCAATGTAACTTTCTTTAAATGTTACTGAAAAGCACTGCAGCTAAAATGCTAGAATCTAAATCACCAATATTTTACAAGGGGTGGGCACATGTACAGTATGCACATAAATGGACCTTACATTCAGTTGAAGCAGACAGCCTGACAGAAATACAGTAGGCTAGACTTTGCCGGCATTTTCTCTCCTGCTGCCTCACATCGATTCGGTTGAAACTGTGTCTGTGTAGTTCTGTGGGGGAACACCAGAAATGAAAAGCAGTGAGATATGCTGTCGGATGGCGGGCAGGCAGGAGCAGTGTACAGTAGAGAGCTGTGTGGAGAACAGCAGACTTGAAAGGGAGATGTTGGTCTGTCTTTAATAGAGCCAGAGGAAAAAAGGGAATGTGCAAGCAATTAGCAGGAATCCCCTAGCACTGGCGTCCCCCCCCCCCCAACCCTCTCCCAACCTTCTATGAAAATCAAGGCAGCCGATTTCTTCAGTGACCGGTTGCTGGTGTATGTGTGTGTGTGTGTGTGTGTAGTGGAACAACACCCTCAGTCAGTCAGTCAGTCAGTCACTCACTCACTCACTCACTCACTCACTCACTCACTCACTCACTCACTCACTCACTCACTCACTCACTCACTCAC
>JAQMCX010000015.1:1823454-1833648 GCA_029814765.1 Acanthurus leucopareius
AAAACCCAGGATCTAATGGAATATCTTTTGCGAGAATCTTTTCCATTGCTTTTTTAACCTCCTCCCAAAAACCTTTTTATCTTACTACACTGCCAAACACAATGAATCAGTGTCCCTTTCACCTCAGCGCATTTTGTACATAAATCTGGAATGTTACTATTATATTTGTTTAGCTTAACAGGAGTAATATATGTTCTCATCAACCACCAATATTGTAACAGTCTTAGTCGAGTATTGATTGTTTGAGAATGGGC
Source organism: Acanthurus leucopareius (assembly GCA_029814765.1). Classification (NCBI taxonomy): domain Eukaryota; kingdom Metazoa; phylum Chordata; class Actinopteri; order Acanthuriformes; family Acanthuridae; genus Acanthurus; species Acanthurus leucopareius. Next base: position 1,823,709 of record JAQMCX010000015.1, read on the forward strand.
TTTCATACATACTGATTCCCAATCCTCTTGTGTAATATCAGCCTTATATTTACTTATTTTAAATAGCTAGTATCATTTTATGCTTGTGTCTTATTGCAACCTTTACCTTAGTCTCATTTTTTGTGGAAACAAACAGATTTGCTTGCCCAGAAGTAAAAAAGGAAAAAAAAATTTTGGAGCTGCCTCTCTGTATTTGCCTCTTCCAGTCATTAATATAATTTGTTGTTTCACTGTGTGATCAAATTCACCTTTTTTCATCTTTTCTGTAAATGTGTTATTTCATAACACAAAGTCCATTCTTTAGAGGCCGAATGTGACTCTCTATGGTGTCATTCAAGTAGAAAGTGAAAGAAAATGTCCATAAAACTCTTTAAAAACAACCTTTAACTCATTTCTGTGGAATTTTCGGAGGTCTCTGGTCTGGTGGGTTCCAAGTCTTCTCAGAGCCCGATGGCAGGTGTTGACTTGACAGACAGCTCCTCAGCTGCAGGTGCAGATGATTTTGACCCCATCACCAGAAACCCCACAAGTCAACAGGTTACCGTTGCCATGGCGACAGTCACAGGTGCACCATGGGGAGAGAAAGAAAGGGAGAGAGATGTGACAGGTGACCATGTCACTTGGGCTGATTCTCCATACATAGTAACACTTAAGGCGTCTGACAAGAGAGCTGGAGTGTTGCAAGCTGGAAACAAGTTAAAGGCAGAAAACAACAATGAAAAACTGTCCCTGTCAAGTCGGACAGGTGAACGTTGAGTCTAAAACAAGAGCACAGAATACCAGAGTGGCTTAGTGTAAACAGTTGGAGCAGAACAGATGTCAAGGTCCATGTTCATTAGTGTTGATTTGCATGACACTTATGTGCTCATTTTGGACTTTTAGGCCTTAATTTAAACGAGTAGTTTATTATGAGACCATAAACAGAGGAACTTATAACTCCCAAAACCAAAGTAGTGCTTCCTCATTGAAGGTTTCCAGACCTTCCAGAGTTCACCAGTGTTTGTGGTTGGAGCTGAATTTGGGATTTTTCCCATCGATTGTTGTATTAGTTTTGTGCCATCACTTCATAAATACATGGAACTGTCACGTAGTCATTATAAACCTGGAATGGCTCAGTCATTTAAAAAACAAGGTTCAAAACTTTGTGAAAAACACAACCGCATAATGGATATTTCAACATGAGTGTGAGAAGGCTTTGTTAAACCATGTAAACGTTACCACAGTTTGTCCGCAAATTATTGCAGCCTGTTTTTGTTCAGGTTTTTATACAGCGCCCAAAACTTTTTTTGAATCGCTGTTGTATCCTCTAATTCTATATAATCGCCATTTCAATAACACACCATTGATTCACACCCCTGGGTTTAGTTTGAGCCGAACCTTGAAACCTGGCACTGTGTATCTGCACTCATCTCCCTCTGAACAGCTGTAATATGTTGAATTTTCACCACTGTCATCAGGCAAAATTCTCACCCGCAGATGCACAGTGTTTGTCATGCCCAGCAGTGTTTGTTCCCAGATTTTCAGTGCATTATTCATTGACATTCTTCACTGAATGTTGATTAGTGTGTTTTGTTTTTATCCCCCCCCCGAGTCTAGTTGTCATATACATTTGATCCCAGTGTCATTAACTGTTTGCGTGCCTGTTTATGCTTTTAATTCATGTCACTAATTATTAGGTCATTCTGTTATTCCACATCAGCAGGCGGCTGTGCAAAATATCCACTGTATCAAATCAGTGTTGGACTTTTAATCACATCCTCTCTGACTACAGAGGCAGCGGTTAGAGCAGTAAATAGTGTCGACTCCTCCCTGAATCTAATTTCAAAAACATCTGTCTGTTATAATTAATCAGTTTCTCTGCATGTATTTAACTGTGGCTTCTTTTGCCACAAAATGCAGCAAAGCTTTCTGATCCGTAAAAGTGTTGCTGGTTTCTGGGACAGTTTTCAGCCTTGACCTTTATGATGCTGTGCATGTAGTATATTTGCAGCATACTAAAGATATGTTTTTACAAAGGCTTTTAACATTTGAGTTATTAAAAGAGCATTTATAATTTAATGTCCCAAATACGAGCTCAGCCTCTTCCTGCTGCAGTTCTCTTGTTTTTACCGCAGAGCCATCATCATTCAGAGGAGGAAAAAAAAACAGGATTCATCGTTGAAACACTGAATTTTGAATTGTAAACCTTTTTAATGACTAAGTGAGTTACGGTGGCTATGAATTTGTCTCTTAGAAACAACAGAAGATGAGGCGAGGAAAAAATGGAAAAATGAAAAATGGTGACAGTTTTCATATGATGGGGAGAAATTCTGAACTGTAAAATCTGCAGTTAATGATCCATTCACAGTAAAAGACTTTAAAACAACCATTGACAATATTATGCATTTCCTGGTTCATTTTGTTGTTTTAGATTTTTGAACAGCTACAATGTTCAATTGTAAAAAGGTCTTTAAAAGTACAGAACGCTCGGTTTCAGTGACAGGACCATTTAGAGACAGATTGTCTCGAATTTAAGTGTTTTCTCTCTAAAATTCAAGAGAAAATTCATTATGCAGAGGAACATTTACAGGATTTTTTTAAAAACAAAGCAATGTAGTCAGAGCTGCGTTTTGCTTTTTGTGTTGACACTCTGACATTTCTCTTGTTTTCTTTATTTAACTCCACGAAACACTCACCTCTTTAAAATTGTTAGTCAAAATCAAGACGCATTCAAGGATTCGCCTTAAAGCATTTACTAAAGTTCATGTACAGAAGATGAGGCCGACACGTCTTCAGTGGTTTATTGATCCCTGCTGGCCTTCATCAAGCCTGTCAGGCTGCAGTGTGATCAAAGCTAAGGATGCTTAACTGGCCAAACCCACAACTCCCCATTCAGATGCATCAGTGTTGGAGCAAACATCTCACCTCATGTAATATTACTGCATCACACCGTCTTTTTTGGCCTTGCCAGCAGCTTGACTCTGCGTTTGGAAATGTTGTTTGGTAGTTCGACTCTTGCACGTTGCATGTTGAACAGACTGTCATGTTCTGCAGACAGTGAATGTTACTGAGTTTGGTGATCAGTTTCATCCAGCACAGCCATGAGGTCACTATTTAAAGAGCTGAGTTTGTCTTAACAAATATTAGATGGATTTGTACAAAATTTGGTGCAGATACTGTTAATGCCATGACTTATTTAATCCTTAATTACTTTATCTAGTGTCACCAGCAGGTCAAATTTAAAAAAAATCTACAAATCCACAAGGCATATTGGTTATTAAACATTGTACAGAAACTCATGCCTCCTAGAGGCTGTTTCCTCATGATATTGGAGTTCCTAACTTCTCTGTTTGAGAGGGAATGGTTATTGGTTATTCATAAATTTTACTCCTTCCACACATGCACAGATGTGCAGGTTTGTGCAGGCTCCTCACCGGTGTGTGTGTGGGTGTGTGTGTGCTGAAGAGTCAGTAATAAACTCTGCTCCATACTGGTGAATAAGTGGCATCAGGATAAGATCAAAGTGATTGATGGCATTATTCCATCGAGTGTCGAAGATTAGACATTGAAGAGCTTACTGAAAATACAGCTGGTAAGGATGTTTTTTTTGTTGTCTCTCTGTGATATTTTAGCACTTTGACATGATCCTATCCATTCTTCTCTCTTCAGAGAACTTTGTCATAAAGCTGTCAAATACTCTCCATGAATAGAATTGATTTCATGATTATATTTCCGCCAGCGCTGGGCTCAGTTCCATTTCAGTTCAATCAATTTGGCTGAATATTGAAGTGGAAAAGTCACGAGGAAGGGCAGGCATCTCTCGCACCAGAAACTTTACTTGACCTTAATAATCCTGTGTGGGATTTGTTTCATAAACAGCATACTGAGTCAAGAACTTACAGAAAAACAGTCAGAAATTCTCCTTTTTCAAAAAAAACATTCTATCATTTACCACCAAAGGATTTTATAATTAAAGTTCTAAAATCTTGCATAATCTGTAACAAGTCGAGCAGAAGTAGAAAACCTTCAGCCTTCAGCTCTGCACTGTCAGGTTGTCCTGGCTGACTCACCTCTTCAGAGTCTCGTGGAGGCTGCTGAATGTTCGTACCCATGGTTCTTAATGCTTTGTAAAGCGATGTCACAGTGAGTCTTATTCCTTTGAATCACAATGACTCTCCTATACAAAGTGGGTTTACATACGACATCAAAGTGTGTTTTCATACAGAATAAACAGCCTGAGAGTAACAGCTGCCTGAGAAGCTGATTTCTAAAATATGAATATATTTGCAAGGACATGTGTTTGCTGAGGACAAGGTTTGAGGTTTTTTCACTGTGGCTTGTAACAGAACCTCTGAATCAAATCTTTTTATGCAGAGAAATGTGGTATTTGGTAATATTCCATATTTTTTTAAACATTTTTGCAGAAATTTTGACGGTGTTGAATAAATTGCAAGCTCTCTCACGTTTGTCGAACTTGTTATGCTAATTATGAATGTTAGTTTGTAAGGCTGCATGGATTAGATGTTTTCTCTTCCAAAACATTTTAAAACCAAACTCAGTGTATCTGCTTCTAATGATATTTAATCCAATATCCAGTTTTTAATTGATGTTAAAATTCTTGTCATAATACTTAGATGTTGTCAGGTTAAGGCAGTGCAGATCCGAACTGTGACCTCCAACCTCATGAGATGTGATGGTATAATTTGCTGTATGTTTTATAATATAGCACGTTTAGTCACTGGTGGCAGAAATGTTGAGTTTCATGACAATTACAGGAAACTACATATAGCCATGGAAGAAAACAACAAAAAAACAAACCGTATATATTTAACAGACAACAAAGAGTTAAGTTGTCCATTAAAGGTGAATGTACATCTCCACCACACAGTGGGGATGTACATTCACGTTTTTCTATATTAAACTGAAATACATTTCTTTTTTTAAATCGAACCTCCTTTTTCATGGACTAGAGCAATGAATAAAACCTAAGAAATCAAATATTTTGCATATAACATAAAAAAGGGTTTTTCTTAACATGGACCGGATTCACCTCCAGACAGTAACTTAAAAATCAGCTTAATGAGGACAGACGTTAATCTGATCGATGCCTGTCGTACTGACTTCACCAAATAAAATAACCTGGTTACTTTAAATGCGAAAGGCAGATTTTGTGGGATATCAAAGGCAAATGTATTCTTAGTATTCTGAAAGTGAAAAAATAGGAACCTGCCGTATTTTGATACCAATTAATTTGAACTTTTTTCCATGCTGCTAAACCAACCCCTCTCTGTTTCAAGCACATTTTTGAAGCTCGTGTGCTGTTTCAAACACACCTCCCAAGGACACCGGAGCCTGTTCAGACACAAGGTCTTTCCTATCAAACAGTAATTCAGCCGTTCTCAGTCGCCACCCTGCAACCCTTAATGACTAAAATAATACAACACTCCACTCTGAGATTACATAACACTTGTGGCTCACTGAATATAATCAACAGTTGTAGAGCCACAAAGATCAAATGAGGAACCAAGACGGGAAACAACCCTGTGTCACAATTTAACATTTCCTCTCCCTAATCCCTAAACCCTGAAATTCTCCAGGATTACTTTAAGCCACACAGTACATTGAGACGTACAGAGGCCATTAGACGGAGGTGATCATTGGGGAAGAGGTAATCTTATATGAATATATGAATACAGGCCAGCTGACAGTCTTGGCTGGGCCTGGGACAAGATAATCTGAAATGCCCCCCCGGTGCCCGGATCTCTCCTTTCCCCTTGGTCTTCCTCTCCCCTGCTCTTCCTCTCTCCTGCTTTCCTACCATCACACCTACCACGTTCACTCTGTCAGAGTTGGTCATTTTTGTTGGTCATTTTTGTTGCCCATAATGCAGGATCGCTAAAATTAGGGCCCCCTCCCGCTACACCGTGACTCTCTCTCTCCTTCTTCTCTCAACACGGTCTCGCTCGCTCCGGGGCAGCGGGCCCCTCCCGCTACACCGTGACTCTCTCTCTCTCCCTCTTCTCTCTCCCCGGTAGCCTGGCTCTGACCCTCTGTTCCGGGGCAACAAGCCCCTCCCGCGTCACTCTCTCTGTCACCTGACTGCAGCTGGATCTCTCTCCTCTGTCTCATCCTCTCCTCTCTGACAGAGCTACCAAACTCAACTGTTTCTGTCAAAGACAACGTGTTGTGTCAGGCTTTTATACTTAGTGGATGTTAACATTAGAGCTGACCAGTTAGGTTACGTTACAAGGCTGGTAAACATTAGCTGCGCTGTTTCTTACCTTGCTCTACATTGACTTTACTAGTCCCAGCTTCACCGTCACCACCTTTTTTAAAATAGTTATTGAGTAAATCTCCAAGGCCTCTATTTTCTTCTTCTCTTTTCTTTTCTGAGCACCGGACTTGTGCTGACCAGACATTTTGAGCATACTGAACTTCAAATCAAAGTTTGATCAATGGCCAAACCATTTTTGTGTTGGGGGTGGGGGTGGGGGGGTTCTTGACCACTATTTCAAGGACAATTATGAAGAAAACAAATAAAAAGCTTTAATGTAACCCAAATATTATATATTTTTCCCACAAATAGGCCTATTTTGAAAAATCTTGAATAATTATTCCATAATTTAATGAGGGCCCAGTTCTGGACCCCCCCTACCCTGGGCCTTGGACAACAGACCCGTTTGTCCCCCCCTATCGGCGGGCATGTATGAATATCTCCTTACGGCTGCAACCTGACAGGATTTAGAGCAGGGGTCACCAACACGGTGCCCGTGGGCACCAGGTCGCCCACAGGGACCACATGAGTCGCCTGCGAGGACAGTTCTAAAAATAGCACGACTCACCAATGAGCTCTGCTTAAATTTTATTCAATTGTGTTGCTATTCTTGTTGAACCACACTTGCATTTGAAAACGAAAATATTGAGGAAAAAAAAATTAAAATGAAAATGTTTTACGTATACATGAACTTTTACTTAGTCTGGTTCAAAGGTCAGTAGTGCACGCGAGATAAGCTAACGGGTGCTGCTAAGACGAGTAGCTGGATGTGATTTCTACCCTCAAAAACATGGCAGAAAAAAGAAAAATAACTCATCATTTTCACAGTCTTTTTTGCATTTGTGAAAGATAAATGTATGTGTCTCATTTGACGGCACATTGTGGAGAGACACCTCACTACGTGTCACAAAAGCTAGCATGCTAACTATGCACCTAGCAGTGCAATGCGGGCGGAAAAAGCCCGCGGGTTAAAGGCAGCTTTGGGCAAACAGCAGTCTTTTTTCAAGAGGCCAGAGAAAAAGTCCCAAAAAACAGCCGAAGCTTCATATAGAGCTGCAAATTTTTTTGATAAAGAACAAGAATGCATTTTCAGACGGGGAAGTTTTCAAAGAAGCAATGATGATAATTGCAAACACCGTTTTTAAAGACCAGAAGAATGGAACCAATGTCATCTCCACTCTCTCAGATGTCCAAGTGGGGGCAAGTATGATGGTTATATCATTAATCATTATTAATAATAATATATAATAATAGTTAAATCATACAACTTTGTTATTTCAGAAGTGCGTATCAAACTGGTAGCCCTTCATATTACTCAGTACTCTTGAAGTAGCTCTCAGTTTCAAAAAGGTTTGTGACCACTGATTTAGAGCCGCCGCTCCCTCTCCCCTCCGGGAGTGGATAAGCCCAGCCGTGTGCTTTTTGATTGTGAGGCTTTGATGAACCAAATCCACTGCACACAACACGTGCCCCCCTGCCACAGTCTCATCACAGAGGTTGGGGCTGGGGGCTCTTTTCTTCCTCCTCTGCTTGCAGGGCTTTGTGATGGCAAGGTGTTTGGTGTGGCAATCAAAGCCTCCCCCCATCCCTCCCCACATTTCTGCAGACTCACACTCAAACGTGCTCTCTTATGGGGTAGATTGTTGATATTACGGTATCCTGTTGCTTTCCTGAGGCTTGTCTTCTTATTAAAGAGGGGGGGTTCTCGCTTTTCTGTTGCTGGAGGGAGGAGTTAAGCACTGATTGATTTCCAGACGGAGCCAACATAGTGCATCACGCGGCGCAGAGGAGGAAAGCCCATGGTAACCTAATAACGTCCTCCCTGCAGTAAACGGCGATAACTGCGTTATGTAACGCACTGGCGGACTGTTTTATGAGAGTCAGCAGGGTACTGAAGGCTGCTGGTTAAGGGACCAAAGGGTGTTAAAAAACCCTGTTCCCCTGGTTTGTCCCCATATTATTTTCTAACATAAAAAGGTTTTTCCTCCTTTGCCTTTCTTTTTTTTTTTTTCGGCACTGAGAAAATCCAGACCTTTGTACTTTATCTGAACGCTCGCCTCAGCTCCACAGACGTGTGTATTAAAGCCTTATCAGCAGAGAACTTCCAATCCCTGTTCAATGAGAGCATTTAGAGACTTGCCTCTTGACATTTTCATCACTGTTAGAAAAAAGACGTCTCATGCTTCTTTTCTTTTCGGACTGAGTGCTTGTTACTTGTGATCTTTATTTCAGAGTTCAGCATCTGTAATGTCCGTGCTTTCATAAATTGCAACTGAAAACGCAATGAATGACTTTACTTTGCGTATCAACTGGCTGTCAAAATCCGCGGAAAGATCAGAAATCCTGTCTGCAACTGTGTCTCTTGTCAGGCTGATATTTGCAAAAGCCTGGTGCTTTTCAGGGCACACAATCTCCGCAGCCTTCACCATGCATATTTTCACAAATTCACCCTCACTAAATGGTTTTGAAGCCACTGCAATTTCATTATCAATAAGGTAGCTAGCTCTCACTGCAGCGTCACTGATTTGATAGTGGTGACAAAGGTTATATTCTTTCAGCACTGAAACATGTCGTGAACACAACAAACAAACAGCTTTCCCATTCACTTCTGTGAATAAATAGGAGGATGACCATTTTTCTTGGAACACTCTGCACTCTGTGTCCACTTTTCTCTTTTTCGACAGGCGATGAGTGTGCCAAAGCACGTAATGTTCATAGTAGAAGACGAAAAAGGGCGAGGAGAACACAAGGTAGCTCTGGACTAGCTGTACTTCCTTGGCCTTCTTGCTCAGCCCGGTATAAACCGTTTGCTTGCTTAACCAAATTGCTATTGCGACATCCAGTGGACACATTTAGAACAGCTGTTTCTTTCATTGAAAAATTGCAGCTCATTTTTATACTGTAAAATCATCTTGCGGGCCGGATTAAACCCGTTCGCGGGTCTGTTCCGGCCCGTGTTCCATGTTAGCAGTTGAATCCAGTGTTTTTCTCTTTAACCAAAGGCACAATGATGATATCCTTTCAACATGTCTTGTATTCAGGCTGTGGTTTCTCCAAAAAAAAACAAACAAACCCCAATTTGATCTTTCATAATAAATCTAATCAATGAAAACACGCCTGAATTATGCTTGAAGAAATGCTCAGGGAATCCCAATAATATCATCGTTTTGTGGTGATTCAGGGTATTTCGGAGTATAAGTCTCTCAGGTGACTCTCAGACACCGATGGTCCAGTTCTGGCTACAGTTCAGTTCAGCTACAATTAAATGATCCAGGAAAATACTCATCCTGACTCTAAAACTGTTGGGGTAGACCAGTTAGGGTTAAAATAAGATATAACCAATAACGTCTGCTGTCTGGTGAAATAAAATGTCTTTTAAAATTGACTGTTCCGAAATCAATCATGCTAGCAAACACAGATCATCAGAAAAACTCAAAACGAGCCGCAGTTTGAAAGCATGTTTTTGTAGTTGTAACTTCCCAATTGCAAAACTGAAGCCATCATGGACATGTCTAACTAACCTGTTAGGGATAGTAGAATTTATCACAGGAATTTATCTGAAACACTGATTATCTTTATAGATCAAATCAAAGATGCAACTAAACAACTGTACAAACTTACCATGATGCCTTTGGTTCAATTGTGGTCTTTGAAATGATGTTGATTATATCAGCTCAGAATTGTCAA
>JAQMCX010000015.1:1836405-1854428 GCA_029814765.1 Acanthurus leucopareius
TACAAACTTACCATGATGCCTTTGGTTCAATTGTGGTCTTTGAAATGATGTTGATTATATCAGCTCAGAATTGTCAATCAAAACCGTACCAGTCTTTGAAAAATTTTAATGTTCTCCACAGTATGTAAAGCGGATGAACTTTGCAGAGGAAGTTCAGGCACACTGGGACCTGGACGGCTTCCTGACAAGGGTCTACATCTTGCTGGACGAGACGGCTGCCTCCCTGGATGATGTTGTGAGGAGAATGCTGCATCGTGTGGGCCAGGACAACCATGTGTCTGAGCCCAGCTTCAACATCGAGGAGGTGATGAGCATTCTCTTCACAGATTCAGGAGCCCAGGAGGTCAACGGTAAGCAGAGAACCTGCTGACGAAAATAAACTAACATGTTGAAAAATATGTGAAAATATAGTCACAGGCACACAAAGCGAAACAAAACAGGAAACTTGTACTTGAGAACTTTGCCTGCCCACCTTCAGACCAAGACCCTCTAACATATGACGCCTGACCTAAGAACATCTGACGTCTGCACGTCAACACCTACCTGAAAAATGGCTTCACCTCAGGCTCAGCTGCAGAAATGTCAGATGGACTTGAGAATGGTTCAGGAAGCTTTAAAGACCCAAAGGAAAGTTTGTGATGTTTGAATTGAAGTTGTTTGCTTTCCCTTCAGCTTTGCTAAGAAGACACAAGTAGAGCTCAATGTGCTGAATCATGTTGGCAGCCATTTACATGTGCAGACATCAAATGTTTCCCAGGAAAACTGCCAAGTGGTTATCGTAAACATTAATGCACAAGCAGAAGATATATATATACTTTTTTTTTTAATAATCACAGCTATGAAGGATAACATCTGTTACTTCCATTTATCTTCTAGTCATAGTTCAATATTTTTCTGATCATTTAAAATTTTTTGAGATGTTTGTTTTCAATTTTGTAAGCCCTGTAACCTCCACCCCAAAACATTAAATTACTTAAATCTACTAACAAAAAAAGATTTTTCCCTAGAAAAATTGTACACAAGCATATTATTATTCCTCTATAAAACCTTAAACATTAATATTTAACATTTATTATATCTACAAGTGTTTAAGGTATGCTTAGTTAAGTTTCGTGCACACCTCTAATGCATAAACTTTTTTCTGCTCTGTGCCACAGTTTCCCATGTTTGGTGCCCATTTGTGGGCTTACAGATCCCTGTCACATTAGTTCAGTCCCTCCAGCGCAGGTCCTTTAGGCTGAGCAGCAAAGCCTCTTGGTTAAGATGAATCTCCTCAGCCCATTAGAGCAGGAGAAATCCGCCTTCTTACATAACAGTATGTATCCATTGTTGGAGCCTCGCTGTCTGCTGCAAGCTGTACCGAACACTGCAGTCCCAAAAGATATTATTTGGCAAATTAAACGATTTCACAAAGAAGTGAAGAAAAATATTTTTTTTTTCAGTACATTAATTTTGCATGACTGTTAAATCTTTGCTGTAGCTTAAAAGATGCTGAGCAGATGCTGGACAAACATGACGGGGGTTTTCTAGCCACTGTAAGAGCATGTGGAGGTAATGGTACTGTGAGGGCTGCCTGTCACACACTCCGTCTCCAGTGTTTTCCCGTCTGGCTGGGCGGGTGTCCGCAGTTGTTGATGGTTAGTCAGAGGTGGGTGGTGTGTGACGCTCACCCTGCACAGCCGCCTCTGACAGATCCGCGAGGTGATAATTGACTTCTGTCATCGATCACTCGCTTAGCTTTTCAAATAGCTCTCTGAGACTCTCAGGCTGTGGCGGCTGCTACTACTTGACTGTTTCTCTCCCAGAGTACCCCACAAAGAGGGCGAAGGAAGAGACTTTTTTATTTTTTTATTTGTGGCCGCCATCTTAACAAAAAGGCTTCATGCACAGGTCTTAGCTTTTGAAAATCGATTTGAGCTTTCAGGGGTTGCACTGTTTTGAAATGGATAAAAGCAACATGGAAAAATAATGCAAAGTAATTTAATATCAGTGATACTTTATTATAAAAAGGGCATTCATGACTGCTTCATTTCAGAGGTCATCAAATACTCCCAAAGCTGTCAACTAGTCAATTAATCATGGGAGATATTTGTATTTTTTTTCACCAAATAATAGCGATCAGTTTTCAACAAAAGGGGTTCAGTAATGTAGGCGGGAACAACCAGGGTTTAGATGAAATACGACAGTCCTCGATTGGTTCTGAGAATGTGACCTGATTGGACGAAACCCCAGGAAGCTCAAGTGAGCTGGAGATTCTGTTTGACTGAAACCCGACTGCTTTCTCTCTCTCTCTCTCTCTCTCTCTCTCTCTCTCAGAAGTTTATTTAACATTATATCACATTGGAACGAGTCCTTTATCTGCAGTATTATATCTACACAGGGAGCAGTTCATCCTCCATGCAGTCCACCATGTTTCTACAGGAGCCCAAAACGGACAGAACAAACACTGGCTCTAAAAGGAGCCTTTCACATTATTCATGAGCTTCACAGACACTGTAGCTTCTCCCACACTTTTGGAAGAAAACGGTAAACAGAGGAATATTCAGTCAAATTCAACGTGCAACTTCGCAGCTTGATGCTAATAAATCCTACATTTCAAGCAAGTCTTATTATATTTTCTGCTGATATGCAAGCAGTCTAGTAAAGTGTACATTCTTTTTATAGTTATGAACCTGACTAACCAACCAAAGATTCACAGAAACAATTTACAGTTATGACTTTATTTTTATATTCTGCAACAATGTGAACAGTTTTAAATAAGCTGTAACTTGGGTTTTCACTCTGGGGAAATGCATTAGTTGCAGCAGAAGTCATAAGATAATTGCAAAGATAAGAATTAGATGATAATTAGTTGCACAGAGGATGATGTAACAGCTCCACAATTCTGCAACAAATAAAGCTGAGAAATATTTACAGTTTGAAACATGCAAATGAGCAGTACTACTGTACAGTAGCTATTGACTTACAACTACTGATGAATGTGCCTCACGAAAATACTTTAAAAAGTGCAGAAAAGATATAAAGAAATATTTCATGATTAAAGGTTTCTTTTCCAGCAGTGTTCTGATTTTAATTACTTACGACTCTTAATTTTGGTATTACTAATTATTTCAAAAGGACATGCACCTCTTCAAAAGATTGATTTTACATTTTGAAATCTTACTCCTCAGTATCTTGTTTAGCAATGACTCAGAGTTCACTGAGGCTTCGAATCCCCAAGTTGCATGGAGGATCCCGAACTGAAATCACAAACATTCACATGCGAAAACAGTCAAAGTCATGGCTGTGGGGGAGAAATATCTCCGGGGGGAGGAACAAAGGCTCCTCCTGGGGGAATACGTTCATATTGCACATAAGTATGTAATCAACGGGACATATCTCTTCAGGTATTAATTTCTGCCATATCTGCGTTCGGCGTGCCACAGTGGGGCGATACGGCTGGCGAGCGGACCGGCTCATTTGGAGTGTAATACTGTACAGCTGTGAGATAAAGAGAACAGGACGAGATTATAACAGGCACAGAAAGAACGGAGAATTACAGAAATGAAAAAGATGAAAGCCCACAGAGATAATTAGTCCTGCTCCAACTTGTACAGAGGAGTCGGTTTTTTGGAGGCCAACTTGTACTGTTTTTTTTTTTGTTCACTTCTCTCCTGGGATTTTGTGATGGAGCACAATATTCACATTGTGCAGAGGAGAAACGAACAGCATTTCTGATGATGCAATGAATTGATAATAATATTCCTTCATCCTCTATTATAAGAACTAAAGCTGCGTCTATTGGAAAAAAAAACGCCACTTCATCCTTTCAGATAGTTTAAACAATAAATAATTATGGGCTGCTGAGGACGATGACAGTGCTCACAATAGTGATGAGCAGCTGTAACAGAATGACTAATTGTCAATATTTTGAGTAATGATGTATTGTATAATCGTATTTTCCTCTCTACCTCTGTGATGCTGTTCACAGCTACAGTGCTCAGTGCAGTGTGAGCCGCTGATTGTGTGCCCTATTTGTGATGACTGTACCATAATTTCTCCCTAAATTGCTGTCACCTTTGATCGATCTCACTGGCTCTCCACTTTGCCTCGATTTGCATAATCCTCCTCTGTTATTCTTTTTATTTTATTCTTTTTTTTAAATTATTTTCTAGCTCGAATCAAGCAGAAAAACTGTCACGTATCCATAATTTTAAGGCTTCAAAGGTGTAGCTCTGGTTTCTTCTTTATAACAAGATGCTTGTATGTGTTCAGAACTGTCTTAGAAAAAGATAAAACTGCAAGAAATGTACACAGTCATTTCTACAGTCCAAATTCCTTCAGGCCCTGCGATCGCATAGAACATGTTTAATACATCAAAAAATATATGAGAGTCTTTGATAAAGCAGGAGGATTATTACTTATTCATATTTCTGTAGTCCAGTTTCAGTTTCATGTTTATTTTCAGCCGGCAGGTACTGTAAATAATCTGGATATAATTACCTCTGTTCAACAGGAAAGATGCTGTGTGTTTTTGAATCACCTGACTGTGTCTCTCCCCTGTAATAATATATCTCTTCCAGACCGGCGGCATGACTTTTCACTGTGAAAATTCCCTGTAACATTCTGCAGGAATGATCAGAATACTAAAGTGAAACCATTAATTCAAGCTGTTTACCACATGAAAAATGGCGGTCATACATGTCATTTTTCCTCATCGTGATGTCTTCATCGACGTCTTTGGGTTTCTCTGCACTTGCTTAACACATAACTGCTATCAGTGATAAAATCCAATTTTTACTAATAGCCTGTAGACGGTAATCAAGATAAGATCTCTCTGTGCCCAACAAAGACCAGACATTGAGGGATTTTCTCTGGAAAATGATATTTAATATGCATGAGGTAAAGGAGGGCAGGAAATGAAGCTTCTATGCAGCAGAGATATTTATGTGCGTGCCTGTTAACCAGAAAGTGTGTGTGGTTTCAGAGTGTACGTTTGAGTGTAATTTCTTTGAGTCTGTTTGTAGCTAAGAAGCTGCTCGTCTGTTGATCAGAAAAGGTGACTGAACTGACTCTCTGGTCTCTCCTCTTGGTTTTTTTTTTCTTCCTCCTTCTCCCCCTGCAGACAAGTCTCAAAGTTTCGTTTTCTTTGATGACGGTAAGCTTTGCTAATTGGATGAAAATGTCAGCATCAGCCGCCATGAGGCTGCAATCAGTGGTTTTGCTTCTGCACCAATCACCATCAGTATGCCGTTTGTGTTCCTCTCCACGCTCAGGACTGGGTCGATCCATTGAGTCATCAAATGATTACAGGCACCAGCAATCTCTCCCATGTCACAGATATCGATGCCTCTTCAGCTGCCCCTCAAATCAACGCCCTCTGCGTCCAGCAGACTCATTGTCCAATAATGTTATTAGTCCTTTTTTAGAGGCCTCCTTGTTCCGTGTGAATACTTTGAGTTCAAAAAGTCAAAAATTTTTAATGACATTTGGTTGGGCTTAAAAGGTTGAAATTAAAATCATTAAATCAAGCTATTTCTCAATGGAGTTATGCTCATGGTAGAGACATGTTGTGGAGATTTTATATTCAGATAAATTGTCTTTCAAAAGTGTTATATAATTGTAATTTAGCTGGTCAAACATGCAGCACTTGACTTTGATACTGTATTCATGTGGGACGTTGGTTTGTTCACCATTAATGTGGTTTGTTTAATGCAAGCTAGTCGAAGATTAGAATTGACAACCTCTCCAGATAACAAGGTTTCAGTGTTGACCCAGTCCTAGTGGCCCTCTCATTGCCATGTGACATCATAGCATCTGTGTCCTGCATGGTGATTGGCTATGATGGATACCTGATGTACAGTAAGTGTTTCATCTGCCATCGCTGTATGGAGCCCTCCTGTGTTTAATCACCTCCTTCAAAGTGCTCTCCACAACCCACACTTTGAAGGAAACCAATCACTTGTGTACCTGCGTGTGTGTGTGTGTGTGTGTGTGTGTGTGTGTTGGCTGGCAGGTCTACCAGTGGTGAAAAACCACAGTTAATCTTAAAGGCAGAATAAGATCTGGGGGTCATACAGAGGTCACCTCTGATCATAATGTAAATAGTCTCCTTGCTCAAAGGATTCGTGGCCTTTTCACAAACATACAGAGGAACCACCAGTCTCTGTTTTTCTGAACCTGCACATCTCTGTAGATTTTCTGCTGCTGACTTCAGAGCAGCACCTCAGCCAGAAGAAATATTAACATAACTGTTTCTCGACTGGTTTAGCGTACGTATTGATTCGTCTCTCCCTGATTTGTGACAGACTGCATTATCCTCGTGTGATTTACAGAAATTGCAATCTGTTTTTCTCCCTCCAACCAAACCGTGTGGATAATGCAGTTAAAGAATTCAACCAAGAATCCCCAAAGATCAAAGAGGGCAATCCAGCCATCCAGCCTTCTGTGCCGTCCTCATTTTTTTTCATCACTTTCCATTGAAGTTTGTCACATTTGATATGCTGCGTGTGAGCATCTGTGGGGTTTTTTTCCCTTTCTTTATGTGGAAACAGTGGTGTTTGCATACGAAAAGCTGATGAAACCATGCAGAAATCTTAACATAACTGACAAATATCAAAGGTGCGTGTCTTAATTAGCGTCTCACTTGATCACATCAGCGACCTTACTCACACACTTCACCTGTCCTCTAGCATCCAAGTCAGGTTTCTTTACCCCAGGTGTGAGATACAGCGTATTCAGATGTCCCACATATAATTCTGATCATTAACGAAGGAATTTAGGTTGGAAATGATGTTGGCATGAGTTATTCAGCAAAGTAAAGATGCTTTCACAGCAGACTGAGCCCCCCCATTAGCTAAAAAATTCACTTTAAAATGAGTATTGCTTATTTTTACTTGAGCATCATTGTGCAGAATTATGTAGTTTGTGCAGAATTTTTGCTGTTTCCACATTTGTCTCCTTAAGGGGGAATGTTTTCTTAAATCTGAGTTTAAGTCTTGGACTTGGGATTTTGTAACCTCACATGGGCCGATCATGGTCCAACTTACAGAGGCGCGACTTGAAACCTCCAGTGCACACACACTGATGACAGAGCAACTTTCCACCTGAAGTTAAACTTTTGACAACAATAACATTTGCATATTCATTACATGGTTAGAGTATGTTTTTGAAGGAAAAAACATAGCTGATGCAAATCATTGGCCCAAGCAGAAAACTTTAATTTGTCTTTAATCATGTCCAGAGGGAACTTTAAATAAGAAAATGGTTTAAGCTGCAGAGAAGGAGTTTGCTGGTTGGCTGAAGTGAGAACAAGGACGGTGACAGCTTTATGACAAAGTGCCGGTTTAGAAGCTAATATCACATGTCACTTTGTCGAAGCTTCCCACTTTTAGTAATAGCGATATTTAACCCTGAACACTCATTCTTTGCTCTGGCTGTTCAACTCCTCAACCCTGAAACAATCTCTCCCACTCAGAAAGGACATTTGTCCCCAAAAAAAAAGTCAAAGTGGTTGCAATGTGAAGGCTCACAGCTAGCGGCGTTAGCGCTTATCTTCTCTTGGGTGGTCCGTCTTCAGCCACGGATACCCCCACATCACATGTCATCACCCTCATCTTCACTCTGCTCTCCTGTAACCTCTGCCTCCTTCTTTTTTCATCCTCTTTTTATCTTTTTAATCTGTCCTTTGTTCTGTTTGCATCCGTCTGTCGTTCTGTCTCTCTCTCTCTTTCCTCTTCTCCTCCATGACGTCAATGAGAAATTGGATGGTTTTTGATTATTATATGGCTGTCAGGCTTACTGCTATTAATTGAATTGAATCCCACTCCACCTCCTTCACTTCTCTGCCTCTCTCTCATTCTTCTTCCCCCTCTTACTCTTTATCTACACGCTCTCTCACTCTTATTTCTCTGTCTCTCTTGCCCTCCCCATTATCCTCCCTTCTTGACTCTCACTTCTTACGTGCTGTGATACTGTTGTCATGGTGACGCCCATCATTTTCTGGCATGAATGGAGGATACTTTATTGATGAGATGGCATGGCAGAGAGAGAGAAAGGGAGAGTGATGGAGGGAGAGACAAAGACAGACAAAAGGAAAAAGGGAGAAACCACTGACAGGGAAAATCCGAATGATATGGAAATGATCGTCCCCGCTGCTTACGGTACAAAACATTTCCACCCTGTAATTTGCTCCTGGCTGATGAGTCGAAGAGGACGTTGCAAGCCAGAGCATGCCGAAGCTTCTTGAGGGATTTGGGATAGTCGGGGCTGCTGGAAAATATCCCCCCAAAATACTATTATTCATCACTCTCAGCGTGAGAATTCAAAAGGGGAGATTCCTTTTATCAGAAAGCAAAGAGCCGGTATCAGCAGCACCTCTAGTTGCCCATTTTAATGATTTGCGCAGTGTAAACATGGAAGCATAATGAAATGTGTTTTTTAATCTGCAAACAAGAGCGTTGGTGTTTTCTGGGGTTAGATGGACATCATCATTAGCGTGTCATGGTGTGGTGTTTGCACACAGTGCAGACTGGCATCACTGACTAAAGCAGAAGGCGAGCTTGTTAGACACTTCTGATGTAGACATCATATTGAGAGGCTTGGCACAACAGACAAGGCTCTAGATTTATATTGAACATTTCAAACATTTGGCGACATTGTTAGGCCAGGAAACAAATCTGAGCCAGGTTTTATTTTTCAAATACATAAATATTTTGAGATTTAAAGACTAGAAGCTCAGATAAATGTGGTGATTAAGTAAATAAACATTTTAGGTCACAGTTAGCTGCAGTGGAGGGATCACATGCATCTCTGCTGATGATAAAGACTCTTTAGAAAAGGAGTTCAACACTGAGTGTTTGAGGATCAAACTGGACCAGAGTTTGTTCTCAGTCAACTTGTGTTTGACCTCTGACCTTTTTCCCCACAGTCCACCCGCTGGCAGAGACCATCCAGGGGGTCACGGCCACATCCACCGGGTTCCAATACCAGCAGTCCTGGCTTTGCATCCCGTAAGCCAGGAATTGTGTGTTAAAATGTGTGTGTGCATATTTGGGGTTTAGAGTTGAAACAGTTAGAAACAGTTTTTCAAGTAGTTGATCAATTGGCAACAACAGGAAACTACAGCTTGTGTCATGTTTCCTTAAAACTGTTGACAGTGTGTTTTTTAAAGAGTGACCACGATCATTCGACCTTAACCAAGTGTTTTTTTACTTTAATCAAGACAATAAGAGTCACTTTCTTTCGGCAAAGTAAACATTTTGACCCAAACCACAATGGTTCCCAAAACTTAACCAAGATGCTTTGAAGCTAACCAAACCAAACCTCAAACAGGGTTTTCACATTATAAAGAAGATTTTTCAGCAGTGTTTTTTAATAGTTTCAAGAGGCAAAAATGCAAATGATTTCATTCTTTCCTTCAGTCGTTAATGCTTGAGAGAAAACTGTGTGTGTGCATGTGCAAGTCAACGCAGGGTCACCCAGCACATTTGATTCCTGTCTACCTGTTGCTTCAGAGAGAGAGAGGTTAATCTATGGAAATGAAGGGTGCTGCTGGTGAGGTGACACGCTGACATTTATAAAACCTCCTCCGTCTCTCTCTCTCTCTCTGCTCCAGCTGCAACGTGAAGAATCTCCAGAGGCATCACGTGTGCATCTCCTGCCTAAAGAGGCCACAAAACTGGGGGGAGAACTGCTGTGAGGTTCGCTACGTCATCCTGGTACTGGCCCCCCTCAAAACGGTAACTGCCACCCCCAGAGGGAGGAAACGATACGTGGGATTTATCTGACTCATTTGTTTTTGTTCATATTTCAGTGGTTAAAGTTAAGTCTCCCTCTGCTCTTCATACCATTTGCTGTGCTGTTACTCACTGTATGATCAATGTTAGCATCCTGCTGCCACAGCACAAGTAATCAATCATTTGCGTACACCCCTGCTCTTCTTTCAGCCCCTGAGTTTAATATCAAATGCATATTCAACGGTTACGTTTTTTTAATAAGTCTGCTTTTGCATTCAGTAACAGCCAACCACCTGTCACGACTCATGAGTCCAATTAAGTTTGTTTTTCTCAAAAGCGAGCTCAGTTCTGTAGAATGAATGAGTCATCATTTTCTGCTTTTGTAGTTTTTTTTTTCCCCCAAAATGTCCAGATTGGTCCTGCTGCAGGAACACAGAAACTGTTTCAGTAAAAAAACAAGATCCTGCTGTGACCACGACTGCTCTTAAAAATGTTTTCTTTAAAAGACAAATGGTAAAAAAAAAATACAAATGAGCCACTGATTGTTTGTCAAAGTGATTACAGTAATAAGAAGTAAATAAACTACATTATTTAGTTAAGTTTTAATAGCTAATTTTATCTTTTTTTCTCAAAATGTAAGAGGATGATATTTAAGTGACATTTAAAAGTGCTTTTTCTTACTCAGAGTATCGATTTTCTTTTTAAGGTCATGTTCTACCAAATTTTCCTGTATTTTATCTAGTAATTCACTCAAATGGCCCCGACAGAATGGCAAAGCTGCCAAATGTCTGTTGAACTGAATTTGATCCAAGGGCCTCTCCATATCTTGCGTGGGCACGAGTGTCCTGTTGGCTGAACCTTCAGGGTCACCGTTGTGTGCAGGATCGCCGTTTTTCTTATCCTCTGAAGAGCAACGCTGAAGCCTGTGGAGAGTGCCACAGATCCTGTAATACCCTCCCCTCCCATCAAACATGAACTCTCCCCGCTTCCCATCAAACCACTCAACCCTCTTGTCCTCCGCTGCATCAGACTGAGCCATGGAAGCACACACATGCATAAAAAGACAGACAGACAGACGTCACTTTCTTCCTCTCTGATTGCTCTGATTGTTGCCCCACTTCAGACGGAAACCCCCTCAAATCCTCAACCTGTTCTCTGCTGATAATTATGACATTCCTTCATTCTGGCCCCACTTTTGTATGGTATCCCTCCCTCAAGCACACAGTGTTTACCGGCCCAATCAAACTGTGGAATGAGTCAGTGATATCTCAGCTGGCTGCATCATGCTTTCTGTCTGTTTGTTCGTCCAGTTTCTCTTCTGTCCTACAAACCCAACATTGTGCTCCGACCCTCCACAACGCTTCTGGCGCCCTCTTTGCCAGTCTTCCAGGCAGCAATCACAACCACTAACGGCATTCTCAGAGACATTAATCCGAGCCCCAAGTAAACATAAAGCACTATTTTGTCTCAATTATCCTTGATGGTGACTGCTTCTGCAAGACAAAATGTTTGAAGAGGCATGATGATGATGATGATGATGATGATAGGAATTCCTCTGGTTGGCAAATGTATGTAATCTAACTTGTATATAAGAGGGACCGTGCCCATCACCCACCATTCAGAGCTTTACAGCATTTGGTGGCTTTATTTTTTTCTTTTTCTTCAATGTGCAGAACAGACATGACCTGTCTTCAAAAAACAAAAAGCTCAGTTTCTCATTCAACACATGCCTGAACACACGTGTCAAAACATTCATGTTCTGCTGCCCTCAAAGAAACTGCTCTGCTGCTGGTGAGGCAGGCTGCCCTCAGCCTTTGATGTGGATGCCACGGTGTTACTCACTCTCTACACCCACATTTCCCTCGTTGGCCTGGTTAATCAAACAAGTGACCTTCAAAACTTAAATAAAACCCACAATAAAAAAAAAGTGTGAAACACTCTGCCGCATAAAGTGGCTCTAAAATATGTGTAGCTTCATCCTTTGCAGTTAAATTGTATTGACAGCAGTAACAATGGTTGCCAGAGTCACATAAAACTTATGAAGAACGCTGTTAAAGCCTGATCCATTCTTTCAGTATCAGTTCATATGATCAGTGTGTTAATATTGTCAACACAGTGTAGCTTAATATAAGGACTGGGTGGAAGAAGTGGATGTAGACACACTGATGTTATTCATTTGTTTCTAGACTGCAGTTTTGGAGCCTCCATTTGGAATTTTAGCTGTCGCCGTTTTGGTTTTTTAGACCCAGAAGTGACTATATTTGACAAGAGCATAAAGCTAAGTTATTAGCTTACAGTAGAGCTAGCCAGCTAGCTTTCTTAGCAAAGTCCATAAGTCATGTTAACTGTGACACAAGGAGTGTTTGATAAGTTTGTGTCATACTATGGAGGATTTGAGATACAGAGCTCATTACATGTTCATCTCTTTGAGTGATTATGCAGAAAATGTAGAGTTGACAACTTTTGTTGTATTTTTTTTTTTGCCGTTGACTGATTGTCTTACTGAACGTAGCGGATCCTGTGCCCTCACGCAGATCCTTCACATTAATCAGGATCCTTCCTCTCAGCTCTTTCAGCTCTGGTTAAAATTCAGTTACCACTGTGGAAAAGCTTAAAGGCTTTAGTTATTCTGTTTGCTGCAGCTGCTGCTGTACGCATTAAGCCAGGCTATGTTGGTATCATCACCACCTGGCTAACAAGGCTTCCCTGGCACTGCGCTTCCTCAGAGCCTGCCAGGACATTACCATCACTCTGTGACTTGTGACAGCGTTGTATGTAGCAGATGTGGGATTATTGACAGGAGCCCTCAGAGCACACGGATCCAAACCTGCCCCTTACCCAGCACACCATGGTGGTAGTGATGATGTGCAGGTGTACCTGTCCTTAATATCAAAACCAGATATGTATCCCCTGTGCTGTGTTTAGAGGCAAACATATGGATTTGTGCATATTGTAAAATGTGTTGCAACTATAGCTGTGATTGCTTTTGTTTTGCAGTTTCATAAATAATGCATTTCCTTAGACTCTTCTTTGAACTTATCCGGAATTAAAGTAGACAAATCTCTATTTTCTCACATATATATTACAGTTTTTTATGATATCAGCCTTTTATCTGAAAGATATCATTTGCATTTACAACACACAGACTTATAACTTACCTGTGCAGTGCAAACTCAACAATGAATGCTAATGTCACTCCATGCCTGCTTGTGGCCAAATCCATAAAGTGATAATATGTCAGTGTTGTGTTTACAGCTTGTCTCTAACTGTTAAACACAAGTTTAACAAAGAAATCACTGATTTCTGTGTTATATGAATGCACAACCACTTTTGCGTGCTCTTCCGCAGAAAATCACCAAGACGGCGATGGAGCTGGGCCGGACGTTCGCCACCCTCTTCTCGGACATCTCGTTCAGGCAGAAGCTGCTGGAGACGAAGACGCAGGTGGAGTTCAAGGAGGCGATGATGTTGCAGAGGCAACTGCTAACAGCGACCCACCAGCAGCCCACCGCTCTGGGGAGAGAGGAGACCGACCCCAACAGTCACACACCCCTTAAGGTGGGCGGCAGAAGTTATGTGTGTGTGTGTGTGTGTATTACATCAGCATATCCACTCTGTGCAACCTCAGGCAATTACACACACGTGTCCTCACATTATGAAGCAGCATGTCCTGTGATGATATTACGAGTCATTGCCGGTGTTCTGATGATGAGGCCTGTGATTGGCCGGCGCTGCCTGTCAGAGTTGAGGTATCCTCCACCTGCTTCACCTTCTGTCTTCCTCACTTTCACTTAGCGTTTGTCTCTTCATTTCTTCTCAGGGGTCTGCAGAGAAATGAAACTATGCACATTCATTTACACATTTCCATATTTTTTTTTACTCTCTCCAATTTCCTCCCCCACCTCCTCCTACTCCTCTTCCTCCTCCTCCTCCTCCTCCTCCTCCTCCTTGCTCGATTGGCTAGACTCCTCCATCTTTTCTCTCCTCCTAATCAATCAGCATCAACTCCTGCCAGGCCTCCTCAGTGGGTAAATGACCTTACGTCTCGCACAGTCCTGTCAGAGCTCCCCCCACCCTTTAGCTACACATGCATGTCCCCACACACATACACACACACGCACATTAACACACACACACTCACACACCTCTGGAGAGGCTCTGCTCAATGCCATGGACCAACATCTCCTCCTAATGTTGCAGTCAACAGGCCAGGGCTCCCAGATTTCCCCTTGTTTATTTTATTTTTTTTTTTTATGGCAGGGGATTTTGTGAGGTGTTTATCCCAGGGCTCGAAAGGCTCAGTGCCACTCAGTGAAAGAGGGATGGATGGAGAAAGACTGATGGAGGGAAAAGGGGGAAGAAGGGATGGTAGAGGCAGAGGGAGAGAGGGAGAGAGAGAGAGCAGGTGAAATCAAGAGGAAACGGAAAATGATAAAATGAGAGAGAACAGAACAGAAAAAGAGGGACCACTCGCCCTCTCTGCCTCCTTCCACATCCCCAAATTGACACCAGACCACCCATGTGACCTCGCCACCTTCCTGTTCTTTAAAGAACGAAGCCGAACGGCCATCGTATTTCTATGTTTTTCCTTTCCGTTGCCTCACTCCATCGACTGCTCAGAACGAATGGCAAACAGGTGGACTGTAATTTCTCTCTGAGGCTTTTTGTTTATCGAACCTGAGCCAAAAGCCGGTTATCAACACACACACACACACACACACACACACACACACCCCCCCTCCCCAGAAAACCCACACACATTTAGAGAAAACATACACACACACAGGCTTCCTTGTAATAATAAATGATTCCATGATATATAGGGATTTAATGGATGAACCGTCCTTGTTGAACAAGCATGTGTGGCTTCATAAAACCGGCTCAGATGGGAAAAAAAAACAAAGGATTGCTGACGCTGTTGTTTGTTTTCAGGTTGTTTACGCATGTTGAGGTAAATTGCTTTGTTCTGCCAAAAACTGTCAAAACTTTTTAGATGACAAATGAGGCAGGAATGATTTTCCCAAAGGCTTTTCCCGCTCACCCGCACCCCCCTTCTCCTATTCCATTTAACTGTGTAATGCTACGCTCAAAATGAAAATGAAACACTGGGTAATTGGATAATTTACTTAATAAGCTCAGGCAGAGCTGCACGTTTGCTCCCCGTCTTCTGTAACCCTAAAGCTCCTCTTTTTTTAAGAAGCACTCTGTGCCTCCTTTTGAATCATGTGGGCACCTTCACGATTGTCCTAGTCTTGACTTCTCTGAAAACACTTTAAATCCTCCATCCCTCGCTGTTGCTGTCATCTCTCTGTCATTCTTGATCATCCTGGGAACACAGGGATCTTTATTAAATGTACATCTAAATGCAGTCCTGCTGATCTGCTTACTCTGTTTTGGATTACGCAATTGAAGCTTTTCTGGGACTATCTCGTTAAATTTGATGATTCAAATCAGCTTTCAGTGAGCTCCCCTCGGAATCAACAGTGTCTTAGCTGAATCATCAAATGGACAATTTTTAATCTAAATGTGTCATTGTCCACAACACGGTGCAGGATGATGGAAAATTTATGAGATGAATACAGCTTCAGGCATTTGTGCTGTTGCATTTTCTGAAGGACAACATGGACACAACAAGGGAAAAACGGAAATGGCCAAGAGAAAAAATGTGAACTTCAAAAAAAACACATTGCAATAAAAACTTGAATTTGTATGTTTTAGCTTAGAAACACCTAATTGAACTCGCTCATAATTCAGTCACAAACTTCCTCATGTTTAGCTGGTTGTAGTTACATGCACAGGGGTGGAGGTGTGCAGTCACATCAGCTCTACAAACACCAACTTCTGTCACCTACAAGCAAGAAAAGTGCTGCTAGCTGCAGCAGTTTGGATCTTTATATACAGTATAGACACGTTTATATCGCCCCCTACAGGCAAGAAAGGAATGGTGTGAGTATTTTTAGTTTTGAGCCCCCTCCAGGCAACTGCATGGATGTAATGATGGAAAGTAACCAAGTGAATTTACTCGAGTACATTTTTTGAACTTTTGCTTACTTTTTCTGATACTTAATACTTTTACTAAACTGAAACTCAAAGGGAAGTGCTATACTCTTTATTCCACCACTAATGTATTTGATTACTTTAATTCTAAGCTACTTTTCTGATTCAGATTAAAAATGCGGAATATAATCAAATATTATGATGTATTGTCAAAGGAGTAGATAAAGTAAGATTTTATTGACAAAGTACTCAGCAAAATTAAAGTAATCAAAGTATCTCCACATTCATTGGCTGATGAACACATTAGAGCATCAGTAGCTTTAATTTGATAACATAAAATAGATCATAATGGAATCATTCCATAAATAAGTACTTTTTGACTTTTGCTAACACAGTTGTTTTACTCAGAGGCAGTTCTATCTTCCTGGCCTGTAGAGGGCGCACATTGTTATGTCCACATCTTCACGCTGCTGATGCTGCTGCTGATGCTGCTGCTGATGCTGCTGCTGATGCTGCTGCTGATCCTGGCCTGTGTGTCCTTGTTAAATAAAAAAATCTCACCTTTACTTTCTGTCCACAGTGTAAAGATTTCTTCAAAGCGGGCCGGGGGATTTATGAGGACTTGTGCCGCAGGCTGCCTTTCTACCCCTCTGACTTCACAGATGGTAGGCTGGACCTGGACTTGTAGTGAAAGTGAATCATCTTCCTTATTACGCCACACCAGGGTGTCTCTGGCAGCTCCTCGTTTGTCTGTCACCTTTTGCCTCAGATACATCTGTGCTGCATCTGTGTCACATCCAGGCCGGCTAAAGTGTCTGTCTCAGATGTCTCACTGTTCTCATATGTCCCCGTATGGCCAGTATTGCTGTAATTTCCCAAGTCATCAGACAAGAACACTGTTGTATAGATGCTCCATTGCAATCTCAGCAGACTGCTGGTTTTATTGACTCGTGAAATCATCTCTTTATCCAGAAAATCATGAGGAGGGTTTCACTCATCAGTCAAACAAATGTGTGTGTTACTTGACCGTAAACCTCAGAAGATAAAAAATGCCTTTTAGTTACCGTTGTTGCCAGAGATGCTTGTGACTGCAAGGAAATTAATGCGTATTTGTTTCAAAGAGACTGGAACTATTTAATTAAACCGGATAAATTCACTCTGTTGACCTTGATTGCAAAAACAGACTGAGTAAAGCAGAGTAAAGTACGTTTCAGGTGAACTGAGTGTTCTAGCTGGATTCTCCTTGGCTGCTCAGTCACAGTCTTTTTTTCTTCATTTCATATTACCCAAACACATCCATCGGCCTGTAACAGAATCAAGATATTTCCGTCTTGTGAGCGTCATCAGATAACGATCATCTGATGAAGGTCACAGGACCAAAATCATTGTGATCACATTAGAGACCAATTAAAGTGTTTTATTCCAAAATGAGTTATCCATCATTTGGATAAAAGCGATAACTGTTCCCACAAAATGATTGATGGCACAAAACCGAAACAAATTAGATGTATTTTAAGAAGTGCAGTAGGTAGCGCGAGGCCTAATGGAATAGTTTTACTGTATGTACTGGATGTTTCATATTGTCGAGCCACTGAATGATGAACTCTGTTAATGTTTTTGTCGTTTCTAAATTAAAGTGTTGAGCCTCCTCTGCTCCATTGTGAGTTGAATATGACTCATATGTTTGTGTTTGTCTCCCCTCAGGTATAGTTGGCAGTAATAAAGCCCTGCTAAAGTACATGACCACAGCCATCTTCCTCTACTTCGCCATCCTCCTCCCTGCCATCGCTTTTGGCTCCCTCAATGACGAGAGCACACGTGGCGAGATAGGTACAAGCACACGCTTCAACACAGACACATGGACACTTTCCTCAGCGAGTTTGAGCTTCTCTTTTCAACAGTAGTTTCATTAATGCGGCTCAAAGAGCATCAGTGTACTTAACTGTGCACACAGTGTTGTAGAGGAGATAAACTACTGAAAAGCATATTATGAGGAAGGTCATCAGTTCTCTTTCCTTTAAAAGTATTTTACAAGGAATCCAATGACATGACCTTATTTATCAAGAACTGAGTTATAATTAGACACGTGGAACCCACATGAACAGACCCTCTTTATGTTTGTCACAGTTGTATTATTCAAAATGTACCATAAAAATACATCTTTCGTGCATTTTTTAGCCCCAGTTATTTAATAAATAATGGACAGAACCACTTTTATGTCATATTTCGGTCTGTGCAGGATGATTTGAAGCTGTTTAATGACTGTTTGATGTCTAACACAAAGCCAGAAGCTGTTATTACTCACAGAGA
>JAQMCX010000015.1:1879261-1895629 GCA_029814765.1 Acanthurus leucopareius
AAAACACCATTCCTGTTTAAAATGATCAGCACCCAAATTAAATGGAAGTGACAGGGTAACAGGGTAATAAGCCACATTAATTAATTTAATGGCAAGAAGTGACAAGTCAAAGTGACACAACAATAAACAGATCAACATTGAGATGGAGCTATTTTATCATTTATTCTTTCAACTATGACAGATGTGCGATATTAATTAAAAAAAATGGTATGACCTATGCCTGCTGCCTAATACAGTAGTCAAATAATATCTGCAAATAAATAATAAACAAAAAGTATCTTTGAAATTACATATAAACTACATCTTTAAACATCCGTGTCAGTATTTCCCCTTCAAACTAAGGCAATCAAAGGCTACAGGCTCTCCTGATTAACTATATTACAAAATAATATCATCAGTTGTAGATTTCTTTTAGACCCAAGCAGAAACAACAAGATAATCAAAATAATATAACAGTTGTATTAAGTAAAAAGTAACTAAGTCTCTGTTGATGATCCTCTACAGTTAAATAACTGTGATACTAATATTTGTGTGGGGGCTAGACCGGTATAAATGAAAAAAATGAATGAAATATACATATTTATCTGTGATAGGCCAAAATATCCTCTATCATGTAGGAATAAGGAAGCCTCCTGCCTAAGTGAAGCACCCAAACGTGATCCTGCGCCTCTCATTAGCCACAATGAGTTGCTGAGCAATTTGTTTCCTATCTAGTTTGTCCAATTTATCTTTGTGGATATGACACACAGCAACACTGTTGAGCCGTGACTGTGTCATTGTGCTTCAGAGCCAGGTGTTTAACCTCCAAAGACCACTGAAGCTTCTTTCAGCCTCAGTGGAGGAGGCAGGCACAGTAAGAAGCACCCGCACAAGTATTTCTGCTTGTTCAAAGAGTCCTCTGACCTCTGGCAACATTCCTTGCAGAATGGTAGCACCCTCACTGCTTTCCTGAAATTCATACTTGGACTTGAACATTGCTAATTGCACTTGAAGAGAAAGTCTGTACACTTCTGGGTATTGCAGCAAAACATCATCATCTGTCACTCCTGTCAAGATGCTTTTTCAAGTTTCCTGATCATCAGCAGCCCTTCATTTTCAAAACGTTCACTTTTCAAAACGTGTGTGTGTGTGTGTGTATATATATGTATATATATATATGTGTATATATATGTATGTGTATATATATATGTATACATATGTATATATTTATGTATATATATATGTATGTGTATATATGTGTGTATGTGTATATATATGTGTATCTGTGTATGTATATATGTGTATATGTATATATATGTATGTATATATATGTATGTGTATGCATATATATGTGTATGTATATATGTGTATGCATATCTATGTGTATGTATATATGTGTATATATATATGTATATATATGTGTATATGCATATATATTTGTATGTATGTGTATATATGTATATAAATTTTAGATTTTATTTGTAGTATTAATAGTGAGTGAATGAGTGTGACTTTATATATATATGTTTATACATATATATATAAAGACACACTACAAATAAAATACTTCTAAAAAAACAACAAATACTAATGCTTCTATGTGATGGTAAACAATAGATGTTTTCAGTTGTCATGAATTATGGAGGGTTTGCACGTGATGTCACCGACAGCATGCTGCCCATTGTTTTGCCACTCAGTTACCACTTTGTGGTATTCAGTTTAGCTGACTGGGGTGTGATGTATGTGCAATCCCTGTATAGCAGTTTTTGCTGATTGCATTTAGGTTCAGAAATGTACTCAATAAACCATCCTTCATGCCTCTTTGACATGTGTGTTAATTATGGATGGTGAATAAAAATAACATTGAAGTAATGTTTTGTTTTGTATGTGTGTTTTTTCACTCACAGTCAATGCCCAGGCAAAGTCCCCTGACACCACCATGCAAGATGTGAGACGACTCATAAGAAAGAAATGCAACAATAAAAGCTATGCCAAGCAGGTAACTGAAAAGAAGTCATAAAAGTAGCATTTTTGTTTCTATTGAGTTATTTATTTTTGGTCCCAAAGATGTGCACTTTTCTTTTACCTTTTTTTGACAAGGAAGGACTTAAGTACTCAGTTGGAGACACTATTTTGTTTACATTTTTACAAGCAAATGCACACTTTTTCCTTTACCATTTTGTCAAATAAGGACTTGATCTTGGAGAGACTATTATGTTTACATTTTTACATGCAAATGTGCACTTTTTCCTTTCATTTTTTCAGCAAAGAAGGACTTGATTTCATAGAGGCTCTTTGTTTTTGAAATGCACATCTTTAATGATTTAAGCGGGTATTTGTAAATACACTGTATGGTATGTTTTAAAATGTTATATAAATATATCAAACTTGTTTTCAACATTCTGTCTTGTGATTTTGTAAATACATTGCAGTCTAGCGTACGTAAAGTATGAGTTAACTTTAAGAATACTTTAAGAAGTATATTTCAAGTATATAATATAATATATATATAATATAATATCAGCTCAGAATTGTCAATCAAAACCATACCAGTCTTTGAAAAATTTTAATTTTCTCCACAGTATGTAAAGTTGATGGACTTTGAAGAGGAAGTTTGGGCACACTGGGACCTGGACAGCATCCTGGCAAGGGCCTCCATTAGTCTGGATGAGACGGCTGCCTCCCTGGACGATGTTGTGAGGAGAATGCTGCACTGTGTGGGCCAGGACAACCATGCGTCCGAGCCTAGCTGCAACTTTGAGGAGGTGATGAGCATTCTTTTCACAGATGCAAGAGCCCAGGAGGTCAATGGTAAGCAGAGAACCTGCTGACAAAAAATAAACTAACATGTTGAAAAATATGTGAAAATATAGTCACGGGCACACAAAGCGAAACAAAACAGGGAACTTGTACTTGAGAACTTTGCCTGCCCACATTCAGACCAAGACCCTCTAACACAGGGGCTCAGGTCAGGTAACAAAAATATTTCAAACCACAACACAAAAACACATGAACCATTCAAACGAGAATACAAAATATATTGAGTAATTCCACAGCTTGATATTCCTGTCCTGTATCTTAAAAATATTTTCTCAGATCACGCTGCCTATAAGCTTCAATTGAGGTGTATGTGATTTGGCTCCAGTGCAATGTTCAGACGATAAAATAGTTCCAAGATACAGAAAGATCTGATAGGAAAATCAAGTTGCAAAATTACACAAAATACCTCATGATGTCAGTACCAGTTAATTAGTTATATCACCTTTTGTTAGAAAACTCAAAGTGCCTCTTTTAGACTACAAAATGTAGTTTTCCATTCAGTCACTGATCATAGACTATTCTGATTTCAGGCGCTTCATTGGTGTCAATCCGGAGAGAGGATCAAAGGCCATCCGAGGAAAGTGTGTCTCTAAGAAGACAGGTATGACGGTCCAGAAGAAGTCCGCCACAGTGAATACACGTCTCCACACTACTGAAGAACCTCATGGACTTTGAATGGGACCTCATATAGGTCAGTGAGCTCTCTCTTGTCTCTTATTCTTAATTTCTCATGTTGTTCTGACATACTGACATTGCCACATTAAACCATAAAAGACTTTGATATTATCAGCTTTACAAGCATCTAATATTATTGTACATCCCTGAGTTATTTTTGATAATTTTGTTTGTTGTTGTTTTAGAGTGGCAACACTGGAATAAAGCCAGGAAGAGGAACAACGAGCAGCTCTCCTTGACTGAGAAGATTCCTCTTTGAATCAGGACTGTCCACACCTTCTCAGACAAAGATAAGCGTGCGCTTACCTCACAGAACTCTTTCAAGAGGTAAAACACAAGCCTCACAGGACTCTTTTGTTGTAAAGCACAAGCCTACCTCACAGAACTTGTATAAGAACTACACACGAGCTTCACCATACTATTTTATCAGGTAAAACATGAGCCTATGTCACAGAACTCTTTTAAGAAGTAAAATAGGGGCCTACCTCAGAGACCTCTTTTTGAGAGGTAAAACATGAACCTCACAGGACCATTTTAAAAGGTAAAACTGTCTAGATAGAGTTTTTCTTGCTTTTTGATAGAACATACAGTATGTGTACCTCACATGACTATTTTAAGTGTGAAAAACACCAGCCTACCTACAGATTCTTCCCAAATGTTGCAATTGATGCATATGTTCAACAAGTTCTTACTAATGTGTATTTTCACAATGGTCTTAATACACATTTTCAAAATCTTGGAAAAGTGTGTTTTACAGATGTTGTTATTGACATCCACGTCCCTGAGTCATTTCTATAAGACTGCAGGAGATCCGAGGACTGTGAGGAAAAGAACCTCGGTGTAGATTGTATTTTAATCTGTGCTGATCCTCTCACCTCCTGCAGACGTCTTACCCGCCCACCCACTACATCTGTAAAGTGCCCCAGACAAAGATCCACCACTTAACCTTCCTGCAGATGATGCAGCTGCTGGTCCTGTGCTTGTTTGGCATGTTCCCGATACCGTACATGAAGATGATCCTCCCTCTGCTCATGATCCTGCTAATTCCAATCAGGTACGACTGCAGCAGTTTTGTCTCGGCTGATGATTTTTTTTTCTCAGGTGCTTTAAAGCAGGATGACATTCAGGAGCTAACAAGTGCTGCTGAGTTTGACCTGAATCTGCCTCAGGATGAAAACCTGCTTCAGCCACAGTGAAATCTGTGCTTGTATTATTGTCACAGTAACATTTCTCTCCCAGTAGATATAAAACTATGCCTAAACTTGTTCCTCTCCTGGAGGCAAGCTGCAAGCTACACACTATTTACAAAAATTTCTGGTAATGCAATTTCTCTATACGTTTGTCCAGGAGGGCCCCCAGGGATTAATAATACAATAAAGCCTTTTAACACTAAGGTGTAAAACAAATGGAAAGGATAATATAGAAAAAATAAATAAATAAAAATAATAAAAGTGTATATATATGTGTATGTATATATATATATGCACTCACACTCATATACACATATATACATACATACACACACACACATACACTCACATTATGAAAGCATAACAGAAAAATTAAGAGTAAACAAAAATTAACTAAATAGTAGAAGAAGACAGCATGATATGAATTAGCCCAGCAATAATATCAGCTATTGTCAGTACCTTGAGCCCAACTGCTGTTGGTCCAAAAGCCGAATAAACACCTCCCTCGATTCAGGTGATTTACTGTCTCTGAGCTATCCAGACCAGTTCAACACACATATTACTGGTCCTTACCGAACCTCTGATTGAAAAACTTCTGAGCTCCTTCAGGTGAGTCGAAGGTGAGCACGTTGTCCGGGCCGGGTACAGCAGGTGAAATCTGACGTTCCTCTGGTACAGGGCTTGCATTATACCATTAAAGGCAGCCCTCTTTTCAGTGAGTGTTGAGCTGACATCCTAAAAGGCCCTTAGAATGGTGCCTTGGTACTTAATCTCATGGTTCCTGGGCCAGCACAGCGCAGCTTCATTCTACTGGAATCTGAAGAAACAGACCAGGAAAGTATGGGGAGATGATCTTTGACTGGATCTGGAGGTCTGGGTCCGGTGGACTCTCTCCGGTTCAGGTGGTGCAGGAAAAACTTCGGGGCCCATCACTTGCATCAGTACCTCCGACATAAACTTGACTGGATTTTTGCTATCCTCACCGCCTTCGGGAATGTTTAATATACGGAGGTTAGCTCTCTGTGGCCGATTCTCGAGGTCATCAATGTGGTCCTAAAACGACCGGCTTTGGCTTTGGAGTGCTCTGAGGGTGGACTCTGCTACTGGTATTCGTTGAAAGTTATCACCGGCTATGGACTCCACGGAGGTAAGACAGCTCCGGAAAGAGTTCACTGTAGCCTGTAGCCAACCAGTCAGAGAACAAGAGCTGCATTTTTTTACTTTGGTACTGCAAAGAGCCACATCATATGCATGCCCATCCCTTCCTCTCACTCTCTCTCACACTCACACACAGACCTCTGCTAGCCAGATTTAGTGTAAATGTCACACATAAACATGCTAATGACAAAAATTGACTCCTACAATACTAAGACCACAGGCCAGTTATTTTCAACAATGAAAATTGCATGCACTGTCTCATAAACACAAACTCTCAGTTCAACCAAGTCTACAAACAAAAATATATTGTAAATGTGTCCACAACCGGACACTAGCATGCTAACATTCTATGAAAATTTCCCTTTTTATGCTAATAAAAATGGTAATGAAATGTTTGCAGTCAAAACAATACTGTAAAAGTAAAGTCTGACATCTCACCTTTCCAGCAATATAACCTTTAATTATTTCCTTTTGCCCTGTGTTCATCAGAGTTGATTAAAAGGCGCTAACGCCACTGTTTGGCAGTGTGCTGCTATGCTCCGTAACCAGACAAAACTTCCGTCCTTCAAAATAAAAGACTGTGTACTCATAAGAATACAGCGTTTTAGCAGTAGGGTGAAAAGTAGGGTCACTTTGATATTTTAATCAGACATTTAAATGTTTATGCAAACACATGAAATGTGACATGTAGAATACTAAACATGTATAAAATACATCAACTGATGTTTAACCGGCGATCGCCCAACGGTTATGGCGGGAAAATACCGTAAGTCCGTCTCGGCCAAAGTGTCCGATCACGGACAACAGTAGCTTGCGGTTTCCGGTTGTGGACACATATACTTTAATAATTTACAATAGCTTTTTTTCTCTTACCACGTGTAACCCCTCTATTCTGACACGATCCCAGCAGACTGGAGAGACCACTGGACAACTTCTCTCAGGTTCATGGCATTTATTCACAGTTCAGATCTGTTAGAAAACACATCAATATGGTTGGTTGTGATCTTTAAACACACAGCTCCTGCCCCTACACATTAGAATACGAGCACAATAAGCAAACTAAAACAGTCGCTACTTTACATGAGTTGCGCAATACTCAATACATACATATAAACAATAGTGCACGTTGCGCAGCAGCTGACGGTTATGCAAGCTAACAGATTTAGCAGGCTACAGTAGCTTCACTCGACCAAAACACCAGAAATAACAACAAAATGACACTTAATTTCAATGACAAAACTCCTCCTGTCACTTAATATACGCTTCGGTTTGAGTGAAATTAGTTTTATAGCATAATATTTGGAAAAATCACGGAGCTGTTTTCAGTGCATACCACAGTTGAAATCGTTAGCAGCAAATGGTTCGTGCTAGCGATTTCCGGTCGCCTTGGTTACCACCACCCACCACATGAGGGCGCTCGATTACAACAAAAAAGAAGCCTTGCATAGATAAACTCAAGATACTAAAATGAATGTTAATGAACTTCAGTCATCTATATTAACCCTGTTACACATGTGTGTTGCTTAGCGGGACTTCTGGCATTCCTTGACTTGAACAATCCTTTTCAAATCTGGTTTATAGTCAGTTGCTGCCACTCGAAGCAATTCTTTCACATCTGTGTCTGTCAGAACAGATCGATAAGGTTTTCACTCCCGAAAATTTGCGTCAAACGCGCATGTGCGTGAGATGAAAATACTGTATTGAACACAAGCTAAGCGAACGTGCATATGATATTTGCGAGTTTCCCCTTCAATTTAAACATAAAGCTTTGTTTTTAAGAGAAATATGTTTGTATCCATCAAAGTTAAAAAAAAAGTAATGTTTATTATCAGCACTGAAACGTCTGTTTGGATCTAAAAGGACAGCAACACACAAACGTGATGATCTTATAGACAGTAATGCATTGCTGTAGATTAAACTACAGTACAGTTAACTATATGAAGTACTGTGCTCAAACTTAAACGTATAATGCAACATAAACAACAAATCAGTAACATTATTACATTAACATCATATGTAACAGAAAAACACATTTTTTTCCTGACTAATAAATACTTTTTCTATGACAATTACATCAGGCTGATCATACTTATGTGTGTTTATTGAGCAATTAATCAGAATAAGTATTTTACATTCGAAATAAGTATTTTTATTTTATACAATTTCCTTTTGCACAACAGCAAAGTGTCAAAAATGTCAACTTTGCACACAAAATTGCTGAGAACATTCAGGCTCCCAAGAGGAAAAACCACTGACATGTTATGGACTCCATGGCCTCTCCTCTGGCGCCACCTTCAGGACAAACTTTCCACTGTCAGCCACACTGAAGCTCTCTGCAAAGCGTCATCATGTGTGATAATGTAATATGATTTATACCAAACAATTTCATTTAAATCAATTGAAATTGAAATTGAAATTGAAAAATCTCATAAAATCATCTACAAAGAAGCTATTTCTAACACATGTAACGTTCAGGTGTCGCCGCTGCACTTTTTTTTCACGCGCAGTTTAACCGCAGAACTAAAAGTCACGTGAGCGGAGAGACGTGACGGTCAGGTGATCAGCTGTCAAACAGTCAGCAAACACCGAACAACACGGCTGTTGTCTGCCTGCTGCACAGGGGCGGACCTGTCTGTCTGTCTGTGGGCCTGTCTGTCTCTCTGTGGGCCGGGCCATGAGACTCCAGGGGTGGGTCTCCCTCCAAAACACCGCAGCTGGATTTCTCTCCTCAGCATCCCGGAGGCAGGCAGCTGTCGGCGGCTATAAACACGTGCGTCCGTTCGGTCGGTCCGGAGCGAACATGGCAGAGGAGGCGAAGAAACTGGCTGCTTACGCTGCGGTGGACAACCACGTCCAGGTACCGTGAACCATGAACCGTGTGTGTGTGTTAGCTCACACAACAACATGTGCTCACTGCCTGCTAGCTTTTCCTTCACATTTTCTTATTTAAAATCATTAAACCTGTTAGCTTAATGCTTCAATGCTGCAAGCTAGCAAAGTTAGCTAACATCCAGACGGAAATAAAGAGTTATGTGGCCCAGCTTGCTAACCCATTACTGTTATCTAAGATGCAGGGTTTGAAAGGGAATTAGCTCCGTGTTATGCATGCCTGTCCCGGGATAGTGAGCTGTCATTGTTCGGCATTAAGGTCTAAATATACAGATCTTATGTTACAGCACGTTTCAGCTTCGAGCTAGATAGTTTAAAACCGGTCAAACTAACAGATGAGCTAATTTAAGTTATGGATGGTTTAATCTTTTGTCTTTGAGCAGATAAAACTTTACATTTCTTATGTAATATAATAAGTGAGTAACGATTAAGTATCAGTTTTTTATCTCCTCAAACTATACAGTGAATAAGTGATACTGCAGGATTTTATCTGCCTGTTTCAGATGCTTGAATTTGACCTTTAACCTCCCTCTTCCCGACAGATAACTAATGTGTTTGTATAAACCAGGAAAAAGACCTGCAACTCTTATCAAGCTAACAGTTTCTCCTTCTGTTGAGTCTGTGGCATAAAGTGTTTAAACAGCATGTTGCATCATGTACGAAGCTGATTTCAGCATGACTTTGCAGCATGAATATGTGGTGAAAAACACACACTGATACTCGATAGCAACCTTTCCACTCTCTTATGTGTCACCTGCAGGACTCCACTGTTTATGTTCATGTAGTTCAAGGCCTGATGTGAAATTTATCATGTTTGCATTCATTTTAAGTTATTTTCTGCCTCTTGTAGAACAACCAGGTGGTTGGAGTGGGCAGCGGATCGACCATCGTCTATGCTGTGGACAGATTAGGTGAGTGAACCTGTTCTTACTCTGATTTAGACGTAATGAGTAAGAGTGCTGATGTTTAGCAAACTATATTTGTCTTTAGTTTGCTCAGGTGTTCATGTTTTAATGTTATTAATGTGAATAAACACAGGTTTCAGGTGTGAGTTTAAGACACAGTGCATAACATGTTTCATCAGACTGTCTTTAGTGAAGGTTTTCTCTTTTATCATGTGTTTTAAATACATCAGAAGAAGCAGCAGCATTTGGATTTTTCTCATTAATGTTTATCATTAAAGCCCTCATGAGTCATGTTGTGTGTTTTGTTAATCCAGCTGAGAAAGTTCGTCAGGAGAAACTCAACATCGTGTGTGTGCCCACCTCCTTCCAGGTTGGTTTCATCTGACATGTTATTTTTTTTTATTTACATCATAATGGCTTAACACACACACACACACAGTATTAGGAAACAGCATTCACTGCAACAATGTGGTTTCAACTGCAATTGATTACCAAACACCTGCTCTTCTGTTGACGACTCGTACTCACATTTATTCAGAAAAACCTGCAAGAAAAGACTCATTAATATCTGAATTTCAAACATTAACATTTTCTAATGTATCAGAGGAATGTGCTCTTAAATAAGTCATTGGAGTCAGAGCTCTTTGTGCAGCTTTGTGTCTCATGTCTCCTGCTGTTTTTTAACATTCCCTGCCATCGTTTGGCTCGTCCTCCCGCAGGCTCGTCAGCTGATTCTGCAGCACGGCCTCACTCTGTCGGATCTGGACAGGCACCCAGAGGTATGATGAGCCCTCCACAAATTAAACTGAAAGGCCTGGAAATGAGGAAGAGCCACAACATGTTGGCGCTCAAACCCTGTCAGTTTGAATCAGAGCGCTGAAAGTGATGCCCGTGCATCTGCAGAAAAAAGAAAAAAAAAAAAAGGGAAAATGGTGGAACTGAATTTCTAAATGCAGAGAATAACAGAAGAGTCATATCTGTTGTCCTTTCAGCTTTGTTTTCTGCTTCTGTAATAAGTTTAATGTCTTTACTCTCCTCCCACACAGCTGGATGTGGCGATTGACGGAGCAGACGAGGTGGATGCAGACCTCACACTCATAAAAGGTGGAGGGTGAGTTTACCGCAAAGCAGACAGCAGAACTCAAACAGCGTCTCTTCTGATTTCTGACACTCGTCCTCTTTGTGTCACAGCGGCTGTCTGACTCAGGAGAAGATTGTGGCCGGCTGTGCTAAACATTTCATCGTCATCGCTGACTACAGGTTTGTGTTTGTTTGCTCACCTCGAACACAGAAGTTTAATTACCAGAGAAGACGTGTTTGGTGATTTTCATTGAAAATCTGTTACTTTTATATGTTTTCACTGCTTGAAGCTGCTGTTTGCTGCCTTGCAGGTGGTTTAAGAAACTTAAATTGCCTCTTTGCAGCAGGCTCACTTCCTGATTTTTGTGTTTGGGTGGTGTGCAGTTAGCTCTTCAGAACCAGCAGCTTGTGGCATAAATTTATGGTTTAAATAACAAAAGGAATGAGTCAAAGTATTTGTGTGTGATAAGCTTGTTGACGGTCGTACAGACAGATTATAACAATGGGCCTCAGAGTCACAGGAAACAAAAACAAGTTGGATTTTAGAAGATTTGTTGGATATTTTTCAGCTGCTTTTACACACAACATCACCGACTCTACGCGTCTGTTTTCATTCTCATGTTTTTGTGACATTTCCAATAATAATTTTTTGTCTGCCAGCCTTTCCTTTTGGAACTAAACATGTTTACTGTGTAAGAGTGTGTCGGATAAATCAGATAAGAACTTTCTCAGATGGTGCTCACTCTTTTGAAATAAAGTTCAATCTGTGTTTATTCAAGGTGTAGTCAACAATATTTAGTGTGTGTGTGTTTGTGTGTGTTTTCTCCTCCCAGGAAGGACTCCAAGGCTCTGGGCCAGCAGTGGAAGAAGGGAGTTCCCATCGAGGTGATCCCCATGGCGTACGTTCCCGTCTCCAGGACCGTGGCCAAGCGCTTTGGAGGGGAGGCCACTTTACGGATGGCTGTCAGTAAAGCTGTAAGTGGTGAAATTGGCTTGACTCTAATCTCTGTGTCTCACTCCGTCTGTGTGTGTGTGTGTGTGTGTGTGTGTGTGTGTGTGTGTGTGTGTGTCACTGTGTTTCCTCCCAGCTTTGTTTGCTCTCAGTTGGATATGTTCAGTGCTGTGAGATCCCTCAGGTTCTCCTTCCAGGAGCTTGTTGGTCTCAGTGAAGAACTGATGGGCACTGATACTTTTTTATAGGGACTTTAAAACTTAACTTCACCTTTTCAGAAAGAATCTGAGCAGCTAAACCACTCAGAAATAATCAAGCTTATTTAATATTCAATAAGCAGTACATCTTATTTGTTATTGCTCTGAGTGCTGTTTCTGCAGGATCTTGCTGATAATGAAATCCAAGTAGACACTGAATGTTACTGCAGTTTTCAGGATTTGTGCACAAACTTAAAAGCACCCTGTGCAGTTTTTGACCTCTAGAAGCGCCATTGAGCTGGTTTTCATGACTGAGTCCCTGTTGTGTTTGTCCAATGAATGCAAACAAGGATGCACATGCATGTGATGGTGACATCATTCCCAGAGCTACAGGTGGTGGTCAGGTGTTAAGATCACGAGGAGCTGCAAGATGGAAGACATGATGTTAGAAATCAGCTTCATGGATGTTTTTTAAAGAAGGAAACACATTCAGCACATTTGTTGGACCTCCAGGGTAACAAACGTGTGCTTGTTCACAATGAAGCTCCACAGGGCTTCTCTGAGGAAACGTCTGACACCTACACACACATCGCACACAAACGTATCTGCCTCATTAACAGTGTGTAGAGCAGAACTTCAGTGATTTTTCCTCCTACTCGGTTCTTTTAAGTGAACAGCATCCAGCAAGATACAGAAGAGTCTGGTTGTTATTCTTTAAAAAAATTTAAAGTTAATTTGACTGTTGAGCCTGGAAGCAGATTGTAGATTAATGAGCAGACGTGCCGGTTTGTTTTCCCAGGAAGCCTCAGTGATCGCAGACGGTCTGTTATTTAATCAGCACAAATACTATGATAATCATCACAGAGGTCAGA
This sequence comes from Acanthurus leucopareius, assembly GCA_029814765.1. Taxonomy (NCBI): domain Eukaryota; kingdom Metazoa; phylum Chordata; class Actinopteri; order Acanthuriformes; family Acanthuridae; genus Acanthurus; species Acanthurus leucopareius. The sequence continues at coordinate 1,891,979 of JAQMCX010000015.1, forward strand.
AAAACACTGAAGCAAGTTTTTAAACTGGTAAACCTTCATTCAGCTGGTGTATTTTGAAGAGCTTCTGTCATCAAAACAAGGAAGTGTGACTTTTCCTCAAAGAATGAGGAAGTTGTATGTAAACAAACTGAATACTAATAATTGTAACTTCAGATTTTATTACACTTTTGTTCTTATGCTGAGTCATAATGCACTGAAACAAACATCTGTGAAGAAAACAGCTGTTAAACCTTCTCAAACATTTCAGTTCAGTTAAGGTGATATTTAAGTTGAAGTTGACACGATTCTTTTCTCGTGTATCAGATCAGGATGGAAGCAGCTTTGTGGAGGCTTGTGGTTTGTTTTAACACTCTGAGTCGTGTCCGTCTCGCTCTCAGGGTCCGGTGGTCACCGACAACAGCAACTTCATCCTGGACTGGAAGTTCGAGCACGCCCAGAACTGGAAGGAAGTCAACACGGCCATCAAGATGATTCCAGGTGAGCTGATGGAGGACAGCACCTGGTTTATGAAGTCAGTGCCTGTCAGTCGTCATCACGTGTCGTGTCCAACGTGCCGCTCAGTGTGTCTCTGTGTGTCGTCCTCAGGTGTGGTGGAGACGGGGCTTTTCGTCGGCATGGCCGAACGAGCCTACTTTGGGATGGAGGATGGGAGCGTGAAGGTTCGAGATCCTCCGGTCAACTGAGGAGTCTGTCGCGATCCACCTGAAATGACCTCACCTTCTCCCACAAGTGCCGAGCTCGTGATCTCACACCCGGTGTCGGACTGTGTTTGGACGGAGCTGCACCTCCTGCAGTTCTGCACAAAACTAAAGCAGGGAAACGTTCACACATCTCAAACCCAGACACACGTGAGGATCACTTGATTTTTCTCCAGTTTTCTCCTGCAGATGGTGCTTGTGATTCTGTGAGTTTTAAGTGCCTGACGAGTGAAATCAAGTGCATCTCATACAGTGTGTGTGTTTTTTGTTTTTTTTTCTGAGTCTGTATTGGTGCTCAGTTTGGCAGCCTGGTCTGACTGGGAATGTTGGCTCCTCCTGTAATTAGCAGGTTTGACTGAATGTCTGCAGCTCTGTGGTTGTCAACCGGTGTGGAGGCGAACGACTGCAGAGCTGCAGAACGAAACTAAGGTGTGCCTTGAGATTATATTTAAATTCTATTAAAAGAAATGATGATATTAAAGTTCCATTAAAAAGCTCATAATCATACATCAAACAGTTTTCATCTGCTAGGCTGCTGCAAAAAAGTCCACCGGTGAGGAGACTGCGAGCAGTCAGAAAGTTGATATGCCTCCAAGTGTTTTTGTTTTAATTAGATCACAAAAGGGGGAGTAATATGAACTCTGTGCTGCTTTTTCAAGAAATTAATTTCTCTAATTAATATGCTAATTTAAAAAGCAAGAAGCTCCAAAAATTAATGAGATTGTAGACAATTTAGGGAAACCCTGTGGTGCAGGTGGAAAGCTTCCATTATTTGGATTTTGTGTGAAGAAGACATGTAACACTGTGATTATGCAACGTTGGGATGTATTTGGTAAACTGTACGAAGGCGAGCTGTGATAAATTTAATGTAGATTCTGGAGGTTTTTCAGCAGACAAACATCTCAACACATTGTTTGTAAAATCCAACACGGAACAAAACCTGGTGGATGAGACTGGACCAGTGTTTTCGTTCGCAGGTGAAGGGTTGAAACCATCAAACCTCGTCGTGTCTACTGTCGTCTCGTGTTAGCAGCTTTTTTTTTGTTTTGTAGCAATTCAGGACAACACAGTGAAACATATTCCATCATCTCAGCCATTAAGCTGCACTTGTTAAATTGTTCAGAACGACTGTTAAAGTTAGACAGCTGTTCTAATTTCAGGATTTTAAACTCGACACGAGTTCATTCTGTCAGAAGAGATTCCTTAAAGTCTCCGTTTGCAGATGTGGCTGAAAAATTTTGGCGTGTTTGTAGTATTCACAAGTATTCATGAGGTGGAAGTTCTCACATAATCCTCTGAGTTTTTAGTGTGCGGTAGCCACTGTTGCCATGGACCAGTGATCTGCTCTCCTGCTCCTGGTGAACGCAGTGGAAACCTCTCGTGGTTTCTGTTGTGTTCCTCTCGGTTTTTAGCAGTGGTTCCTGTTGAGCAGCAGCCAGTAAGAAGGGTTAAAGTCTGTGGCCTTTCGCCATTCGACAGAAAACAAACAAACTGAATGTTTGTACTTTCATGCATGTTACCTCCTTCCATTGTGTCGGTGCTTTTATGTGCCTGTAAGTTTGTTGCATGACACTGTATTTCACAAAAAGTCTGGTCACAGGAAGCCATACACTTAAATTTAAACAGAGCCGTAGAAAGACATGTAGAACATTTTAAAGGTAGTTATGCTTGAACATGATCACAGTTAACGATGAATTGATGTAGCTCAGATTGAAGCCAACAGCACCACAAGTACATTTTCATGCACCTCGGCATGCTAAAGCAATAGAAAACGCTTTTTATTCAGATGTAGCAAAATCATTTGATGATGTAGCTGCTCACATTGTTGCAACAGCTGCTACACTCATGCTCATCGTGCAGCATGTGTCATTTAGATAAAGTCTACAAGTCAACAGCACAGCACTCTTTTTGAATGGTCTAAAAAGAGTTTATGACCAAATCACTAAAACCTCCCTCCTCTCAAAAAATAACCAGGAGTTCATCATTCGGTTTCTCAAACAATCAGACAAGTTTTATTACTTTAAACTTAGATCAAAGTGTCTTTAATGTCCACAAGAACCATTGTTTGTTAGAAAATGTTGATTGCAACCCCACCGCAACCTGTGAAGAGTTTATCTCTTTTTTTTACTGACAAAGTGGCATCAGTCAGGCAGAATATCAGTAACATAGATACTTCCCCTGATGATATGTATGTTCCTCCTACACAGTCTGCTGTTTTCAAGCAGTTTGAGACTACCTCTCTGTCGTTTTTCACTAAGGTGGTTAATGGTATGAAACCCACTAACTGTCCCTTAGACATCATTCTGGCCAAGTTCCTGAAGGAGGTTTTTAATTCTGTTGGGTCAAGTCTGCTTGTTTTTATAAACACTTGTCTTAGTTCAAGGTCTGTCCCAGCTGCCTTCAAACACACTGTGGTTAGGCCCCTTCTTAAAAAAACGCATCTTGACCCCTCTGTGCTGTCCAATTTTAGGCCTGTCTCCCATTTGCCTTTTCTTTCTAAAGTTTTAGAAAAAGTTTTTTATTCAATTGCTGACATTTTTGGAGACAAATTCTGTCCTTGATCAATTCCAGTCTGATTTCAGATCCCGACATAGCACTGAGTCAGCATTGCTAAGGGTGCACAATGATATTGTCCTGTCTGTTGATGCTGGGAATCCTGCTGTGCTGGTGCTGCTGGACCTCACAGCGGCTTTTGATACAGTCGACCATGCAGTCCTTGTATCTCATCTAGAGCAGTATGTTGGTATCCGTGGCACTGCTCTCCAGTGGTTCAGGTCTTACCTGGAAAATAGGAGCTTCTCTGTAATGATTGGTGACCTCTGCTCTTCAAATGCTTCCCTCCCTTGTGGGGTGCCACAGAGATCTATCCTCGGCCCTATTCTGTTTTCACTGTATATCCTACCTCTGGGATCAATTATAAAAAAACACAATCTGTCTTTTCACTTTTATGCAG